>CAOKZL010002157.1:0-362263 GCA_948472985.1 Iguana delicatissima
TAAATCAAAGTGACAATTTTGTGGCCCTAGAGATGTTGTTGAACTGCAACTCCCAGCCAGCCAATTGTGGGCGTGGCAGTTCAACAACATTTGGAGGGCAAAAAATTATCCTCAGCAATATAAATAGTGACAAGCAATGACTTTAGGAATAAACATATATATATTTAATGAAATTAACTGAAACAGGTAGGGTTCCTCCTGCCCATCTCTTAGCTCAAGAGTTGGATGGTTTTTTTTCCATATGCTTGTTATTATATATCTTACTAGAGTTCCTTAGAATTTACGTTTTTGATCACCAAAGTTCCCAGTACTGTCTAATAGACAGATCAGCATCAACATTCCACTTAAGACTCTCTTAAATTCTGGATTTCAGAAAATTTATCTGAGAGGAGAATAAACTTGTGGCTTTATAGTCTTTTCTTTACAGACATACCTCAGTTAACAAAGATTCAGACAATAAAGTTCCTTTTTACACACTCTTTGTATGCCTGCCCAGCATCCCTTTTCCTTCTTGTTCTCTGTCTAGTTGGACCTTTTTATAGTAGTATTAGCATAGGGTGGTCCGGAGAAACAGACTTTCAGTGTGAGTTGAAGCAATATGTATTCAGTAAACAGTTTAATAAGCTAAGACTGAGCTGGAAAAGAGTGGGATTCTACTATAGCTGATTCTACTGTAGCTATATGCACCAGCCTACAACAAGCAAGGTAAAGTGCGGCTGCTTCCAGAATCCCTTACTGAGGACATGTGAACAGCAAAACTGAAAGAAAATGGAAGAGCAGATAAATGGAAACCATAAGAAATGTGGAGGCTGGTGAAAAAAGAAATGATCCCTGGATGCATTTTAAAAGGAAGAGGCTTTCAGGTGGTACCTAGAACACTCAAAATGTTTGTGTTTATATATGCAAGGCTTACCTGACCTTGTTGCTTTATATCACTTCTGCATATTGCATATAAACTGTTTGCTGAAACATGTTAACTACTCTTCTTTTTTGTAGTGTAGGAACCTATCCCAATTTTTTTCCATATTATTTCTGCTAAATTTTCTGTTAAAAGTAGTGCTTAGGAACACATCTAGTTCATTAAGTGAGATATACCTGTACTTATTAAATTATTAAATTAAAATAATGTGATCATGCAGTTACACACTTATTATGTTGGATCACAATCTCACACAGACATTTCTAGTTTATTTATTATATTCCCTTATCACAGACATTTCAGAATCTAGACTTGTACCTTTTAACATAGACTTAACATAGACTTTACGTGTTCTAGGTATCTTGCTTTCTTACACATTATATAGTCTAAGCATCTTATGTATATTATCTCTTATAGCAAACATATCTCAACTTATAAGACACATGCTCCTGGTAGTACTTGGCAATGGCAAGAAATATCAATTTATACCACATGGAGACATCTTAAGTCTCATATCAAGGCACTAGCTGCCACTGCTTTTGAATGTAAGATTATGTTTGACTCAAGTCCCAATGGAGTTGGCCAGACCTTTCTTCCTATCAAACATCTTCACTCTTCCTTAAAAGGTCCAAGAAAACTCAGGTTCAAATCTGTAAGATCTCCAGTGAGTTGGGATCTCATGGCTTTTGAGTAAATGTCATTACTTACTTTTATTTATTTTTTGCTCTGCAGAAACACAGCTGGTAGGAAATAGCATCAGCCACAGGAGAATCTGGAAAGCAGTCTTAGACATTAATTTATAAGTCAGTCCAGTAGCTGGGTCAGTCCAGTACTCATAGGGGTGCGAGGGGAGGCTGAAACAATGGCTCATCTCAGGCCACCTACTGAGTTAGTTCAATGCTAAGATAAAATATAACCCAAACATCGCACTGTTTGTCAAAGTGTTATACCAGTTAACATTAACAGTCCTTGGACTGTCAATCCACTTTTTGAGGCTTGCAAGATTCTGTGTCATATTAATACTAATCAAATGTATGCTTCATTTCACAGTGCTAAAGAATTGCTTATAAATGTATTTAATTTAAGAAAATGGGAAAAGGGAGTCTTTATCACATTGTCAGTAATTGCTCCTTTGCAATACAAAATATCATCTAGCAGCATAATGGCAAAGCTATTTTTCTAACAGGTATTATATACTCAAAAGACCACAGGGCTTTGCTTCCAGCCCCAAAGATGCTCTCTGTGCTTGTTATTCGAGTCTATCAGGTATTGTAATTATGTAATTAGGCAGTTTTTAAAGACTGTTTTAGGTACCCAATAGATTAAAATGGCTGCTTTGAAACAGATTTTGGACTGATGTGTAATTACATAATTAAGTCTATGAAGTGAAAAATCTTTGCAAAAAGTCCTGGGGAAAAACTGAAATACAGCAGATGATTTGAACTCTGGTAAAAGCAGACGAGGACCAAGAAGCACTGGGAAAGAAAGAAAGAAAGAAAGAAAGAAAGAAAGAAAGAAAGAAAGAAAGAAAGGGGAGAGGAAGGGAGAGAGGAAGGGAGAGAGGAAGGGAAGAATGCTGAAGGAAAAAAATCTTCTGAGGTTTAATTTATTTAGAAGTCAATTATTATTTTATGAACTGAAATACAGCAGATGAACAGTGAAGACTGACAGTCTCTTTCTGGCCTTCCTAAGAAACACTCGGGATTATATCGGTCCCTATCCATCAGTGTTTCTGTCCACTTAGAGTTCCCTGACAAAGGTCTAAGCACCACCCTTTGGGTAATAAAGGTAGCTATTGGGCCATTTTTATTTCCACCACAAGAATGTTATGAATACTTAGTATGCAATTACACATTGTTTAACTAGGATACAAGCAACAAGCACAATCTGGCAAAGTAGAAAGCAATTTATAAAATCCTCTTGATTTCTGTAGCAAAAAATTAAGTACCTTCTGAAAAGTCACTGAACTCACTAGGAGCATAAACTTATTGGCTGGACTTCTTGCAATTTGGCAAGAAAACATGTATGCCTTAGCCCCGTTTTTCTGGGCTTTAGTGCAAATGTAACATAGGGGTTGTCCTGTCTTGACACTGAACAGAAAGATTCATGGAACCTGTCATGAAATAGGAAGACTTTCAGAATCTTGGAGAGCTCTGAGTAAGCAACATCGGGGCCCTTTCACTACACAGTTATAGTGCTACATTCTACTTCAAATGCCGTAGCAATATCCAATGGAATCCTAGGATCGCCAGTTTAGAGAGAGGTACTCTGCCAGTGACCCTTAGTGCCTTACTACACTACATCTCCCAGGATTCCATAACGATCTTATCATGGCAATAAGATGCAGCTACGGCAATTAAAGTGAAGTATCTATTGTATAAAAGTCAAAGTTTTCTGTGTCAGACAAAGACCTCATATGACTGGCTGCCTAGGAAGATTCTATGGAATCCTGGGGTTTGCAGTTTAGGGAAGGGCCTTTAGAATTCTCAGCCAGAGAGCTCAGGCCAGTTGCTATGGAGATGCCACCTAGCAGCAAAGAAGAGGGCAGTGTACTCCCTCAGGAACCCAACCTTTCTATGTTAACTCTGAATACAGACTGGATTGGGGCATATGGGGAAAAGTTACAGGTACTGGACAAGACAGTTTGGGGAATTAGAGACACAAGATCTCAAATCTTTCTAACAAGTATTACCTATTTGAAAATAAAATCCCAGGCAACGCTGGGTATATACGCTAGTACTGCTATATTTGTGGAATGTGAAAGAGCCCCATAATTACAAACAAGTATTTATACATCCAAGACCAGATCGCTCATCCCAAGCACTATCTCTTCCTTGGAGACTGTAAAGCCTTAAAGTGGCAATCATCTGCACAGGAGCTTAATGCACCACCTCCTTCCATTAGTTCCCTCAAGTATGATTGCTGCCACTACTAGGCAGGCATTGGGAGGGAAGATAGGAAGAAAATCATGGCTTGGAACTCTCCTGGGTAATAAATTCAGGCTTCATGTTGGCATGTGGGCAATAATCAGCACCATTGCATCAAATACTGCTGGTCCAACTCATGTGGCAGCTAACATGTCCCCATATGGGCCAGATTAAGAGGCTCTGGGTCAATGTTTTCCTTATGCTATCAAGTACACATCCACAATCCTTTTTCTGCTGAGTTGCAGCCAGACTCCATCTGGGGGACGTTGGGGAGCATTCTGAGATTTTTTTTATTTTATTTTTTAAATTGATCCCAATGCTGGAGAAAGCCTACAAAAATATCCTTGGGGATACATATGGTCCACAGGCTCCATTTTTCCCACCCCTGAGCTATCTATTTAGATAGTAATGCAAATGTTAAAATAATGTTGCCTGGAACAAACCTGCAATCTTGCTAGATGTTTGTATTAGAACTCTAGGGTCCATCAATAGCCAGGGCAAAAAAAATCACATTTAGAATTATAAGAAGATGTTTAGGATTTAAGAAAATGCAATGACACTATAAAACTTCTACAAGAATATGCTCCTAGACTTTAAGTCTGTGTGAGATAATCATCCCGCTCCTCCTGGAGCATTAAAAAAAAAGGTAAAATAATGTTTGTCTAATAAATAGTAGAGGACAAAGAAATTATTCCTCTATCATAAAATACCCTGAAATTTCAAAATGATGTTAAACGGTCGACTGGACAACATTGCTGTTTACAAGCTTGGGGTCTCAGGAGACTAAAATGGTAAACAAGAAGGAACTCCAGCCAGATACAAGTTGGGAGGAAAACTACAAATAAACTTCAGTTCCTGTATAAAGAGAGACGGTTGGGGAAATCACACCAATTTCAAAAAAACTTTCTCCATTGTAGCAGCTTTAGGTATCAAAAATCATACAGCTGGTCCTCCACAGCTGTGGCTTCTGAATCCACAGATTCAATCAACCATGTCTTGAAATATATTTTGCACCCCCCTCAATAAATTCCAAAAAGCAAACTTTGATTTTGCCGTTTTATATCATTTTACTACACCATTGTACATAATGGGACTTAAGCATTCATGAATTACAGAAATCCTTGACAATCCACTCGATATCACCTAGATATCTACCAGTAAATCATGACTTAGCTATGACTGGTCTACAACATATACCTGATTCCTTTTCCATAACTTATCATACATTAACAGAATTTACATGTGACAATAGGCCTAAAAGAATTTTTATTATCATATATGAAAATGACTCTCAAAGCAGAACAGTGCCTCTGGGGAGGTGATTGTTTGTGGGGCAACAGTACTGTTTGCCACTTGTTTGGGCAGAGAAGCTATACAGTATCTAGAAAGGTTGCTGGGAGTCATTGATTTCCACTGATAATCTTGCAATAGCTGGGGGCTCCCAGCAATGGCAAGAGAAACCAAAGGTCTGTATCTCATGAAACAAAGGATTTCCTGGTGTCACCTGTTACAGCCCCGAGCACTCCCCATGATTGAAATGGTTCAATTGGCAATATTATTTAACTGGCGCTGATATAAATAATACCTGAGGTCTGGAAGGTCAAGCTGGGAGAGGCAAATTACTGACTGTAAACATGAGATACCAATGCAGGTCAGCCACACCCACCTCCTAGGCAAACACAGAAGTTATTGTCAGGCTAATAGCACAGCCACTCTCAAGACAATAGGCTTATGCTAAAGAGCCAGGCATCTCAGAGCAGAAAGTAGAAATCCTTACCAAATTTGAGATTGTCTTAACCCTGCTCCTGCACACCTGGACATTTCCCTATTGTCTTCCCAACCTCTCCACAATACTGGGCTACTGTGACAGCCGTTATTCTTTTGTCATTTAAACACTAAGACGATTAACTTCATCTGGACTTCATTGTTTATGTTGCAACTCCCATTGTCTGCTTGATTGGGGGAGTGATTCACATCTATAACCTGAGGATATTTTTCAGGTATAAGAACCTCCAATTTCGAGCTGTTGAGTGCAGTCTCTCGACTTTCTGAACATCACACTGTCCGTTTAATTCCCGAATAAGAACTGTTCTTAGTTGCCTATCTAAGCCACATCACTGTTTCCTCGCTGCTCTCCAGACCCATGAATATCGCCTCAACCCTGAATGTCTTCTATCCACATTTTCCTTCCTTTACCTTCTGTTATACTGTGTGAGCATATGAGTGTTTGAATCTTTGCATACTTGTATGAATTTCTTTCAATAAATACAAATTTTATTTTATATTTAGAATATCTGGCTGGTTCTTTCCTGCAAAGACTTCATAAACATAAACATAGGTGGTAGATCTCGTTAAGTTACCCCTCTCTCACAGGTCTCCTATTTTTGAGCTAATTAGTTTCCCATTGTCACATGGAGGTACTGGCATCATGAATGGGACCTCCTGAGTCACCCATGTTTTGGGGTAACACACCAGATTCTGAGGGTGGGGTTTGTGAGAGGCCTATATAAGGCCTTGTCCCACACAGCTCAGTTTTATTTTAGGTGAGCAGACAAGGAATGTGTAACTATGATTTCTTTGGAATTTATACACATACACAAACCAAATGATATGATTCTTTCTTCTAAGGTTCAATCACTCAAAACTGAAAACAGCCATACCATGAAATTCATCCATACCACTAACTCCTCTAGAATCTTGTTGCACATGTTGACTTTCTCAAGGTATCTGGACAGATTCCCTACTCTAGGTGCTTAATGCTATGCCACACTTCACCACCTCATGAGGGAAAGAAGTCAGACCCTTCATGAGAAAGAGAAGAATCTGGTAAAGTGAAGCAAGTCTGTCTTTATCAAAAGTATACTCCATAAATAATGTCTTTCATTAAGGAAAATACAGAAAAAAACATTTTAGGAAAAAAACCTCTTAACTGTCCTAGTGCTGTCTTACCACAGGTGTGATTCCAGATGATATATTCACCAGGATACAAAAGTCTGAAAATGAATTAGTGTGGTTTACTGCAACAATGTCGTCTCTGTGTGTGTGTGTGTGTGTGTGTGTGTGTGTGTGTGTGTGTGTGTGTGTGTTAATGGTGGATCTTCAGCACAGAGCACAACATAATAAAATAGATATATAGACAGATTTCATGGCCCTTATTGGTGTTAAATACCGGTTTTTCTTCCTTAGTTTGCTACATCCACACAAAGTAAATTGTGTCAAATATGCCTACAAATTGGCCCACATAAAGTATCCCACTCCCAGATTGGTTAGACACACAGACCTATATTTGCGATCATAATAAATGAAGAGCAGAGACATGGCCCAGTGTGATTTCTTTTCCACTGCTCACAGTTCTGTGTATCACCTTGTAATTATCTTTACACTATACAAGTAAATAGATGAAGGAGTTGAAACAGCACAGTATCTGTGTGAATAAAACTAGCCAGCCCTTCTGCTTTTCTTTCTGTGCCTTCTTTTTCCAATATAGCTTTTCAGAGCTTATTTCCTCTGGTTTTCTGAACCTTTCCCTCACCCCAACTCCTGTAGACATGAAATCATCCTATGTAAGTATCTCTATTCCAGTTCAACTTATTGCTGCCATGTGAGCTATGGGTGTTTGATTTTCAAGCTACAGGCAGCCATGTTGGGGAAGCCTCTTATCTTACAAAGCTGGAAGCCGCCTGCAGTGTTGAACAGAGGATTTCATAGACCTGACCATAAAAGATAAAGAACCATTTAACAGGCAAGAGGCAAAATAAAATAAAAATTTTAAAAAATCTGAATTCATGGTCCCCATTTTTACATTTGTTCAATAGTTAACCTAGATCTGTGAGGAATTAGTGGTTATCTGGTCATTCCACATCCTAATGGTTTCATCTTCACTTTGTCTGTTGTCTATTTGTTTTGTCTGTTTTTGTATGTCAGTATATGTGGCTGAATGTGTGGGGAAAAAATTATGCTAGGGGCTAGGTGGGTAGACTAATGTCTCTGTGTTCTTTTGCCATTTTCAAATCTAATAAAGACTTAAAGAAAAAAAGTCTTCCTGAATGTGGCCTAGAATGAGCAGTTTGGAAAGTATGGCCCACTAGCCTCAAGGGTCCAGACACACAGTGTTGTTATTGTGGTGGTGGTGGTGGTGGTGGTGGTGGTGGTGGTGGAGGAGGAGGAGGAGGAGGAGAAAATAATTTTGTTTTTACTCAAAATGACAAATGGGGCAATTTTGCTACACCCCAAAGTTGCCAGGGTGAAAACTATAGAGGGCTCCCATACCTAAAAAGTTGTGTGTAAGGGGGAATTTCAGAAGATGTTGCTTATTACCTGGGTCACATGTCATACAACACCTGCTGAAATGCCCTCTTCTATGCAACCATTCAGGCTAGAAAAGCCCTCTCCACTTTTCACTCTGATAAGGCTTATTCAGGGGCCCTTTTTAGGCCTTCTGAAAGAAGGCCTCTGCTGAATCTCAAATAACACTAAGGGAAACAAAATTGTCCCTATGCCCACTTTTTTGTAAAAGAAAAAAAAAGGAGGAGGGGGAGGGAGGGAAGGAAGGAAGGGAGAATGAAAGAAAGAATACAAAAAAGTTAAAAATGGGGGCATGGAGTATAGTCCTCTGAAGTCCAGTAAGGAGCATTTATGCCTGATGGGCCTTGCATAGTTGCCCATCCCTGGCCCCGGATATATGAGAAACATAGACTGGCTCTTTCTCTCTCCGTCTGTCTTTCTCTCTCTGACATGAACACAGAGACACACGAGTTCTCCCATCTTCCTCCCACCAAACACAGAAAAGTGCAACATTATCAAACTCCATTGTTCTGTGTTCAACATGCCTCCTCATTAATGATGTGAAAATCTTCTCTTTTTTAAAAGCCTGCCTTGAATTTCTTGAAGATAGCAGTAATGAAGCTCGAGGAAATAGTCAGGGGACTGCAGCTAATTAAAATGCAGCAGGGTGTAGAAGTAAAGGTAGCTGCCGCTCTCGCTATGCCATGTCTCTGGTAATCAGCAGTCCCCGGTTTACCCACACTAATTGACAGGAGAGGCAGCGTTTCTGAGTGCACACACAGCTAACGTTAATGGAGCCGGCACACACTGCTCTTCCTGCCTGACTTGTCTCATTATGGCCTTGAACTGGCAAAGGTCAGCTGATGGTGCTGCTTTCATCAAGATGACAGGTGTCTGCAGATCTTCCCTTTGTAGTATTATAATAATTTGGCACTTGTCTTATCCTGTACATGAATTAGTGATCTGATCCTTAAGATGCAATGGATAAAAGAGACTTGCCTGCCACACGCCTAAGAGATGAGCCCCTTCTCCGCTGTGAAAAAGGCCTGGTACAAAAACACTTGGCAATCTTGTTGAGAGGGGGAAAATAAAGCTTATGCTTGGCTTTCCTTCTTCTTCTTTCTCCACCCTCCATTAAAGACACAGTGACAAAAAGAGCAACTCTTTCCGCCATGATATGTGGACATCTAAGGCTGAACATGAGTGGAGGGAGGTGGAAATACCCATGCCTGAAGTAATGTTTACAGGAGGGGCTGAAGCAAAGTGTGTATGCATATGCCTTCAAGTTTCCTGTTGACTTATGGCAACCCCATGAATTTCATAGGGTATTCTTAGTCAGGGAATACTCAGAGGTGGTTTTGCCAGCTCCTTCCTCTGAAATATAGCCTACAGCACTTGCCAATAGCAGGGACAAAAGATGGAGCTTTGGATCTCACTGACAAATTGCAAACAAACAAATCACTAGCTCCAGGTGGCATCCCCCGTAAGAATTCTTAAAGAACTCATAACTGAAATTGCTAGGCTTCTAAGATGTGTAATATGTCCCTAATTTCAGTTTCTGTGCCAGAAGTCAAGGTAATGCCAGTTTTTCAAAAGGGAGATCCAGAAAGCTATAGGCATGTTAGTTTAACTTTTATTCTATGATAATTGGTAGATAGTGGTTTTTAAGGATAAAATTATCAAACATATAAAAGAGCAAGACCTGCTAAAAAAAAATCATGATGATTTCTTCAAAGCCCTGTCTCATTGACCTTTTAGTCTTCTTTGAAAGTGTCAGTAAACTCAAGAACAGAAGTGATCTAGTGCAATGAACAAGCTTGGTTCTCTAGGCATTTTTAACTCCCAAAAGCCTAGTTTGGCCAATGGTCAGGGATTCTGGGAACTGACACTGGGGGACCAGAGTTTGAATGCCAATGATCTAATAAGCAAGGTTTACTTGAACTTCCAAAAATGTCTGGATAAAGTTGCATGCAAAAACACCTGGACAAATTTAGTGAGCATGGGATAGGAGAGAACTTTAACCAAAAGTTGATTAAAGTAAAGGAAACAAAGAAAAGGAAAAAAAAAACAGTGAATAGTCTCAATGGAGAAATGTGGGTGGTGTAAAACCTCAGGGATTGATGCTTTTAAACTTCTTCATAAATAATCTGGAGTTAGGAGTAAACAGTAAAGTTCCAGTTTGCAGATGACAGTAATTTATTTAGCATTGCGAGAACAAAAATGGACTGCAAAACTCCAGAATAATTCTCCAAACTGGCAGAATGGTCAGTTAAATGGCAAGTGAGAGTCAAAATAAGGAAGTATAAAGTGTTGTATATTAGGGCAAAACGATTTCTACTTCAAAAAAAAATACTGATAATGGAGGGTCAAGGAAGGGATCTTGCCATTACGATAGCTAGTTCAGTTGAGATGTTTACTTAGCCCATGGCTTACAAAGTTGTGTTTTTTGTGGGGGGCAATGCTTCCATCCCCCCTTCTGCAGTGCTACAGCTCTTCTCCTTATGGAAATCCATACTGTGACCACCTCTGTCACCCTCCATATTAAAAGGATAATGTGAAACTAGAAAAGATGGAGAAAAGTGTGACCAAAATAATCAGGGACTTAGAATCATAGAGTTGGAAGAAACCACAAGAAACGCATCTAGTCCAACCCCCTGCCATGCAGGAACACGCAATCAAAGCGTTTCCAACTGATGGCCTGCTTGAGCAGCTGGGGAACAACTCTGGGATTGTTTGGCTGAGAAAAAGATGAGCTCCTGCATACTGCACTGAGCAAGGGATTGGACTCTATGGCCTATGACGCCCCTTCCAGCTGTATGATTCTGAGGGGCAATATGATAGATATACTGTATTTGCTGGTGTATAAGACTCACTTTTTTTCCCAAAAAATATTTTTTAAAAAACGGGGTGCATCTTATACACTGGTATGTCTTGTACAGAAGCAAATAGTATTTGCCAGTGTATAAATGAGGTGCATCTTATACATGGGTGCATCTTATAGCTCGCAAATATGGGTATATAACAATTATGCACAGTGTGCAGAAAGTAGATATAAAGAAGTAGATATTTCATAATACAAGAACTGAGAGGGGCTGTGTTGCTCTCACAGGCAAAGCGGCTACTCTAAATAAATAAATAAAAGATGACCAGTGCTCCTGGCACACTAGGAAAGCCCGAAACATTCAAAGAATGTTACCAGCTTTAAAACTGCTAAAATGACCCTCTCCAATTCTGTCCGATGAAACACTGTATGGCAAACTTGGGGAGCATTTCTGCTGATTCAGCAAAGAAAGGGAGTTACAGGTTCCAGTCCATGAACAAGGAATATACAAAGGAAGTCTAGAAACAGAAACAGCTGAATTGAATTATATTCACAAATTCCAATCCATTAGCAGACGCATGAACAAAGACAACAGCTTCATGGCATACTATATATATTAATACAAAAGTCCTCACTACTGCACGTATAACTAAAGGAACCTCCTGCAAGAGAGCTCTCAACCAAGGGAAACTGACTTTTGTTAAGCAGATTTATTGCTTTCATACATCAACACTAACTGATCACAGAAAAGATCTGAAATACCTGTGTCAGCTCACCCAGCCCTTTGAAAATTTAGAGCAATGGAAATTATTTGCATCTTTCTTGAGCCTATGACATTTTATCCAACTCCCACAACTGCATAAATATGCTTTATACTGAAGACCTTAATACCATTCAGTACTGCATATGAACAAGTGGGCTTATATCCACAAAAGCTCATGCAAAAATAAAAACCAATTCGTGTTAAAGGTGCTGCCATTTTTTTTTTCCTCCCCCTTCCTTCCTAATTTGTAATGCTGCAAGGGACTAAGACAGCTATTTCTCTGAAAGCTACCCTTTATTGGCATTCACTACAGTGAGTGGGAAGGATGCACTCGAGCAAAAGCCAAATCTACGGGCACACCCTCCTCTGAAAGAGGCCCCAAGGAAGAACAGTATATTTTTGTGCACAGTTGAGCTGTCCATACAAAAGCAGTAGCTGCTAAATCAACTAGAAGAGCCATACAGGAATTTTTATACAGAAAAGAAAGGGAGAAATCAAACAACTTCCATGAAGATTCAACAAAGCAAGAATGGGGGAACTTTGGTCCTCTGGATGTTTGGGGAGCAGAAGTCTTAGGCCATTTCCACACTAGATTGTTATAGTGCTATCATTCCACTTTCAACATCCTATGGAATCCTTGGGTTTGTAGTTTAGGGAGGAACCTCAAAGGATAGGATTCCATAGGATGTTGAAAGTGGAATAATAGCACTATAACAGTCTAGTGCAGAAATGGCCTCAGAAGCACCAGCCAGCATGGCCAATGGTGAAGGATTATAAGAGATCTCTAGCAGGAGAGAGGTGCTATAGAGCAAGATTTAGACAAAGGAAAACATGTTTGGCTTTCCAAGCAACACAAATTAATTTACTTCAGGACTTGAAACAAGAAAATTTCATATCATCTCCAGACTGAATAGGAATGCTGCCAAGTCTTGTGAATGTCAATTTAAGACCGAGCCAAATGTTCAATTAAAAACAGAGGTGTCATGAGAAACTGAAGAACATAACTATAAACTCAGGCTTCCCTACTTATTTCCCAATCGGGGCAGAGCAAAGCCCTTGAACAAAAGATTTGTGGGGAAAACTTTTGGAGCTACGCTTCCCACAATCATACCAGCCACTGGAAAGGGTTACTGGGCATTACAGGGTGTTGTAGTCCAAAAACTATTTTTTTCCTAAATCTGTGGGGGGGGGGACATTGGGACAGAGATCCAGCAACATCACACTTAAGCAAAAGTGACATGAAGAGTACTTGCTCCTCACTTGCTGTCGTTGTTAATTGCTGTCAAGCTGGCTTCAACTTATGGCCACTCTGTGAATGAGACCTCCAGGACACCCTGTGACTAAGTGCTTGCTCTCTTGCCCCAAAAACCTATGGGGAAGGACAGGAAGCAGCTGTGTCTGAAGGCACTGGTATCACTTCAAAAAATCTGTATATATTCCCTTGAAAAAAATGCCTCACTTCATTTGGAACAAGCTAAGAGATGTACATGAGACCTTCATTTAAAGAAGCAGCCTTCCCTTTCATTCTTCAGACAGTTTAAATACCACTGTTAACAAACATGACCCAAGTACAGTTTCCTTCAATTCGTTAAAATTTATCTGGAGACATTGCTTCAGTAGGCTCTGCCTAGAACAAAAATGAGAAACAGAAAAAAATGGCAGAATACTCCAAACAGCCAGCAGACACAAGAGCTGGTAAAATAAAATAGAAGATGAAAATGTATTAAGAGTTCAGCTTTGTTTCAGTCTCTCAGGACCAGTGTGTGGGTCAGAACACAATTATCCTTTGAATGTTGCACTTCTCCAAATTTTGTGATAAAGGTCTCAGATAAAAACACACACCAGTGTTCATTTATATGTGGGTATTTTTTAAATAAATTGTGTTCAGAAATGTGTACAGGTATACCTCAGTTAACAAAGCCTCTGACAAAGAAGCCCCTTTTTACAAAGTTTTTTATAAGATCCCAGCTCTTTCTTGTACTCTGTCTAGCTGGTTGGTTGGGTTTTCACAGCATTGGCATTTGAAGGATGGTGAAGGAGGGCTGGAGAAAGACAGACTTTCAGCAATGGGGCTGCAGCATCACGTCTGCAATAAACAATGCAATAAAGCTTGAGCTAGGAAAGAACGAGATTCTACTCTAGGTGATCCTACTGTAGCTGTGTGTGTTTATGCACAACAGGCAAGGTAAATAGCTGCCTCCAGAATCAATGAGCATATGAGAAAGAAAAGGGTAAAGCAGATTAGCCTATCTCACCAGCTATCCTAGCACGTTGAGAAAGCATTTGCCTATAAGTCTTGCCACCAAAATGGAAATCATAAGAAAAGTGGAGACTGCTAAAAGAAAAAAAAAATCATCCTGGGATGCCTTCTGGAAGAAGCTTTCAGGTGATCTTTAGAAGATTCAAAGTGATTTTGTTTACTTATGCAAATCTTACCAACCTGGTTGTTTCGTTTTAAATGTGTATATTGTTAATTTTCAATAGAAAGTTGGCCAAAACATGTTAAACTGCTGTTTTTTGGAGACTTAGGAACTTATCTCTATTCTATATTATTTCTACTTCTGATATCAAAGTTTTCGTTAAGAAAGTAAAGCGCTGCTTCATTAACTGAGCTGTACCTCTAACCTGAAAGAAAATACATTTAGAAATGTGTGCCTTCACTTTAAAAATTCCATATGCAGATTTTTTTAAAAAAAATGTGTGTGGGATTTTAACTGGTCTATGAATGAAAACATGTACATCTGGCAAGTATCAGAAATAGTATCTATTCTTCTGGAGAGGACTAAGGGTAGATAAAAGTGGGGAAAGAACCCTGAGAAATATGTCAAACCTCCTTTGAATTCCTACCAATGTTCTGCCTTTTTCAATTCACCTCAAAGTTTCATTTTCATTAAATTTGGTGGTAAGCTTAGAAATATGAGAAATACACCAAATGCTTTAAATTCCCTCTCCCATTTACACAGATGTTCCACCTCCAATTTTGCTTTACATGGCTTTTGAGATAGGAGACCAACATACATATACACCAAGAGATCTCACTATTTTTTCCATAAGAAAAAAATGCTAAAATCTAAATAGTGTAATAAGTTCATTAGACTAACTCAAAGGTTACAAAATGATGTATAAGCTTTTCAGTACTTTGGAACACTTCTCTTGAAATATTGGCAGCTGTTTCTGTTTGCAAAAAGCCATTAGCATTCTCCTTATATCTGGCTTTGGGCAAAATTCAGTGGCACTTTTCACAGGCTCAGCAAGGGAGCCACCAAGTATTGCTGTTGTGTACAGGACTGGTTCTGCTGTGATTTTTGCAAGAAGCAAACCTGCTATTGTCTTGCAGTGTGTTCACCCAATGGGTGAAACCAGTCATACTTGCTTTCTTCAAGGTTCTCACAGTTAAAATATATTCTTTGTTCAGGTCAAACTGTTTTTCCTACTCTTGTTTGCTTGCATGTTCTCCGCTTAAGACATACTCCAATCATCTAGTTGGAAATTTTCCCTGCTCCAAAATGGAGTGCTTTTCCAGCCCTTGATTTCAGTAAGGCCTTTGACAAAGTTCCCCATGACATTCTTGCAAAGAAACTAGTAAAATGCGGGCTGGACAGGGCTACTGTTAGTTGGATTTGTAATTGGTTGACCGAACGAACCCCAAGAGTGATCACGGATGGCTGCTTTTCCTCCTGGAGAGAAGTGACTAGCGGGGTGCCACAGGGTTCTGTCCTGGGCCCGGTGCTGTTCAATATTTTTATCAACGACTTGGATGAAGTAATAGAGGGCATGCTCATCAAATTTGCAGATGACACCAAATTGGGAGGGGTTGCTAATACACCAGAGGACAGGATCAAAATTCAAAATGACCTGGATAGACTGGAGAGCTGGGCCAAGGCTAACAAAATGAAATTCAACAGAGAGAATTGTAAGGTCCTACACTTAGGTAGAAAAAATGGAATACAGAAATATAGGATGGGGGACACGTGGCTGGATAGCAGTACCTGTGAAAGGGATCTAGGAGTCTTCATAGACCACAAGCTGAACATGAGTCAGCAGTGTGATGCGGCAGCCAAGAAAGCCAATGCAATTCTCGGCTGCATCAATAGGAGTATGGTGTCTAGATCGAGGGAGGTACTGGTACCACTCTACTCTGCTTTGGTTAGACCTCATCTTGAATACTGTGTCCAGTTCTGGGCACCCCAATTCAAGAAGGACATGGTCAAGCTGGAGCAAGTCCAGAGGAGGGTGACCAAAATGGTGAGAGGCCTGGAAGACATGCCCTATGAGGATAGACTTAGAGAGCTGGGGATGTTTAGTCTGCAGAAGAGAAGGTCAAGAGGGGACATGATAGCCATGTTTAAATATTTGAAGGGATGCCATGTAGAAGGAGGAGAGGGCTTATTTTCTGCTGCTCCAGAGACCAGGACAAGGAGCAATGGATTCAAGCTACAGGAAAGGAGATTCCACCTGAACCTCAGGAAGAACTTCCTGACAGTCAGGGCTGTCCGGCAGTGGAACATGCTGCCTCGGAGTGTAGTGGAGTCTCCTTCCTTGGAGGTTTTTAAGCAGAGGCTAGATGGCCATCTGTCGGGAGTGCTTTGAGGGTGTTCCTGCATAGCAGGGGGTTGGACTGGATGGCCCGTGTGGTCTCTTCCAACTCTACATTTCTATGATTCTATGATTCTATGATTGTTTGCAGGCATGGAGAGTCTGAATGTGCCTTAGGAGTGCTAAGCTTCTCCAGGAATGAAAAGAACAGGTTGCTTACCTGTAACTGTGGTTCTTCGAGCGGTCTTCTGTGAACTCACACAAATGGGTTTTGCGCCTGCTCAGAACAGCATTCGGAATCTTCTAGAAATCCAAAAATAGGTGTTTTGACTGTTGAACCCCTCCCCTATCCTCCAGGGTATAAAAGCCCCCTCCTGCTCCAACAGTCAGTTCCGTCTCACCGCCGTAGCAGCATCCATGGAACCAACACATCAGCAGGACATACAGAGGGGAAGATGGGAGGGTTTGTGTGAGTTCACAGAAGACCACTCAAAGAACCACAGTTACAGGTAAGCAACCTGTTTTTCTTCTTCGTGGTCTCTGTGACTCACACAATTGGGAGACTAGCAAGCTACTATTATAAAGGTGGCTTGGCGGGACTGAGCATGCTCAGTACCAGGTGGGGGAGGGGTTCCCACCAAGCTGCTCAGCTCTAGAAAAGCTACTGCACATGGGTGAAGATCCCATTGTGTGAGGCACAGAGACCATGAAGAAGAACATCCACATACTAGATGACTGCAACAAAATAACCTGCTTATTTTGTGATAATTGTCAAGGTCAGAGACCTGGGCGGCAAGCTAGCCCAGAGAAGAGAGTGGGAGAGCCAGCAAAGTCCAGCCGGGAGAAGAAAAGCAAGCACTTACTCGAGGAAGTTCATTTACCAGAGCGCCAAGCAAAGCTGTAGTCAGAGTTCCATAGCCAAGGGTCAAGAGTCCAGAGATCAATTCAAGATATCAGGAACCGGGTGCTGGGAGCAAGGTACAGGCAAGAGGAGGGCTTGTAAGAAGTTTGCCACAAGCAAAGGGAAGCTTCCAGACAGGCAGTTATATAGCCCCAGGCACAGGTGTGTCCAGTCACTGCTTCTTAAACTTAGCAAAGGAAGCCTCTCTTTGCACAGCCCTCTTGAGTCTCCACCTTGATTGGGGGCTTATTGAACCAGGCTCCAGAGCCTCTTCAGAATCGGATCCCTGTTGCTCTAAGGAGCAGGCAGAGGGATATCCACGCCTGCTTGGTCCCTGGCAGCAGGGGGAGCTCTTGAGCTGCAGGACTCATCTCCAGCCAGAGCCACAGGGACCAACAGCCCCTGCTTGTCATCTCCATCCTGAGCAACAGGGACCAATAGCTGCTGCTCATCATCAGCAACTCTGACAGGGGCTTCAGTTATCACAATTATCTGCCTGTGAGGAAGATATATTAATTAATAGCAGACAATAAAACTGCTCTTCCAAACCTAGCGTCTCTTTTTTCTCATTATCAATTCTGTAATGAGACATAAAGATTATCGGTTGTGACCAAGTGGCCGCTTTGCGTATATTGCCCAGCGGAACACCCTGAAGAAAAGCGGTGGAAGCAGCCAGTGCGCTAGTCGAATGGCTTCTAACCCCTTCAGCTAGTTTTTTTCTTACAAGGTCATAAGTCAATTTAATAGTAGAAACAACCCATTTTGCTAACCTTTGGGATGAAACAGGCATCCCTTGCTTAGGTACAGAATAACAGACAAACAACTTATTAGTTTTTCTAACACCAGCCGTGCGCTGTACATAAAAAGCTAGCACTCTCCTGACATCTAGACAATGTAACATTCGTTCCATATCAGATTCAGGACTCTGAAAATATGCAGGTAATATAATATCCTGATTTAAGTGAAAAGACGGTACAGCTTTGGGCAAAAATGTGATATCTAATTTAAGAACTACTTTACTCTTATGAAAGCGCAAATAAGCCCTTCTAGCTGGTGTTATTGCTAATAAGAAGGCTGTTTTCCATGTTAAAAATGTAATTCATAAGTTGCCATGGGTTCAAAGGGTTTACCAGTCAACCCCATTAACACAGTACTCAAATCCCAAGATGGTACAGGAGGCCTAACTGGTGGGTGTAAATGCTTATACCCTTGAAAGAACCTCTTAACCATAGGATCCCCAAAAAGAGATAGTTTACCATCCTGTTGACAGCACCAAGAAAGAGCCGCCAAGTAACATTTGATTGATGACACTGTCAGTCCCTCTGTCACCAATCTTGACAAAAAACCAAGCACATTAACCACAGTATAACTTTGAACATCAGCATTTACATCATTGAAATACTTAATAAATTTGTTCCATTTATAAGTATATGACATAGATTTGGATGGCTTATGTGCTGCCATCAAAACCCTCTTCACAGCATCTGGTAATTCATTGAATTTAACACGTTCCATGCTGTCAGTCTTAAGGTTCAAACATCTGGATGGAACACTGTCCCATTGTGGATGGAAATCAAGTCCAGCTTGCACAGCAACGCTCAATATCATCGGTTGGCTAGATGCATTAGGTTTGCAAACCAAGGCTGTCTTGGCCACCAAGGTGTTATCAAAATCACAGTCGCCCGATCATGATGAATCTTTGATATTACCTTTGTGATCAAAGTAAAGGGTGGGAACACATAAAGGATCGGTCCCGACCAGTTGAACAGGAAAGCGTCTCCCAGGGACTCGACATCTTTCTTCATCCTTGAACAATACAGTTTGCATTGTCTGTTCTCGCTGGATGCAAAGAGGTCTATCTGAGGATAAGCCCAGTCCCACAAAATATTGAGCAGAATCCCTCTGTCCATTTTCCACGTGTGGCATGACAGAGGGGTCCTGCTGAGCATGTCTGCCAGCACATTCTCCTCTCCCGCCAAGTAATCTTCATTGACAGACACCATTCCCACAACTGCAAGGCCAGATCAAGCAGTACCTGAGATCTTGTTCTGCCCTGCTTGTTTATATAATACGTTATGGTCATGTTGTCGGTAACGACCTGTATAGGATTTCGCTGAAGGTAATACTGAAAAGCTTTGAATGCCTTTATTACAGCCTTCAACTCCAATGCATTGATGTGTAGCCTTTTCTCTGACTGTTTCCATTGACCTCTCATGGTCAGGTTCTGCAGGTGTGCTCCGCATCCTTCCAACGATGCATCCATTGTTACTATCACACAAGGTTGGGGAGGTACAAACGGCATTCCTATCAACACATTGCGTGGTTCCATCCACCACAGTAGACACCGTAACACCAGTCTCGGTACCGTCAGAAACATGCTTTGTTGGCCCTGTAGTGAATCGAAGTTGTTTATAAACCATCTCTGTAGGGGGTGCATCTTCAACTTCGCTAATGGCGTTACCATTGTTGTGGAAGCCATTAGCCCAATGCTACTTGAATTGTCTTTGCTCTGACTCTTCTGTGCTGCCGAATCACATTGAACACTTTCAGCATTTTTAACCATCTGTCCTCTGGTAAAAATGCTTTTTGTCGTGAAGAGTCTAGTATGGCTGCTATGAATTTGAGCATCTTTGACGGTATCAATGTCAATTTTGTGTAGTTTATCATCAATCCTAAATCTTGTAGACAAATCTTGTAGACAATGTAGACAATCTTGTAGACATTGTTTTCAAATCTGCCAACAATCGATGTTTCGTTGGTGCCACTATTAACCAGTTGCCTATATACGGGAACACTGCGATACCTTTCTTCCTCAGATGAGCAGCAACCACAGACATACAGTTTGTAAATACCCTTGGTGCTGTATAGATGCCGAAGGGTAGGACTTGGAAAAGGTACCCCGACTGACGATAGCAAATCCCAGAAACTTTCTGTCCTCTGGTTTGATGGCAATATGGAAGTAAGCGTCTTTGAGGTCTAACGTAGCAATCCAGTCGTTTTGATGTAGCAATGGCATTATGGTGGAGAGAGTCACCACCCCAAATCTTTTTGGGGTTATAAAAAAATCAAATCACCCTGAGATCTAAAATGAGGCGAAGACCACTGTCCTTTTTCGACACCAGAAAGTACCTTGATGTAAAGCTTCTCTTGAGTTGCAGATTAGGGATTTTCTCTATGGCCCCTTTCAACAGTAGTGTATCGATCTCTGCCTGTAGCTGTGGTGACGGCTTCATGCAATGAACTCTCCCTATGGTAGGCAGAGTTCAAAATTCTATGGAATAACCCTGATTTATTATGCCAAGAACCCACAGATCCATTGTTATAGATCACCACACACGGTAATGCCTCTTCAATCTGTCCCCAAAAGGAGGTGTTACATCCATACTTGACTGTGGATCTTCAGTACCATGTTGACACCTTTGACAAGTTAGATCTTGAAAAACCTAGAGAGTAGCATCAGTTAACATAGTGTTCACATCTGGGAAGACATCGGTATCGTACACTTGATTGTCAAACCCTACACTTGGTTTGATCAGGCTGACATTTCTTGTATTGTGTCTGCTTGAATCTAGTTGAAGGAAACTTCCTTGAGGTTTGATCTTGTGGTGTAGGCTGTCTCTGATGTTGTGTCTGAGTTGGACTCATCGCTCTCCTTATGAAAGGCTGATACCTCCTATATCAGTACCTGGATGGATAATATGAAGCCAGAAATCCATATTTTCTAGCAATGCTTCTCATTTTCTGAGCATGTTCCAACTTATCATCTGTGCCAGTATTGAACAATCCAACAGAATCAAAAGGTAAGTCCTCTATCATATATTTAGCATGTTGAGACAGTCCAGACGATCTCAACCATACATGTCTATGCAAAGCTATAGCTCCTGCAATAGCATTGCCACTACAGTCAGTTGTATGTTTACCAGTTGTAAGTTGTTGAGAGGAAAGCCGATAAGCCTCACCATGCAGCACTGATGCGGTTTTCCTCTCATCATCAGGTAACGTGTCAATGAAAGTCTTAATTCTGGACCACAAAAACTGTTGATATGCTCCCATACATGCGGCGTAATTGGAAATTCTAAACAGAAAAGCAGCATTAGAATATGCTTTCCTTCCCGAGTTATCCAGCTTTTCCCCTCCCTATCAGCAGGGGTAACATGTAGTCTCTGTGACTGCCTCGACTGTGCAGCATCAACCACAATAGAATTTGGTTTGGGGTGATGAGTCAACCAGTCTTGTTCATCTTCAATAACACGATAGAGAGATTCAAGGTTTTTTGAAGTTGATGGTACCAAGGAAGGAGTCGTCCATGACTTTTTTACAGTTTGCAACAAATACGGTAACGGAGCTATCATTGAAGCTGTAGGTGCCCTATCTTGAAACTCCTGAAAAATAGGGTCTTTCAAGTCCTCTTTCTCCATATTAGTTGTGAGATTAAGAGAATGAGACATCCTCAAAACAAGATCTGAAAAAGATCAAACATCATTTGTCGGCGAAACCCTCTCAGCATTTGACACAAGAGTAGAACAACATCCGTTGGCATCTATGGAACAATTAGATGCCGATGAACTTGATACTGAGATCGATCTCTCCAACTGAAGAGCTACAGCTCTCTCCCTCAATCTCTCTCGAGGCTCAACAACAACCTCCTTATTGGCAGTGTTATGTCCACTCTCTTGCTCTTGTTGAGGTGCTGCCTTCTCTGTCTCCACTACCGAAACCTTTTGACATTGAGGTGACACAGAACGAGATCTTGACCTATAGTACTCAGAACAACAGTACCGAGGCTGAGACTCATCACGGTGTCTATAATGTCTATAATCATAATACTCAGGATAGGATGAAATGTCTCTTGAATCAACAGAAGCCTCATCTAGGTAACATTCATGGTATCTAGCAGGAGTTGCATGTCTGTAATGATGATACGTCACCAGTGACCTGCTCCTCAACCTTGACCTCCTACAGGAGAAATGCGGAGGAGAGGCAGGTGTCCTCCTACGACACCTATAAACCATCACATTATGCTGTGGACTTCTCTGCACCAAGATCGATCACTTAGCATCTTGAGGTCGATCTTGGATTTGCGATCATGGCACCACATCCACCAAAGGAGAGGAATCGACAAGTTCTCCTTCCAACTCCACCCGGACATCTTGAATCTCCAAAGGAGGGCCGAGTGCCTGCTCCAAATGTCTGGCAGGAGACAAGGACTCAAGCTACACCTCCACAGTATGCTCAGATGTTACCGGCCTCGTCAATGTCGGGGGAGATGAAGGCACATTTCGATCCTTCCTTTTACATTTTTCTGAAGGAGCTTGATCTGAAGACTCCTTCAGTTTCCTTTTTTATCCTTATCCTTCTTCTTTATCACAGAAGGACAAGGTATAGGCTCAACAACATCAGACACTTTCTTCACTGACTTCTCTGATCGTGACTCTCAAGGTCAAGACATTGATCACAACCTCGGTGTTGACTTCGGCACTGACAAAGAAGTCAGTTGACAAGACGACGGAGTTGAAGATGTTTGAGCCATCCTGGGTTTAGTGCCTGAAATCTTTGCACAAGTCCCAGGATCAGGCAACACTTGTTCCCAGAGCAAAGCTTTTAACCTGCTTGCTCTATTGCATCTAGTCTGCAGAGTGAATTCCTGACAGAATGTGCAAGAACTCACGTTGTGGCCTTCTCCCAAACACAAAAGGCACTTTGAATGCTCGTCTCGATCGGGTATTTTGCCTTTACACGCTGTACAGCACTTAAACACTTTGGTTGCCATACACCGCAACAGTGCCAAATCTGAATCCAAACCTTAGTCAAACATAGTCCATCGTCCATTTAGTAAATCCACAGTTCAACCAGTCCAAAATGCCAAGAAAAAAGTCATCGTCAGCCATACCAAAGTCAGAAAAAACCATTTAGTCAAGACAAACACGAGCAAAAGGCTCCTTAGATGCTGCTAACATGGCAGAAAGAAAGGAACTGACCGTTGGAGCAGGAGGGGGCTTTTATACCCCTGAGGAGGGGGAGGGGTTCAATGGTCAAAACACCTACTTTTGGATTTCTAGAAGGTTCCGAATGCTGTTCTGCGCAGGCGCAAAACCCAATTACGTGAGTCACAGAGACCACGAACAAGAACCCTTTTTCCCAACTCTGAAATAAGCACCAACAACTCTTTTTTAATTTACTTGCTTACATACTCTGTAAATGTGCTTAAAGTCTGACAGTGTTCCATGTCCAGAATTATGTGTTTGCCCTTCTCTTTGATTTCTGTTGCAAAATTAATACATACCAATTTTGATACCTCAAGCAGCATCCTAAACATAATGGAATCCTCATTCCTGAGAAAGCTATTGTTGTTGTGGGCCTTCAAGTCATTTCTGATCTATGGCAACCCTACGGCATGGGGTTTTCTTGGCAAGATTTATTCAGAGGCATTGCCTTTGCCTCCATCTGAGGCTGAGCGAGTGTGATTTGCCCAAGTGGATTTCCATGGCTAAGTGGAGATTCAGACCCTGGTCTCCAGAGTCATATTCCAATGCTCAAATGCTGACTCTTTGGGAAAGCTACACCCCTTCAAAAATCAGCATATCCTGTTAAAGGCACAGGAGCCCTGTGGCAAAAAAAAAAAAAAAGTGGTGAAGAAAAGCATTCTTTGGAAGAGCGCACAAAATGTCACGGGTGCAGAGACACGTTCGACCCATGACCTAGAAGATGGGTGTGTGTGCATGTGCCCTCAAGTTGTTCGTTGACTTACGTTGACCCTCCTGAATTTCATGGGGTTTTCTTAGGTGTATCCCTGCATTACCATGTGAAGAATCCAAATGAAATTCATCTTGTTTCCTATCTTTAAAACAGCTTGGAAAGTAATGGTCTTGAGTGCAAAACTAGTGAGGGAGCGATGGCTACTCATTGTATAACGAACAAACAATCTGCATGATATGAAAATGCAGCTGCAAATTTTGGGGGGGCAGGGCTAAAATATGGCAGTTCTAATTGAAAAGAATAAAAGATACATGGTGGCAGTTCTTGGTGTCCTCCATCTTCAGGCCACAGCCTTCCACCTATTTTTTTCCCAAAGATGTTTCAGTGAATTCAATAGGTCTCCCATGGAATAAATACTTGTGCTAGACTCCATAACCTTAATGCTTAAGGTGCCTTTGTGAACACATAAAGGTATGAACAGTGATGCATATGAAAGAAGCCTGAATTGTTGCTGTATATCCCAGCAATATTTTTCAAGGTGCTATTTCATGCAGCGAAAGGAATACCAACCACTGAACACTTTTAGAGAGTGGATAATCTATAGGAGAAATCAAAATGGAAACAGAGACCCTAATAAGGCTCCCCAGTCAAAGTGAAAATGGAAAAGTAGTTGTTCCTCTTTCTATTACAATGTGCTGGTCCCTTCTGCTGATAATCTCATGTTGTTTTATTTTATGTTATTTTTCACTGGGATGGATATCTGTAATTATCTTTGGGAAATAAAGGCTGAAATTCCATTCTCTCCAGTTGGTGGGGAAAAATCACAGCAACAAAGATGAGAATGAAAATCTTCACTTTGAATTTAACTCTTGGATCTTCTGCAACGCCTAGCAATAGTTTTAAACTAGCATTTAAGATGCTGAGCCAAAAGGTACTATGATTAAAAGCAATTTCTCATTCACTGCCTATCTGAGGACTTGGCTCCTTGTCACCTTTCCTGTTATGAATATTAATCAGCATTCTGCCCCCTCCTTCCCCTCTCCCAATTTATTCACATCTATCTTGCCTTTCTTTATTAAAAAGAGACAGAAAGAGAGAGAGAGAGAGAGGGAGCAAAATATAATTAGCCACCATGTGAACTTTTAGCCTGCTCTGATACCACTGAAAGAGATTCCGGTTTCGTTAGTGAACAGCATACTGATCAAGAATGGAGAATGCTAATGAGATGGGCTTCTTTATTATGTTCAGTAAATCTGACATCCCAAAGATCGGTGTGTAAATGATGGGAGAAGATTTCTTACCCGTTTCCCTTAATGAAATGGAGATGAGATGTGCTTCTGGACAATGGTCTCCCCACACCAAGAAGGTAGTTACCTTCAAGTCACATGGATGTGTATCATGTTGATGACCCAGGAAGCCATTTGGTACATCTTATTTCTGAAGCCTGCTCAATATATATTAATTCAGCAGAACTGAAGAACGGGCTTCCCTTGTCCATCAGTTAGAAAGGCAGCGGAGACAGAACCTATCAGACAAATCCCATCAAAGCTTGACTGTTGCTTGTACAACTTGTTATTCTCACATAGATGAATCTCAGCAAACCTATTTGCAGATGATTCAAGCCCTTATGCCTCATCAGTTGTTTGCCACCTTTAACATTTTATCAAATCCAGTGACTGACTATGATGAGGGTCCTTAGTTCAGGAACTACTTGAAAGTGACCCAGCCTCCTCTTCTGATAAGAAAGTGACCTCAATTGTTAATTTATTTTTGGTGAATGGATCTCCACCTCCACTGCTATCAGTTGATTTACCACACAGCCATTGGCCCAGGCTATGTCTTTACCATCATGGGCAGAGTTTTCATTTTTCACCTGTTACAGAGTCTATCTGGGTCAGATTGTGTTGCCTTCTTCCCTCACTTCCTGTCCTACTGACCACTTTCCTTCCTTTCTTTATCCAGTCCTTTTACCTGCTTCTGCCTTATATAACCCATGTGGTGAATTGTTCTTTTTTAAGGGTTATTTTTCTCAGGCTGGTTTAAACATGCTCATCTATTAAAGAAACCTTTTCTGGATCCTTCCCTTTATGCTAATCTTCATCCTGTGTCTCTCCTCCCATTTCTTTCCAAAATTTTTGGAGATAACTGATCTTTCCCAATTGATGCCTTCGCTGCTTATACATGATCTCCTCAACCCATTTCAATCAGGGTTTTGTACAGCCCACTCTACTGAAACAACCTTAATGTAAATGACATTCTAGTGGCTAAAGCTCAGTGTCAAACATCTGTGTTGATCCTCTTGGATCTCTCTTCAGCCTTCGACATCTGGATCATAAGATTTTACTATTATGTTTAGTATCATTTGGAATAATGGGGAACACTTTGTCCTGGTTTATTTTTTTTTTCAAGCATTCCTCCTCTGTTTCATTTTGGGGACCTATTTCAAAAACTTTTCCTGTAACTACAGATGTGCCAGAAGGATCAGTTTTGGGTATCTTCTTTTTTTTAATAATATACCTTCCGCCTTGGATTTTTTTATTTCAGATTTGGGTTTTCAGGATCACATTTATGCAGATGACATGCAGATTTTCAAGAGGTTTAAATCAATCAATGCCTCTGCTTTGAAGTCTGTGATGGACTGATTGTCAAGCAGTTCTTTATGGATGATCATACATTACCTTAAGTGGAAAAAACAGAGATCTTAGTGTTTCAGCCTGACCAGCCCAGTAGCCTCTCTTTCATGTACTCCACTGTGTTGCAGGGTGGCACAGAGGTTCCTGTTTCAGTTGCCAAGAACCTCAGAGTCCTGCTGGATGACCATTTGTCTCTCCTGTGTATTAGAGTGAAAGAAAAGCATGTAATTTCCATCTTTTGAACAGGATCTGTGGGTTCTTTTTATTAATTGATTAATTGATTAATTTATTTATTTGATTAATTGCTTAATTTTTAACACTAAGAGGCTAATTCGCAAACAAAGTAATATACATTCAAAAAAGAACAGACAGAAGAAAAAAGGAAAAGAGGGGAGGGGGGAAAGACATATATCTCAAACACAGTATGACTCTGACCTCCCAGTACTAACTGTAATGAAAAGAAAAAGAAAAAAGAAGAAAAAAAATATTTTTCCACCATTAAAGATCCAACTAAATAATCCTACTGATTACTAATAAACATAACCACGGATTATTATATTGTTAGATTTCTTATTGCTCCAAATGTCCATGAACAGTTTCTAATCTTTAGAAAGTATTCATTGGCTTATCCCTTAGAACTCACTTTAATTTGGCAGTTTGGGCTAACTCAATGACCTTGGCAAACCATTCTGTCATCATTGGTGCTTCAGTCTGTTTCCAGTTTGAGCAAACACTATTCTTGCTGCTGTTGTCAAAGAACTGATCCATATTTACTGTCTAATTCTTTATCCATAATGCCCAAAAGAAATGTATCTGGTAACATTATAAAATGGACCTTTAAAAAAAAATTTTTGATTCATATACAAATCTTAGATCTGTAACTTTCTGCCTTCTTGCAGGTCTACCACAGTGAAACAAGGGACCCTCCTTATCTTGACTTCCCCCAGATAACATGCTATTCGTAGTATCGTTACTTCTAAAGCATAACTCCCAAGCTCTAGATGGGCAGTTTTCTGGAAGCCATTAAATTTACCATCTCCTCTGATTCTGCCATCCTGGGCATGACAAGGTCTGGCAGGGGAAGTGTGAATTGAAAGCTAACCAGGAATCCACACAAGTGGCATAGTAACTCACAATCCCATGGCTGTCATGTTAGTGTCCAAAGCCTTCTCGGGGCATTTGGGTGTGTGAGCTATGGGAGGTCCCACTCTTCTTGCTCATCTTCCAAGGAGACAACAGGTTCCAGATTTGGGTGAGTCTGAACTGAAATAAACCTGCTTGTAAGGTTGTCAGAGGCGGGATTAAGCAGGCCAATTGTTTTTACTGGAATGCTTTGGAAATGCTTGAAATCTACCTCTCCAGAATAATGTGTACTTTAGTCCTGATCCTCTGATATAAAATGCCCATTCCTGTGAGCCTACAGAGCACTCTGATGACACCCAGCCTCTTGTCATTCCAGCCCCACACTCCCTGCCCCAAAAATGGTATGCTTCCTGAGAACAGCATCCAGTTAGAGTAGCTACAGTAAATGTGACAAAAATCACAAAGAACATATACCCGACAGCATGGAAGCTGGGCATAATATACACTGCACTTATCCTCAAGGGACAACCAAATGGATTCAACAGATTGTACATTCCTAGGGTTGCCCATTTTTGACTCATGAAAGAAGCCAATAAATGAATACACAATAGCTAAAGTTTTAGTCATTCTTCCATCTTTACATGTGGAAAAGTCACAATGGCCAAAGATCTGAACATAATGAAGCTTTTAAAGCCACAGGGCATTCTCCTAGATTTAAAAAAAAAAGTTGGCCACTGCTTCTTGGCCCAATGGCAATATGTTAGCAGCCCGGTATGAAGGCTAGCCATCTCAGTTCAGTGAGAGGACTAATTTACATTCAATAAAGAAAAATAAAATGGATGGATCTCATTAATTCCTGCCTGAACTTATATAACACACTTCCTCTTCATCCATCCCTCTCTCTTCATACCTCGTTCCTCTTTCTTCTCTTCTTTTTATTTCTTATTAAATACATCAGTCTGACTAGGTCAGCATCTATGAGTACCTCTTCATATGAATTATTGACCTAAACTCAGCTGCTGACTGTAGAATAATACTGTGAACTTCTCATTGCCACTATATTCATTTCTTTTTATTCACTTTCCTCTCCCCCCAGCAGCTTCCTCTCATAATGCTCCCCACTGCTCATGCTATTTGTTTAGTTGCTATGTGTGTGTTTTTTTATCCACTGTTAGAGATATTGTAGAAAACCATCATCCTGTGACCAAAAGCCACAGAATGCCTGAGGTAAGAAAATGCTATTTGTTCCCATAATGACTTTTATGAACAAATGGAATGAAGCGAGATGTTTTTTGAAAATTTGACCATTCATCACCAAAGCCTATTTCCTGATCTCATACACACATCAGTTATGCTACCTGCCAAGATGAAGAAGAAAAATATATGTTTATGTATACACAAAAGAATGACATAAAGTACACATTTCTCTACCCATTATATTTAGCAAATGATGGATTTATACAGAATCTGTTGTCAAGACCTTGTTTGTCAATACTCCAGTTTCTCTTTCTCTCTCTCTGTTTTTTTTTCTCTTTATTTTTTTTTTTAAAAGGAAGGGAAGGATTTCAGGTAGTGTAACTGACAAACAAGTCTTAGGCTGTCTTTGATGTGCAAAATAAGCATTACTGTTGTATTCCACCACTCCATATTATGGTATATGTTTGCTTCCATATAGCTTTATGAAAGAAAACACTACATTTTTTAACAGATTTCTTTCAGAATTCAAGATAAGCCATGCCCAAAGACTTTTATGGGCTTTTTTCACACTATGCAGCTATAGTGCTATGATCCCACTGTAACTGTCATGACAATATCCTATGGAGTCCTGAGATCCTTATCATTCTCAACTAGAGAGCTCTACTGCCGCACCAAACTACGTATCATAAACTTGCATATAATTAAGCCAGTGGTTCTCAACCTGTGGGTCCCCAGATGTTCGTGGACTTCAGCTTGCAGAAGCCCCAGCCACTATGGTCAATGCTCAGGGCTTCTGGGAGCTGAAGTCCACAAACATCTGGGGACCCACAGGTTGAGAACCACTGAATTAAGCAATAGTGGGATCATAGTGCTATGATTATGTAGTATGAAGGGCCCTGCATCTTCACATAGAACAATAAGCAAACAAATAAACAAATAATTATCACCCTTTCACAATGTCCCAGATCTACAGAATCTTTTGGTAGCATAACTATTAGACATACTAATGAAATGGAGACTCCACATAAAAAGGCAGAGTACCAGAAGCTGAACAAAAACATCACAGAGAGACTACCACTGTTCCAGAACATGGAAATAACTAGATAAATATGACTAGTCATGTGTTAAATAGTTATGCCACCCACCCACCCAGTTTAACAAATTAATTTGTTGGTGAATAGGCACTTACTATTAGAGCTTGGAAACAATCAGTTAAATTTCATTAATTATTTCCTCCTCCACTCTCCCTCTGCCCCCGCAACAAGGTTTGTATGAATCATTATTCCCATAATGCAGTGAGTAAAAAGTTTTGCCTTGTTATTCATTGAAGAACACGGTCTCAAAAGGATGAAGATGGTTGCAGAGCACTGAGACTGTTAGATACAAGAGTGGAAAAGACTTAAGCTGAGTACCCTTGGCCTTTACAGGCCAGCCAAGTATTGTAGCATTGATTTCCACAGATCTTGCTCCTAGACTCTAAGTAAGTGAGACAGAGGAATCCATAATTTAATACTGCCACCAAAAAAAACATTGAGATACATTCAGAGGCACTCAAAATATTTCTAACTAAGAATTCTCCACTTTTGGTTTCATTACTTGCCACTATACTTCAGTCACTGCTGACTAACTGGAGTGAATACCTCATCCCTCAATCACCTTTTCCAATCTGGTTTTATAATCCTCAGTGTTTGAAGGGTGAGTAAACAACATATATGTTAGTATTGCTGGGCTTGGCGGGGCAGGGGTGAAGAGACATTCAAGTCAATGATGGACCTTAATTTAACTGATTGTTTCACTCCATACTTTAGGTCAGCCTTCTCAACTTGGCAGGTTCCCAGCACAGATCCCAACTTCCCCAGCCATTTGTATTCCAACAGTGCCAGATTGGGATAGCCAATTTTCAAATGATAAAAACAGCACTTGTGAAGGAGCCAATAACAAAAGCTGCCTCTAGAGGTCAAAAGTAACAATCCCCAAGCCATTCTTAATAAATTCCTTGGTTTGTTTCACAAACCAGTGCATTGAGTAAATGATGAAATTAAACAGTTTGATAAATTAAACTGTTTCAGTTGTTAGTATTAATCACAATGGATTAATCTTCCCATTTCTAACACTCAGCATTCATGAATTTACATTCAAACACAATATTCCAAGCTCTACACCGTTATAACTTAACATTCATTCTAATTTGTCAAACTACTCAAGCAAAATAAAATGGCAGGCAAGAGATGAGAGCATTTGGTCAAGTGAAGAGTGTGGGACAAGTTACCTTTTCTTTTTCTACAAGTGCAAATGTTTCTTAATGATATGATGGAATTTTCATGAGGCATGGTTAAAAGTGATAGACCATACAGATAGCATTATTTGATCTATGATGTTTTGTTACAACTCCCAGAATCCTCCAGTCAGCATGTTGTGGGAATTGTAATAATTGTAGTTATAAGCATTACTATTTCCAAGCTCTGAGCAGTGGTATAGATACCAAAAGGATCAACATTGCAAACAAGATGTGCAGCTGTGAATTTGTGCCTATCTTTCCTTCCTCTGCCGCTGTTCAGGGAAATACTGGGCAAAATCCCATGGCTAGAAAAGCTAAAGGAACAAGATACCCAACATGGGTGAGGTTTCATGAAGAAGAAACTGATAAAAGTACAGAGCACAATCACAAACAATTCCATGAAGAAGAAAAATGGGAAACTTCTGAAAAATCCACTATGGCTGCAAAGTAAATTCAAGGAGAAAGTGAAAAGAAAAAAAGGGTGTATATAAAGAATGGAGACTCACCAAGGAAGAATACAGAGGTATAGTCCAGGCTTACAGGAATAGTGTAAGGGAAGCCAAAGCTCAAAATGAGCTGAGAGTGGCTAGGCAAGCAAGGTGCAACAAAAATAGTTTTTTCAGATATGCTTGAAGCAAGAGAGTGAGGAAGGAAATGGTGGGACCACTGCTCAGCAAGGATGGTAAAATGCTAACAGATCGCAATGAAAATGCAGCACTGCATCTATTTTGCTTCAGGGTTGTTTTTTTCCTCCAAAAAAAAGCAGTGTGTGCTTCCATGCAACAGCAGAGACTTTGGCAAGGGATCTGGATTGCAAATCAAGACTGACAGGGTGTTAGTCAGGAATCATCTATTTAACCTAAATGCATTCAATGAACTGCATCCCAGAGTATTGAAGGAACTCGCTGATGTACTCATAGAACCACTTGTCATCATTTTTGAGAAACCTTGGAGATTGAAGACAAGCAAACATTGTCCCTCTCTTAAAAAAAAAAAAAAAAACAAGGAGGAAGAAAAAAAGAGTAACAAGGACACTACAGGCCAGTCAGCTTGACGTCAATAACAGGAAAAATATTAGAATGGAATATACAGGAGTCTATCTGTATGTATCTTGATGGCAATGCAGTAAATAGCAAACACCAGCATGGGCTTGCCAAGAACATAGCCCACCCAACTATCCCATACCTTTTTTTTATCAAGTCACTTGTTAACATAGATGGCAGGAATGCTGTGGATGTCATTTATCTGGATTCAACAACACATTTGATAATGTCCCCTATATATTTTGTTTAGCAAACTAAGTAAATATGGAATAGATGGAACAGCATCAGATGAATCCATAACTGGTTGAAAAACCATGCTCAAAGAGTTGTCATCAGTGTTTGTGCTTCAGATTGGAAGGAGGTCACAAGTGGAATGCTGCAAGGTTCTGTCTAAGGGCCAACACTCTTCAATATTTTTATCAGTGATACAGATAATGGAGTAGAAGAATACTCATCAAATTTGCAGATGATACAAAAGCAGGAGGGGTAGTTAACATTGGAAGATAGCAACAGAATTCAAAAGGTCCTTGATGAACTCAAAATCTGGGCTGCAATTATTTAAATGAAATTTCATCAGAGACAAATACAAAATTCTATATTTAGGCCACAAAAAACCAAATGCTTGGCTCAGCTGTCCTGAATGTGGAAAGGGCCTTGGGATTATTGTTGATAAGTTGAGCCAGCAGTGTTAAGCTGCAGCAAAGAAGGCAAATGCTATCTTGGCCTGCATTAACAGAAGCTTATGACACTGAAGACCAGAGTTCAAATCCCTGTTTGGCTACAGAAACCCATGTGGTGACCCTCACCTAAGCCACATTCTCTCAGCCTCAAAGGAAGGCAAAGGCAATCTCCCTCTGAACAAATCTTGCCAAGAAAACCTTGTGATACCTTCACTTTAGCATTGCCATAAACTGAAACAGACTTGAAGGCACAATAGTAAATTTCTGGAATTCACTAGGAGATTCTTACAGTTGTAGTCCAAAAATTTTTTTCCCCCTAATATCTGAATCAGTGTATGCTTTAATATTTTGTTAAATATACAAATTAAATTAACTGAGTTATTTCTGATTTCCTCCCGCTGTTATCACCTTAAATTAATTTTGCTGTAATAATTAAAACAACAACACTTACACAGAACATTTTTGAAATGTCCAAAGCATCACCCTGGTAATATTTACAAGAATTCAAAGAAGTTTTGCAAAAAAAGACTCATGGCATCCCATTTCTTCTGAATTGCAGCATAAATATTATTTCCTGCGCTTTTCAGAACATTCAGCCTACTTCAGTTGTTCCTCCCATATATCTAAATAGTTGATATATCTACTCTATAAAAGTCAAAGTTTGTCTGTTTGTGAATTTGTCTGTTTGTCTGTGTCAGACAGGCACAGACCTCATACGATTGGCTGAGTGAGGCGAGAAGACCTCATATGATTGGCTGGCTGTGAAGATTCCATGGAATCCTGGGGTTGGCAGTTTAGGGAGCGGCCTTTAGTATTCTCAGCCAGAGAGCTCTTGGGCCTCAGGCCGGTTGCTATGGAGATGAGGCCTACCATCAATAAGGATGCCAGAAAACTTTTGGGAGGCATATATGAGAAAAATTGTAGTGACATATACAAAATAGTTACAAAGTCTTCTCACCTCACACAGTAGAGTGTACGGGTTCCATATGTGAGGAATCTTAAAGTTGAAATTCAAAACAAAAAATGCTTCCAGGAAAAAATAAAGCCGTTGCACAAATTTAACAGAAAGCAAAAAAAATAATCAAAAACTAATACATCAACATCGCCAGTCAACACAGATTGGAATGAGGACTATGGGGAAAAGTTACAGGTATTGGAATAGGCCAGTTGCTATGAAGACGAGGCCTAGCAGAAAGGAGAAGTATGGTGTATTCCAGTGGTTCTCAACCTGTGGGTCCCCAGATGTTTCTAGACTTCAGCTCCCAGAAGCCCTGAGCATTGACCATAGTGGCTGGGGCTTCTGGGAGCTGAAGTCCACAAACATCTGGGGACCCACAGGTTGAGAACCACTGGTGTATTCCCTCAAGAACCCAAACTGTGTAAGCAAATAACTCTGAATACAGATTGCATTGGGAAATACGGGGAAAACTTACAGGTACTGGAGAAAACAGTTGTGTGAGTTCTTAGAAGGAAAATAAAATCCTGGGCAATGCCAGGTAAATACGCTAGTCCATTAATAAAACAAGGCAAAAATGCTGACCTCTATTAATACAGGTATGAATGTATCAAAACGCTTTTTTTGTGGTGTTTTACTGATGTGCACATGTTCTCCTGCACATTGGTAAAAAAAAAATTGGCAAAAATCTTGAAGCTGTTATGCGTAGCATCTTGTCAAGACCTGGAGTTGTATGATGTTTGATGAATGTGCACTGGTAAAACATTGTTTTTTGGAAAAGGAATATTCAAGCAATTACATATATGACTCCATCAAAATTACTTTTTTGCAGCATTTATCAATATGCGTTATTAATGTATGTAGTGATGGTGGAGTGAAGCAAATTTGCTGAAAGAACTAAAACAGTGGTTCTTAACCTGGGGTGTGTGAAGCCCTCCTGCTGGTCACCAACAGTGGTGCCAGCAACAGAGATATGGCAGCAGAGGGCATACGGGTGCTAAAACTGGCCCCTCAGATAGCAAGGAAATTTTGGAAGGAAATGCATGATGAAATTCAAAGAATTTACAGTTTAAATTTTGAAATGAAGCCAGAGTTTTATTTGTTAAATATGTTAGGGCAACAAAGAGAGATAAGATGTCACCAGAAGACATTGCTATATTTGATAACTGCTGCAAGATTGACATATGCACAATATTGGAAAGAAAGGAACTATGTTGATATAAAAGAATGGAAATTAAAAGTTCTGGATATGTTAGAGATAGAAAAGCTAACATTTTCACTGAAAAATAAGCCTATCCAGAACTCTGAAAGGGAATGGAGAGAAGTCTTGAATTGGATAAAGATATAGAATAAGAAAAGAGAAAAAGAATAAAGCAAGATTGTACGTAATACAAGGCAACAATGTAATAAGGCAGTGTAACAAAGCAGCAATGTAACAATGTAAGATTATTTTTTAAACAGAAACTATGTATGAATGGAATGTAAACAAGCAGACTCAACTGGCAAAAAAGAAAAAAGCTTGGAAGTGGAGAAGGGGGGTTACTTTCATTTTAAACCTTAATAAAAATATTTTTAAAAAATAAAATAAAACTGGTCCCTCATTTGCAAATAAGGGACCAGTTTTGGCACCTGCATGCCCCTCGTTGCATCCCTTTTGCTGCCACTGCTGTTGGTGTCCCGCATGACGGCTTTGGCAGACCCTCTGTGAGGGCAAACAAGGGACACAGTTTGGATGTGCGTACATGTCTGCCACAATGTCTCTCGGCACCCACACACCCCTACTCCCTGATGAAAGGGACATGGCTGCAAGCAGGTGAATGCATACAAACTGCTCCCTCATTTGCAAACAAGAGACACAGTTTGGGCACATGCATATGCCTGCTTCCATGTCCCTCAGGGCCCACACCTCCTGCCACTGTGTACCTGATGAAGGGGACACAGTGGCAAGGACATACATGCACCTAAACTGCTTCCTCATTTGTAAACAAGGGAACAGTTCTGGCACCTGCACATGCACACGCGCACACACACACACACACACACACACACACACACACACACACATACTGGTAGATTCCTGATGAAAGGACACGGCGATAGGCATGTACACACATCCAAACCATGATTCTGGATGCCAGGGCTTGAATCTCCACTCAGTCATGGAAACCCACTAAGTGACATCAGGCCAGTCATATTCTCTCAGCCTCAGAGGAAAGAAAAGGCAACAAATTTTGCCAAGAAAACTCCCATGATAGATTTGTGTTAGGGTCACCATAAATCAATCTTCAAAGGGGAAGAGACATGATTGTCAGAAAGAACCTCCCCCTGTCAGAAGCACTTTATTGTTGCGTGCCTTCAAGTCACTTCTAACTTCCGACAACTCTAAGGTGAATCTATCACAGCATTATTTTTGCAAGATTTCTTCAGAGGGGTGTTGCCCTTGCCTTCCTCTGAGGCTGAGAGAAAATGACTTCACCAAGATCACCCAGTGCTTAACAGCAACTTGAATTCTAGTCTGCAGACTCCTTTAATAAGTAACTATTTGAATATTTAAATCTAAATTGAAATATTTAAATCTAAATTGAAATATTTAAATCTTAAGTCTTGGGGCTACCTGGCAACAAATTATATTTACAGGGGATCCCTGGTCTTTTTTTTTTTTTTTAAGGTTAAGAACCACTGAATTAAAACATTCTTTGACTTGCAAACTGCATTACAAAATTTAGAAAAGTCCAAAATCCAAAAAATTGCTGTGTTCTGGTTATTACGTTGGTTAGGAGATGCTGATAGAGTACGTTCATATTAGAATTCAGAAAAAAAAATTCACAGCATTCCCTCACACTCAGTATTTTGTGTGAAAAACCAGAAATACAGGAACTGGAAGAAAAGGAAGATATTCAACACGTGAATCCCCTTTCAGAAAAAAACAAGCAATGAAGACCTTCTAAAATCTGGGAAGAAATGTACGCAGGAAAGATTTTGAGAGCAACCATAAATTATACTAGGAACTTCTGCCCTGCAACTCCAGTCCACACATACACAGAATGTCAAAGCATTACACTCTCTGCCCATATAAAAAACTTTATCAGTTGCCAACCTATTCAACTGTTGCTGAGAGGTTTTTATGACCTCCCTAGACTGGACTGGGAACTGATTTCCTTTTTTGGCTGGCTAACATACAGCAGTGACATTTGGTCCCCGTCGCCAAGGGTTCTACTAAAAAGAAATAACTGTGCCATTTGTCCCTCTGCCTGGAAAATAAAGAAGTGGGTAGAAGAATAATGATGCCTGTTGCAAAGTCAAAAATGGTTCATGGGAAAATGTTTGCATCCCAGCTCCTCCTAACAATACCACAAATGACAAAGCAATAAAAGTCAGAAGGTGCTTATAAATAAATAAATGTGCTTCAACATCAACAGCTTGGAAAGCCGTTCTGGATGCTGATCATTATTTCCAACACAACCTTAAGGTGCCAGGGCTGCTGTGCTCCTAAGGTCCTTTTATTTAACATAAGCCGTGCTCCTGCATTCATAAGATATTCTGCCCAGCTCCAAGGCAAAGAAAAGGAAGGTGAGGGGGGGAGTAATCCTTGAAATGATACAGAACAGCCTTCTTTACCATGCTACCCTCCAGATGTTTTGGACTACCACTCCCATCATCCACAACTATGCTGGTGGAAGTTACACCTGGAAGTGCCATTTTTTCCTTATGTATTCCTTTCGGTTTACATCAGCATGCCACCTTTCCTCCAACAGTCTCAAGGCAGCATACATGGGATCCTCACAACAGCCCTTGTGTGGTAAGTCAGAAATAGATAGAGTGACTTGCCCCAAATCACTCTGTGACTTTGATGGCTCAGACTGGACTAGAACCTGGAACTCCCAAATCCCAAACCCAGCACTGTAACCACCACCAGTGCTTTGAAAAGTTCCTTATTTGAATTACAGCAAGCCCACACATAGGAAAATGTAAAAAAAAAAACCAAAAAAACCCCAACCGTTCCAAACTCTGCTTACTACATCACACTCACTTCTTCAGATTATGAAACTAGTGTGCCAGAAAAGAAGAGGGTGAGATGAATAATTAAATAAATAAATACACAGGGGTTATGCTTGTAGCTGTATGTGGAAATATAGTCTTTTCTCTTCAAGAGGAGCGACTAAAAAAAAAAAGAATATCCTTAAGAAAAGCTGTAAGAAATCAACCAAACAAAAACGAAGAGCCACAAAACTGGCGATAAAGCAGAATTAGAGGTAAAAGAAACCAAGCAGGAATACAGTTTGGAAGGTCAATTGATAAAATGTGTAGCAAGCACTGAACCAACACCAATCAATACAGCTCAGTATGAACTGAATCACAGCCTAATAACCACATCACATCCATTTTATGGTACTATCTATCACAGGAACAGCAGGAAGTAGTGGCAATTCAACTTACTGCACACTCCAGTGGACTGGCTTCACTCAAGGCTTCCAACACGGTTTTATGCTGCCAGTAGGGCAGGCTGCTGCAAGGGAGAGGCTGGCAAAATAGGATGCTCACAGAGTATCTACACTGGACCATCAAGAAGAGAGAAACAGAGCACACAATGATGCAGATAGATTAAGATGCAGAACATCAAAGATCCTATCAGGGAAATGACAGAATAACAATGAGGAGAAAGAGATCAGTGAGAGGCAGAAAATAAAAGTTACAAACAAAAGTGCAAGTAGAATGAATGTCCCTTTTCGCATCTTACCTGGTGCCGCTGGCATCACACGGGGATCGCACGAAAAGCTTCAGCTGGGAGGAAGTTGCGTCCCCTCCACTTCTCCTCCACACCAGCTCCATGCTGGCTGGAAGAAAGTGTGAGCACTCCACTCCTTCCTTCCGCAGCACAGCTGGGTACTTTCCCAGGCTGCACTGGGGTAGGAAGCACGATGGCCGTGAGTCCGGAGCCTCCTCACGCAAGGTAAGTTGTGTGGGGCACGGGAGGGATGCGCAATTGTGCATCATTTTCGGCAACAAGCTGAAAATGATATAATGTGCAATCGCCCCCAATGGCCTCGAGAGCATTGTGTGATTGCGAGGACAATCGAGTGACGTTCCTGAGGTCATTTTGCAACAGGACTGGCATGTGAAAAGGGCCAGTCTCTGGAAACAGAGGATACAGAAGAGGAACTCTAGGCCTAGGAACATGAGTCCAAGTAGAATGTTATCTACAATGCTGATAACAAAGGCCACCTACGTAAGTAAGGCTTAAGAAGCCATCTATGAGAGCTGAAACTGAATTTTGAAAAACGCAGAGTGTACATTTTTTTTCCATACTTAACAATCCAAATAATCAAATCTGGGGGAAGGGGAATCCTTTTGCAATAAAATGTGTCTGGAGATCAGAGCATGGAAAAATTCTTTTTTTAGACTTGAAGTCCCGGAAATCTACACTTGGCACCTAAACAGTAACTTTTTCAAGCTCTTTTATTGATGCTTAGTTTTGATTCCCAAACTTGACATCCAGGCTTTGGAACAGACTTTTGTCATCATGACTGAACAAATCCATTCAAGGAGATATAATGTGTCTTTTATTAAATTAATGGTTTTGACACTGGGGTTCTGGGAGCCTTCATATCCCTCAGAAGCTTATTAGGGACTCTTCAGCAAGAAGATCAGCAATGGTAGATTAGGTTCCCCAAGAAATACCTTGTCCACCACACTGATCTTACATCACACTTCACGCAGGCAGGAATCCATAACATTTAGAGAAAACACAATTAATACATTGTGAGCAACAGTGAATTCCTCTTTGGCACCGCTTCAGTTTAGAGAGTTTCTAAATATTTCACTGTCTCAGGAAAAAAAAAACCTCACTGTCAAGACATGGACGTATCTTACTTTGCTGTTTCTTTTAAAACGGTAAATACATGTGTTTATCAACGGCTATGCTACATACAAATCAAGTCTCTGGATAATATTCATCAGAAGTTCAATTTGAATGCTTAAAAAGCAAACTCAGTCCCAAGAGAGCTAGAAGGTGTATTACAGGGCCTAGGTTATTTGAATTTTGGTGGCTGAGATAATGTGCTGTATACATTATCTTGTATCAAGGATTTCATTTGCAACAATAAAATTTTCTTTAACTTAAGATAGCTCAGTTTTGTCAGTTCTTTCCAAGTTTTTCCACATGATCGAAAGCACATTTTCCCCTTTGTCTGCTGGGGTAGATTTTTTAAAAAAGGGAGTTCATTGGTAATACTGATCTGTCAACATTTATTGCCCTACTAAACTCAAGGGAATCTTACACAATTGGAACCTACCAAAAGCAAAAAAATTCTCTGTTGGACTTCACCTCTGAGCAACACATTCTTAAGTCCGTCCTCAAGTCCATCTTTTCTTCTTGCAGAGTGCCAAAGTGCAAACCAAATTTAACTACAGTTTTCTCAGAACCATTAGAAATTCCTGAATTGGAAATCTTTGTGGTTCAGTTCAGATGAAATGACAAACAGTGGATAATCATTTACAAGAAGATGCTTGCATGACCCTTTGGTTCAGAAACTTCTATTTCCTTTTTCCTCTTTCCTTAAAGGAGTTGTCAAATGTCCCACTTTCCCTGTTGAACTAGCCACAGTTCCTCATTAAAACTGAGTTTTAATGACTTGTTCTACTGTAGTTAGTTAAAATACTAAAGTAAGAAGGGAGACAAAAAGAAGCACATATGAAACTCAGGCCAAATCTACATAGGCTAAATAATGTGTCTTTTCCTCAATCCCAGTCCTGTTGGAACATATGAGGTTCTTCTCCTTCCAGTGTGAAAAGCCTGGGGGCATTAAGGTGATTTTTTTTTAAAAAAAAACAACCTCTGGTTTACCTCACTGTTTTGAGGAAGAACCTTTTTTTAAGTCATGTGATTTGGTATCATGGTGGAATCAGGGGTGAGGGCAAATTTAGTGGGTGGTCACCTACGTCACCTGACCACTCCCACCACGGACGAGTAGCTCCCTTGTTTATATCAGCATCTGGAAAAGGCAGTGTCACTTTTTTCCCCTTTTTTCTTTCTCACACAATCCCTCTGTTGCAACAGCTCCACTGGCTGCTGGTCTGTTTCCGGGTACAATTCAAAGTGTTGGTGGTGACCTTTAAAGTTTTTAAATGATTCGGATCTAGGTTATTTGAAGGATCATATTCTCTCTTATGAATCACCCTGGGCTTTGAGATCTGCTGGAGAGCCTCTTCTCTCTGTCCCTCCACCCTCACAGGTGCATCTGGTGGGAACACAAGAGCGGGCCTTCTCAGTGGCTGCTCCCAGGCACTGTAACTCCTTTCTCAGAGAGGACAGGCTGGCACCCTCCCTCCCTTCCTTCCTTTTATTTCAGCAGGGGTTCAGTCTGTGATCATTACCCGCTGACAAAAGGTGCTGGCTATTCTTAATTGTTTGTGCTTTTAAATATGTATTTTAACTCTTTTTTTATTATTATTGGACCATTTAATTTGTGTTTTAACTTTTGTATGTTATGATTGTTTTTAACTATGTTTGCTTTTTAAAAAAGTACTGTAAGCCACTTTGAGTCCTTCTGAGGAAAAAAAAGCAGCGTACAAATAAAGATGATGATGATGATGAAGATGATGATGATCATCATCACCACCTTTTAGATGTGGTGTTTGTATGCAAACCTTCGCATATGTACCACTGCATACATTCACAGGTCTACATCTCACCTCCTCCTGGTCTACCACCTTCACTTTATGGAAGCACAGGTGAGTGATCTGAACAATGGGAAAACAAAGGCTATTTGGTTAAGCAAATATTTGAATATGCACATGCGTGGAGGGATTTTTTTAAAAAAAAAGACAGCTGTTGTGATCACGTGACTGGACACAAACCAATACAGAGAATACATGCACACAGTAGAAACATTGTCTTGCATCAATGTGGCTACATAATGGTGGTCAAGTGTGGCTTTCCAAACTGATTTCAGTCTTGATTTAAAAAGGTGTGTGTGGTAGTAAAGGAGCCAAGCAGGGGCAGGGACACTATGCTGTGGAGCTGGGATACACCTCTTGTGGAAATTTAGCCTTAGGTTCATGTAAGACGCCTGAACAACAACCCACAGTTCATCATTATATCTGCATAAAGAAGTAGAGAATTCAGCTTTAAGAATACATTTTGATTCAGGAAAGCTAGCTATCACAGGAAAGATCCTGTAGTTTGCAATGATATAAGGGTGGATATTATTTGCAATAATATAAGAGTGTAGGATATTTTTTATAATATAATAGAGACCAAGGGTTGGGGGATATCTTTCGTCTCCATGGCCAAATTCAGCTTCAGAGAATTTCTTGGCGTCTGCATTACAGTGAGAGGTAGGGACAAAAGACAAAAGGGTGTGGTGGGGGTAATACAAGCATATTTTAGCACAAAGCTCTTACTGTCAGAAACTACAGTAACTAAGCCTTAGGAAAGGCATTTCAGTCTTTTAAAATGGGAATAGAGCTGCAAAATCTCAGAAACCATCAAATGATGGTGTCATGAGAAAGGAGTGTGGCCATTTGGAGAAGATCAAAAGCTGAACTGGTACCCAGAACAGCTAGATTTGCCCACACATCCTAATGCTTCTCACTCTTAATAACAACAGAACTCGGAGCAGATAGATCATTGTTGGTTAAACTCCAAGCTCAAAGAGGAGCATGTGCATTCAGGTTCTCTTTGACTGTTTAGCAGTTCGAGCCAGAAACTTGAAAGGGGCTTGGAAAGAAACTGATAGCTGATGAAGCTGTTTTATTAAAACTAAAAAGTTGTAAGGTGGAGGGTCCGTTGTCAGATTCAAAAACATTGTAATCATAAGAAAGTTAACATACTGTATAGATTACTATGAAAAAGTCATGCCTCTGGGTGTATATATGTATATGTATATGTACACACACACATACATAGGCATGTGCTTTGTTTTCTGAAATGTCTTGATAGAGGGATCCTGCTCATCATCCTTGGGATAAGTGTGGGGTTACAGATTTACTTTCATCAAAGTTGCTTTTCTGTTTTTATTTATTTATTTAAAATTAAACTGGCAGTACCGCACTTAATGAAAAGGACATCCCGCTGAGTTTGGAGCCCGGAAAGTGATTGTCTCCCCGGTCTGTGTATCCTAGACTGCCTTAATGTTTCCTATAATGCGACTAATAACCAACCATCAGCAATAAATGCCTTGTCATCTCATTGCCGCGCACAGCAATAGCTGGAGCAGTGATACTGACAAATGAACCTGTGTAATCACTTTAGATTTCTTTGTTACATTTCACAGTGTGAAGATGGCTTCTGCTCAGCACGTCACAAAACAACAAACAAGAGCTATGGCTGTCTCCTCCATCAATCTCTGCTTATTTTTGTCATTCCCCATCCTCCCTGCCCCTAGCTCCCCACCAATCTTCTCGCAAAAGTAAAGTCAACACTGTGGAAGGTTTTATTCCAGCAGTTAAGACAAGAAGGAGCTTTGATTTCTTTCTCCTACTGTTCCTTTGTAAACAGTTATTATGAGAGAGAAGGAAAAGGGGGAGGCATTGGGGGAGAAAAAAGTGAACTTTTCCTACTAATATTTTCCAATGCTGTTTTTCTTGGGGGTGGAAGAGGGAGAGCATCCTCTCATTAAAATGCAGTTGAGGATGACATTTTCCCTTTTACCTTTTCAATCTTTTTATAGTTTCAAATCATTAACTATCAGCATGAAGCTCAAAAGGTAGCTCTAGCCATCTATGAAACAGTGACACATTTGACAATAATGCTTTTGAAGAGCTTGTCACATCCTCTCCCCAAACAAGTCTCATTAATGCGCAAAACTGTCTCTCACTGCTTCTTTTCTCCTGCTTTCTCTCTAATTAGCTGGGGTTTGTTGTTGTTGTTTTTTAATGCTCCCTTGTTCCACAGTTTGAGATTAGGAGAAAGAAAGAGGGAGGAGAGAGAAGCGGATGTCATTTCCATGAACCCCAAAGCCAAGTTAATCAGAAGAATTAATGACTCTATTACCCATTAGACCAGAGGCTATAGTGCTTATATCCCAGCATCCTGCATACTCTCATGCTTTTCCATTTTGCTCTAATAAGCATAAACTTTTCCTCCCTCCTATTGAGCATATGTCTAGATTCAGACTTATGCAGTCAATGTACACAGTGCCAGGGCCAGTATATAAATTAGAACAGAATCAGACAGCTAAAAGGTTCCTGGAAGGTGTCACTGCACATTGTGAGGGTGAGAGCATGCATACATACCCTCAAACTGTCCCAATTTGACAGGGACAGTCCTGATTCATCCTCTGCTGCCCCACTTTCTCACTTATTTTTAAAATGTCCCAGTTTCTCTCTTCTTTTCCCACTTTCTCCCCTTGTCCCCATTGCTGGAAATGGAGTTTGAAGTGGAGAAGTAATCTGCACTCGGTTTATCAGGGAGAAAAGACAGAAGGGGACAGAATCTTGCCCTTCCCCATATGTTTGGGTGAGAGCAAACTCCTACAGCTTCTCCTAAATTCTGTGCTCTTCATCATGAATAAGTTAAGTTTTGCTATCTTGACCACATTGTGATTTTGCTGGGCCAAATGTGTTCTCATTTTCATCTGTGAAATGTTGGAGATTATCCTATCTGTTCATGGGAGCAAAGCAAGGCTAGTACTTGGATGGGAGACCTCGAATCAATAGCAGGTGCTATTGGCTATATTTCAGAGGAAGGACCTTGGAAAACCACCTGGACATTCCTCGCCTAAGAAAACTTTATTAAATTCATGGAGTCACCGTAAGTCAGCAGGTGACTTGAAGGCACCTATGCATAAACATTTGTTGTATATTTGGATTAAAACATTTTAAAAATCTGTCTACAACACAAAGTAACCTAGGAGGCAGCAGTCAGATAAAATAGTCCTTTATATTCCTTTCCAAATGAATTTACTTTTCTATTAAAAGGAGGAGGGGTTTTTTATTTGAGACAAAGTGAAAATGGCTTCTTGCACATGTGAAATAATAGAGTCCAGGAAAAACTCAACCATTTCACGTCGTCTTGTTATAATGACTACCAGTAGTCAGAAGAGCCAGATAGATGTTCTGCTGTCTCCAACTTATTTATGCATCTCAAAAACAAACAAACAAGGATTATGCCTAAACTAAAATGAGGATACAGATCTGCATAAAGTGTACAGATTCTAATTTTATGTATAGGTATAAAATTGGAAATACTGTATTTGCTGGCATATAAGACTCGCTTTTTCCCAAAAAAATACTGTTTGAAAATGGGGCGCATCTTATACACTGGTGTGTCTTACGCGCCAGCAAATAGTATTTGCCAGTGTATAAATGGGGTGTATCATACACAGGTGTGTCATATATGCCAGCAAATACGGTAATCTATATAGCTGATATAGAAATACAATAAATCTCACCACCATAGCGGAGAAGACTGTGACCTTCTTGGTCTGCTGTCTAAGCACTGTTGATGACTAGTTCCCCCACATTCTCTTCTCATGGCTCTTTTCTGTCTTTAAAGTGGACTTGGGCCAGACAGCCTTTCTAACAGGGAGCATCTTCCAAAAGAAGACTGTGTTCTGTCAGATCTTCAAATACAAAACTGCCCTCTGAAAAGTAGGAGAAATGGCTACCTTAACTGCCTCTAATGCCATTCTCTTAATTGGTTCAGCAGGGCCGGCCCTATCATTGCACAGAGTGGGGCAGCTGCCTGAGGCAAATTGTTAGTTTTTTAGTTTATTGTCATTGCATTTTTATTGCATATGGCCATAAAACAGCTACTGTAATCATGAGATAATTTCACCACAGTAATGTATTTTGCCTCCATGGAATGTCATGGCGACTTGATTTGCCAGATGTCACAGAATGGTTCGTATTTTGTAAAACATGTTTCGATGCTTATTTTCCAAACCCTGTTTAATGGGGAACTTCTGTATAGTTACCAAGAGTTAGCAGTACTACAATTTCACACCCACTTACATCCAGCAAACCCAGTAAAAATAAGACCAGTGAACCTAGAGGAACTTACATGTGAGTAGCCATGCATTGGACTGCATTCTTAACTACAGTTAAAGAAGGATTCATGCCACAGAGGAGAAAAAGGAAGAAACATGTGCTTTCCTCTAATGCTCTTCACAGCAGTAAAGAGATAGCAGTAATAAAAGCTTGGAAAAGTTGCTTTTGCACTACAATTCCCAGCCAGCTTGCTAGAGGATTCTGGGCACTGTACTCAAAAATGTGACTTTTTCAAAGCTATGAAAACAATATAATTGTTCTGGTCCTATGGGGCTATTATACCATGTTAAATTTCATTTCTTTTAATGAATCTCTATCCATACATATCTCATAATACCTCATAAATAACTTTCTGTGCCTGGAATTCAACTCACTTTGAGGCATACTTTAACATGCTGCTTTACCAAAAAAGCAAAAACAATCCTCCAACCAATAAATATTTTTAACATATGCACGTTTATGAGAAAAAGTGATAAATCTGGTTCAGTATGCCAAATATAAGAAATAGAAAACAAGGAATTTGAGAAAGTTTCACTTATAGGCCCCCAGAAATGTATAATAATAATGTTTTTTTATCATAGCACTCATACCTGGTGTCTCATAGGCATTGAAATGAAACACTCAGAGCACGAAAAGCAATTTAGACTTACTGAGCATCAGATTTTAATTTAGTGTGGATTGTTACTTCTTTGCACACATATTAATTTAGTCATTTACATTTTTATACTGCCTTTTACTGTATGACCAAGTTCTTAACTACATTTATATTCCACTTGATTTTCCCTTTATGCTTTTGTGATTTTGTTACTTATTCATGACTTTACATTGTCTTTGAAGTTATTCATTTTAATGTTTTCCTTTCAAAAATTCTAGTCAAAGGAAAAAGAAACTTCACCAGTTCTCTAATATTTAGAAGACAAACATGGAGACGAGTCTACCAGGTGCAGAAGCAAAAGACATACGATGGCTTTCTCATAGGCAACTTTCCCATACCCTCCAACGCTTTGCAGATGAAAATCTGGACATACGTGGGCAAGCCACATCAGAATGTGGTTAAGATGACAAAATTTATTCTTGAGCAAGAAGACACAAGCTAAGAGAGTCTCCATCATTTTGTTTTCACATAAGCCTACTGAGAAGTGAAAGATTCTGCCTTCTCTTCTCCAATCCCCCTTGCTGAGGGCCTTTCCACGTTACATTGTTATAGTGCTATTATTCCACTTTCAACATCCTATGGAATCCTGGGATTTGCGGTTTAGAGAGGGGCATTTAGAATTCTCATCAAGAGAAGTCTTTGGCCTCAGTAAACTACAAACCCCAGAATTTCACCAGGATTCTGAAAGTGGGATAATAGCACTATAACAGTGTAGGGTGGAAAGGCCCCGAGTTAATGGACTACAAATTACTTCTCTAGTTTGAACTCAGTTTCTTGCAATGGAAGTAAGCTAAGGACAAAGCAGGGAAAGTGGGAGAACAAAAGAGAAACTAGGACATTTTAAACAAAGCTGAAAAGTGAGATGCCAGAGGATTAATTGGAACTGTTCCTGCCAAATCAGGACAGTTGGAAAGTATGGACCCATAGATCAGGCTTTTCTGCACCTGAACGACTAAGATTACAACTAGTAATGCATGACAAAAACAAATATTTCTTTGTGTAGCAAAACTCAAAACTTCCAAAGCTGTGTTGATATCACTATAGGTTACAATCCTAAACATCATGGATAGAAAAAAAGATTTGAGACAAAGGATAAATCCAGTCTGCCAAGCCTGCCCATCTGGCCTGTGAAGGCCTCCAGTGAGCCATAAGATACACGGGGGGGGGGGGGCAGCAAAAATAGCAGAAACAACAGATATGAAGGGTAAGCAGGATTAGAACCATAGTATATAAGAAGGGAACTAGTTCAACCTTTCTCAGTGGGACTTACTTCTTTGTAGACATAAACAGGATTACACAGTGAGGACACACTTGTCTTCACTCTTAGTTGTTCTAGAAAAAGTCTAAGGATGTTTGCAGAGGATGCAAATAGTGCATTTCACAAATGACACCCTTACTTGGTTGGTGAATTGTCCTTTTCTTGATGCCTAGAAAGACATCATTTTCCTAGTGGTTTTCTGCTTGAAGGGTGTTCTTAATTAAAATGTAAAATGTCAAACATTAGTAAGAAGGAGGAGGACCCTGTAGGGAGCAAGAATGAATCAGATTTATTAGTCACTTAGCAGCAGGCTGCTAGCCCTTCACTTGAAGAAATTTTATAAGGCAGCTAATAATGCTCAGCCTCAAAATGTTCTGAGCTGCACATATTGTGGTCCATAGAGAAAAAGTGGGTATGTAAAATCTTTTTGAGAGCAGAAGTGTTTTCCTTTTTATTAAAAAAAGAAAAGAAACCTGGAAGATCAACCTATGCATACTTTCCTCCAAGGAAATGCACACTTCATTTTCAACTGAATTTCTCCTGGGACTGTTGTTTCATTGTTTTTTCCTTTGTTAGAAATTAGGTAGTATTCAAATTTGACAACATTTCTGATATCTGACTTGAAGCCTGTCAGAGGTACATACCCTCTGACTGTCCTAATTTGGCAGGGACAATTCCGATTGTTTCTCTGTTGTTCCACTTTTTTCAGCTGCTTTTAAACTGTCACTGATTCCCTTTCTTCCTCCTGCTTTTCCCCGTTGCTCTTCTTAATTCAGTTGGTGCAAACTGAGTTCAAAGTGCAACAGTAGTATACACTCACAACTGGTGGGGAGAGGGGAGAGGAGGAATATTGCACTTTCCTGTGAACTTAGGCAAAAACAAACTGCTGCAGCCTCTCCTAGCCTGTGTGTTCTTCCTTGTGAATAATTTTTGTCATCTTGGCCATGCTCTGATGCTGTTTGGCCACAGATGTCCTGATTTCATCTGGGAAATCTTGGAGAGTATGGAGGTCTATCTTCCTCAGTGCACCAGGCCTTGGCCAAAATGGGTGAAACCACAGCCAAAACTGGGTAGAGTTGCAAGCATGCCTCTTACTTTTGTGTCTGGGGAAAAGACACTTTGATCCTAATATTCTGTTTCATCAGCTTATGAAGTTTCCCTCCAGCTGTTTTGTGGTTGTTGTGGAAGGACAAAACAGGAGAGAGAGAGAGGACATGGCCTGAGCAAAGGTTATGTAGTTTGTTTAGAGTGGCCCAGAAAGAGCTTTAGAAGTCTGCAGGCCTCTGTTCAGAGTTCCTTCATATGTTTTAAAGCACAAGTGAGGAACAATGTATACATGACTTATGATAAGCCTCTTTTTCACTTGCATCTACTGAAACATTGGAAACGGGATGTCCTGATTGTCTGCCATGCAAGACGGCTCATCCTAATAGAACTATGAGTCTCAAGGAGTTCTGCCACACCATGTCATACTGGTTTAACTCTCTAGCCCCCCAAGACTGGCTTCTGCCCTTGAATAGGAGCAAGAAGTTCCCCAGCGTTTATTAATTCCTCACACTGCTACCACCCACTGAATTCTGAATTAATTGAACAGTACAGTGGGACCCTGCTCAGTGGATTGCCAATCTCTATGCTTAAAGACTTTTCCCTTCCCTCACCGCCCCCTTCTGAGTGAGAGAAGCCCTATCTAAGCGTGTGCCGATGAATGGCATGGGAATGGAGAGGAAACAGAGGTTCTACAGAAAAGTATTTATTTTAAGGCATGCAAGTAAACAAGACAATAATACTTATGAGAGGCTCTCCCCTCTCAGGTACGCTTAAGTTACAGTAGTTATAAAAAAACCCAGATACATTCTTAAGATCAGCCAACTTCCAAAATAACAAAAAGCCCTAACGCGACTATCTAATATTCTAGCTACTCACATTGGGGTTCACAGGCGTAGAAGGTCTAAGAGATGAGTGAGGCCAGGAAGCAAGGCCTAGGGCCTGCAGCCCACTACTGGCACAGATCTCATTGCCAGGATGCTTCTTTGTTGTCTCTGCACCACATAGTCTCTCAAGGATTTTTATAACTTCTACATCAAAGCATCTCAGAAATGCTCACCTTTTCCCCCTTGATTGGGCAATTCTCTCCCCATGACCTGTGAGGCTGACCCACAATAAAAAGTGTAGCCTAACCCCAACACCCCATTAACCCTTGGTTTACCTGAAGAGGGAAGTATCCCCCTTCAGCTAAGTCTAGATAATGGGAAGCCCCATTATCACACACCATAAAGGCTAACCAGGCATGTATGGCAAAAAATGAAGAAGATAAGGAGATCCACACTCTCTACTACTACATGTGTGAGAGAAACACAGCATCTTCAATCCTCTGTTGAAAGACCTTTGCTAGATATACTGACATCAGAGCAAACAGTAGATCAGTCAGTAAGTAGATTGATCAGTAGGCAGCTTTCATGAGTCTGAAGGCCATACTACCAATCCATACAGTGCTGGAAATTTTGTCATCAAAATTCAGCTTCACAGCAATAGAAAGCATTCATTTCATTTTAAAGTAATCACTTTTTTATTTATTTGGTTTATATTGTGCAATATGAGACTCAAATTAGTATTTTCCCCTCAATCACAGTGTATGCTCCTGTGTCACCTTGCTTCCACGTAGCTTCACATTCCTGGAAACCTCTCAGCTATGCAAGGTTTTTGTCAGAAATATTTCAGCTCTTTGTAACTGACAGAATTACGTGAAGCTAAACCATAGATCTATCTTTGGATTCTGATTTCCCCTGCCAAAGAACAAAATACAGATCAAGATCTGCTGGTTAATGTCTACAGAGTGTGATCAGTGCTGACTTTCTCCCTGACCCTTACTCAATTCATCCTCTCAGTCTCAACCTTAATGCGCCTTCTGGCTGCAGCATTAGAACACAGCCACATTAACACTGACAAACTACATCTCTGGTGGTGCTGACACTAAAATAAATGCTTGTACTTTTGAGGCCTTGTTAATGTCAAGGGTTTTGGGTGCCGCAGCCAACTCAGCACAGTGCTGTCCTTCATAGTTCAGGCCTCAACAAAGATCAGGCACCATCCGTGAATTTTCCCAAGCTGTATTTGTTGTTCAAACTTGAAGCTCTTTTCTTCAGTCTCCCTGCCTGAAATGTTGGCATTCCAGCCAAAGCCCATCTATGAAACACACTGGACTACATCACAGTCTGAAAAGACCCTTAAGGTCCTTCATGACAAAGGGCTCCATTTAGAGAGAAACTGTAGTCTGTAAATATAATCCACAATCAAGGCTCTCAGTCCCCCAAATTGCATGACTATTACCCTGATTACTAATTGAATCAGGCACCACAAACACTTAAGTGAAGAATCCCAAGGAAACAAAGAAACATTCTAGCAGCTTTTGCCCGGTTTGGGGGGGGGGAATGTTATGTCATACAAAATTGATGCACTCACTGAGCCCCTGGCCTATATGTGATTATGTTTTGTGGTCAAAAATTTAACTAAAAAGTTCAGTGGCACTGAAATACATTATGGGAATATGCTGATACACAATAATGACAGCGTTGTCATGAATCTGGGTCTCCTCTAAAGATGAACAGGTAAAAACCACGACACATTTGGCCAAGCAACATCAGAGTGTGATGAACCTGACACATGTTATTGATGAGGAAGAATGCATAAGCTAGGAGAACTGCAGCAGTTTTCTTTTGCCTGAGCCCACAAGGAGGGGCAAAACTCTGCCCCTTTCTCTTCCTGCTAAGTTAACTGAATGCAAACTACTTCTGAGCTTTGAACTCAGATGGAGCAACTAAGTAAGCTGAGCACAAAGGGAGAAAGTGGGAGAGAGAAACTGGGACTTCTTAAAAGCAACTGAAAAACGGAAGACAGAGGATTCTCTTTCAACTCTGGACCTCATCTTTCTAAGGGTTCACACAGATATATGGAATTACTGATAGGTTATCACTAGTTGAGGTGAACTTTCTGGACCATCATAGTCTGCCTGGGTGCTTCAGGAGACCTGACACCAAGAATCCTGTCCTTCAGCCCAGCTCAAGCAGAAAAAGTACTTTGGAATATTTATTTTTTATATGTTGCCTTTCTCCTGGAGTGGAACCCAAGGCAGTTGACAAAAGGAATCAATTGAAACCCAACAATAAAATTCTAAAAACAATTAAAATCGTCACATTAAAACACTATAAAATTATTTTAAAAGATTACAAAAGTTAAAAAACAAAAGCGACACCTCAGTAAGAAGCTTCCCTGCATTACATATTAAAACAAAAAGGTCATTGCCTGGCAGAAAAAGAGAGTGGGGAGGAGACCAGCCTAGCTTCTTGCAGAAGGTGACTCCAGAAGGTGAAAACTTCGGCTTAGAGCCCAGAAATTAGCAAACAGTCTTGTTGAAGTGCTAAAGACACACACAATAATGTAGTAAATTGTCCATGTGGTTTTTTGGTCAGAGTAATTCCTACTTAAAAACAACGTAGCCAAACATACAGATGTACAAAAGGAGTTTATTTGGGATGAGGGAAGAAGCCAAGAGAAAAAAGCTAATTCTAGGCTGCTAAAATAGAAGTATAGTGTTCAAGGCCAAGAGAAGAAATAGTATGACCATACAGTCAGCCCTCCACATTTGCAGGTTTGACATTCACAGCTTTGATTATTTGTGAGTTTCTCCAGCCCCTGCCCTCCCACCTCAGGTGCTTCTTTTTGGGGGGAAACTTCCTTCTTGGTGGCTCCAATAAGGCTGCATAGCCCTTTAAAAACCCACCTCTGGTCCTCCACTTCCTCTACCAGTCTCTGCCTGGCCAGCTAAGGATGGTTTTCTGCCAAAATTTTCAGCACCACAAACCCTGTACCCGTGCCCCACACATACCCAAGGAAAGAGATGGGCAAGAGAGAGGAAGTACAGGACCACTATGCCAACCATCTCCTTTCCTTTGAAAGGGTTAAGTTGAAGAAGCTAATGCTAAGGTAGAAAAATATAGAAAAATAAGGTGAGCAGATGCGCCCTTTATCTTATCAAGAGGCTTAGGTATGTGCTTAGCAGTGCCGGGAACCTAGGGAGTTTTGATGTTGGAGAAATACTCCCTTGGTACCAAAATACATCATTTTTGAAAGATGTAACCCAGGTCTGCCTGACCTGTAAACACTTCATATATGGTCATATGTAATCATTTCCTGTAACCTGTTTACAAGAGGGTATAAAAAGAGAGCTAACACCTGGATCGGGGCTCTCAGGCTTTGGAAATCATTCCACTGAGATCCCTGCAGTAAAATAAACTTTTATTTTTGCTTTCTAATCTGGTGGTCTCAATTCTTGGCGAGCTACTTCAATTTGGGGGCTCGTCCGGGATATTGAGGGGCGTTTTACCCACTTTGGCGGACGCCAGGGCGTCGGGGCCGTCGCCTCTTTCCGACGCGACCCAGGGCGCCCCTGACTTACTTTTGTCAGAAGGATTGACTCGGAGTGAGGCGGCGGCTCTGGCGGTGGTGTTCCAGCCCAGGGACCCGAAGACGGAGCAGAAAGCAGAACCCTCCCACGACTGTTGGTGAGTGCCCTCCCTGCAACTTCAGGGAGAAGAGGGGCCTGATCAACCCCTTAAGTCTTGCCTTAGTACCCCACTGTTGTGGGTGAAACCGCGAGGCTTTTTGGAGGTGGAAAAAGAGGTGGGAGGTAGTTTGTTGGCGTGAATGTGGTGTGAAAGGAGGGGCGCAAGGTGTCGCAGTTCCCATTGCATACCGTTGAGAGTCCGGGTGCGTGGGTCGGCACAGAGAGAGTGGTGTCTATCCCCCTTCGTGTTGGCGCGTGAGACCCCTTACTCACGCGCCAAATCCCTTTCTCCTAGTGTGTCTTGTCCACGTTGGGAGGAAATGGGTGGGGGGCAAAGCCGGCAAACCCCTTTAGGTTGTATGTTAAAGAATTTCAAGAAAGGATTCAGTGGGGACTATGGGGACCCCCCGATGACACCAGGGCATTTACGGAATTTATGTGAAGTGGAGTGGCCTTCTTTCAAGGTGGGGTGGCCTCCGGAAGGGAGCTTAGAACCCGCTCGAATCAAGGCAGTGTATTCAGTAGTGGTGGGTGAGCCTGGCCATCCTGATCAGTATCCATATATAGATTCATGGGACACAGTGGTTACAGAGAACCCCTCTTGGTTGCAGAAGTGTCAGGAACAAATTTGTAAGGCTATGGTGCTGAGGCAGGACAGGGCCAGACGAAAGCTTGGAAAAGCCCAGATTTTGCCTGATTCAGCTCCAGAAGAGCCCACTGCCCCCCTCCACCGTATGTGGTGATGCAGCCAGCCCCGCCACCACTGGCTTTGGAAGTACCACCGCCTGCTCCACTGCCGCCAGTACCTCAGACAGCCTCACAACAAGAGGGAGTGGCTGGGGGACTGGCGATTTGGCCCCAGTTACCCATGAAGAGGAAATGACAGAGGAGTTGCCAGGTTCCAGTTTGGCTGTCCAGAATAAGATGACACTCAGACCCAAACCCGAACAGACTGGACCAAAAGAAAAATCCAAGAGTAAGCAGGTCAAGAGTAAACAGACAAAACCCCAGAAGGAAGTAGAAGAAGTAGATGATTCGGATGGGGAAAGTGGAGATGTGATTGCACCATTGCGACAAATCAGTCAATTGGTGCCAGATCCCACCCAAGAGGGTGGTTATCGGCGAGTCCCGAGTTACCAATATACTCCCTTCACCACTCTGACCTCCTTAATTGGAAGACCCATTATGCTACTTACACAGATAAGCCACAAGAAGTAATTGAACTTTGTTCCAGTATTATGGCCTCACATGTCCCCAATTGGCAAGATTGTCAGCAGTTGCTCCTGACTTTGTTCACTACTGAAGAGCGGAGGAAATAATTCAGCATGCAGAACGGATAGCTAGAAACAGGGCACCTCCTGGAGAGGCGAACCCTGAGCAGTGGATGAGAGGTAGGGTCCCCTTGGCGGACCCAGGATGGGACCCGAACCTCCCAGCACAGTTGACTATGCTCACTGATTATCAAGCTCTACTAGTGGAAGCTATGAGAGAAGGAATGAAGAGGCCTGTTAATATGTCCAAAGTATCAGAGATACTTCAGGGACCCACTGAACCCCCAGGAACATATTTGGAAAGATTGCTTGATGCTTATAGGCAGTATACTCCTGTGAACCCAGAAGACCCAGGCAACCAACAGATGGTGAATTTGGCCTTCGTGACCCAAAGTTATCCAGATATAAGGAAGAAACTCCAGAAACAAGAGGGATTTGCAGGTATGAATTTGAGCCAATTGTTGGAAATTGCCCAGAGAGTATATGTGAATAGAGACCAAGAGGAGAAACGGGAGAAGGCAGGCGGATGCATAAGAAAGCGGAATTATTGGCTGCAGCTTTGGCGACAAAGGAAGGGGGGCGGAAAATTGGAAAAGGAAGTGGACCTCCATTGAGACGCAATGAGTGTGCCCTCTGCCAACAGGTTGGGCATTGGAAGAATGAATGTCCCAGACAGAGAGGGATGGCGAACGGGGGAAGAGGAATGGATCGAGGAAGAGGAAGGGGAGCAAATCGAGGAAGAGGAAGAGGAAGAGTAGTGGATGGAAGATATGAGCAGGGGATGGAAAGGGTTCGAGGACTTCATTGGACTAGCTGAAATGGAACATTACGATTAGGACAGACCGGGCCCCCTTGCTCGGCCCCGGGGAGCCTATGGTCACAGCACAAATAGGGGACCGAGCCATCCCCATGATGGTAGATACGGGAGCCACCCGTTCAGTATTAAATTCTGCAATAGCCCCAAAAACTGAGAAAGCCATAAGAATTGTGGGGGCCACGGGGAAATTGGAAAAACACCCTCTCTTAGAAAAAAGGATTGTGGATCTAGGAAGACATCAAGTCACTCACCAGTTTTTGTATTTGCCAAGTTGCCCTGTGCCCTTATTGGGTCGAGATTTGTTGGCTAAATTGGAGCTCAAATTTCTATTGAAGAAGATGGGACGATGGAAATAAATTTTAGAGGACCAAAGAATATCTCAGTGACTTATCCAATGGAGGAGGAGTGGCGAAGGTACCAGATCATGGTTTGTCAAGAGCAACCCGCTATATTTGGACCCCCAGGCGTGTGGGCTGAAGACAACCCACCTGGGTTACCCCGGTTCGTGGCCCCCATAGTGGTAGAATTAAAGCCAAATGCTATGCCCACTCGTGTAAGGCAATATGATCTACCCAGAGAAGCCCTGGAAGGGATCCAGAAGCATTTAGAACGGCTGAAGAAGTACAATATAATTCGGGAATGCCGCTCTCCCTGGAATACTCCATTACTCCCAGTATTGAAACCTGGGACGAAGGAATATCGTCCAGTACAAGATTTAAGGATGGTAAACAAAGCTACAGTAACCCTACACCCAGTGGTACCAAACCCATATGTCCTGATGGGACTAGTTCCATCTGCAGCTACTCACTTCACTGTTTTGGATCTCAAGGATGCCTTCTTCTGTATCCGAGTGGCCCCCCAAAGCCAGGACATATTTGCCTTCCAGGTGGAAGACAGCATTACAGGCCAGAAGACCCAGTTCACGTGGTGCCGCTTCCTCAGGGGTGAAGAATCGCCAACGATTTTTGGGACATCATTGAGTCAAGACTTGAGAAAATTCCGATCTGAACCTGAGAGACGAGTTTTGCTGCAATATGTGGATGATCTACTGTTGGCCGCCACCAGTGAGGAGGAGTGTAAGGAAGCCACAATGGAGTTGCTCCAGCTTCTGTGGGAAGCAGGCTACAAAGTATCTAAGAAGAAGGCCCAGTTGTGCCAGACAGAGGTGCGATATCTGGGATTCCAAGTGACTCAAGGGAAACGAGGCTAGGCCGAGAAAGGAAGGAGGCTGTGTGTGCTCTGCCTGAGCCCCGAATCGGAAGATGGTGCGAGAATTCTTGGGTGCAGCTGGGTTTTGCAGAATCTGGATTCCTAACTTCGCAGTAATGAGCAAACCATTATATGAAGCTACCAAAGGTCCGGAGAAGTCTGAATTTGTGTGGGGAAAAGAACAAAAGAACGCCTGGGAACAGATAAAGAAGGCGCTGATGGAAGCTCCGGCGCTAGGTCTGCCAGATGTAACAAAGAAGTTCACCTTATATGTTGATGAGAAGAATGGAATAGCTGTGGGAGTACTGACACAGATGTTGGGATCCTGGCATCGCCCAGTGGCATATCTCTCTAAGCAATTAGATCCAGTCGCTAGAGGATGGCCTGGGTGTCTCAGAGCTATAGCAGCAACAGCCTTGTTGGTAAAAGAAGCAGATAAGTTAACCTTAGGCCAGAATTTGATGGTAAAGGTTCCACATTCTGTACTGGCCCTCATGGAGTACAAAGGTAGCTATTGGTTCACGAATAGCCGAATGTCCAAGTATCAGGGAATGTTGTATGAAAACCCTAGAGTGAAGTTGGAGTTGTGCACCACCCTGAACCCTGCAACACTGCTCCCAGCAGAATCTGGAAATATACACCACGACTGCCTTCAAACCATGGATGAAGTATACTCAAGTAGACCAGACTTGCGGGATACCCCATGGCCCCATCCTGATGTCACTTACTATACAGATGGAAGTAGCTTTGTGCGAGAGGGGAAGCGAAAGGCCGGCTATGCAGTGGTCACGGCAGATAAAATAATAGAAGCCAAAGGGCTACCTGTTGGTACCTCGGCCCAGAAGGCGGAACTTTCGCTTTGATCAGGGCTTTAGAGCTGGCCGAAGGACTTACTGTAAACATATACACAGATTCAAAGTACGCCTTCACTACCCTGCATGCGCATGGAGCACTGTACAAAGAAAAAGGATTGATCAATTCTTAGGACAAGAGATCAAATATGGAAAAGAAATAGAGCACCTATTAGAAGCGGTGTGGGCCCCTAGTAAAGTTGCTGTGATGCACTGTAAAGGACATCAGAGAGGGCAAGATCCAGTGGTCCGGGGAAACCGGAAGGCAGATGCTGCTGCAAAAGAGGCTGCTGAGAGTGAACTAGTGAGTGGGAAGGAGAACCTGCCCAGAGAATTGGTAGTACCACTTTTCCAAGTCTCCTTGAGTAACCAGACCCCTAGATACACCCAGCAGGAGAATGAGAGGGCTGAAAAGGACCTGAAAGCTATAAGCGACAAAGATGGTTGGTGGGTCCTACCAGATGGAAGACGGGACATCCCCAATCTATGGGATGGCCAATCGTTCAGAAGGCACATGAAGCCACGCATCTGGGAAAGACAGCGTTGGCCCAGTTGTTAGCAAAGGATGTGTTTATAGATGGAATGAGACAGTACACCATGCTGGCGTCATCACGGTGTCAACTCTGCGCTCGGAACAACCCGCGTCAAGGACCCAGATTGGAAGAGGGAACCCAACATCAAGGATCTACTCCCTTCGAATCCCTAGTGGTGGACTTCACCGAGATGCCACGGATGGGACAATACCGATATATGTTGGTAATGGTGTGCACTCACACTGGGTGGGTTGAAGCATATCCTACTAGAACCGAGAAGGCAAAGGAAGTAATACGAGCTCTACTCCGAGACATCGTACCTAGATACGGGTTACCCCTTCACATCGGATCTGATAATGGCCCGGTCTTCGTGCACGGAGTAGTTAAGAGTTTGGCAGAAGTCTTAGGAATTACTTGGAAATTACATTGTGCGTATAGGCCCCAAAGTTCTGGGAAGGTGGAAAGGATGAACAGAACATTGAAGACTCAGCTTGCAAAATTGTGTCAAGAAACTAAGCTCAAATGGTTGGATGTACTCCCAATAGCTCTTTTGAGAATAAGATGCACCCCTCATCGGACGACTGGGCTGACTCCATTTGAGCTGCTGTATGGAAGACCCCCGGCCATCCTGAAGGGATTGAGAGGGGACATTCGAGAGCTGGGGAACTTAACCCTCCAAGAAGAAGTGCAGGCATTAGGGAAAGCTCTAGAGAAGGTAAACGCCCATGCTTTGGAGGTTAGACGAGTTCCTTTCCTCACAAAGGCCCATTCCTTCCAGCCTGGGGATGAGGTGTGGGTTAAAGATTGGAAAGGGGAGCCTCTATCACCAGGCTGGAGGGGGCCGTATCACGTGCTGTTAGTCACCCCCACTGCAGTAAAAGTAGCAGGGCTGAAACCTTGGATACACTACACCAGGATAAAAAGGGCGTTTACTGATTGGGCTGTAATTTCATCACAAGAAAACCCTTTGAAACTGAAATTGTCCAGAAGAAAAGGGGGAGAGAAGATTCGGACTAGACTCTGCCGTGGTCATACCAGGGAATTGACCACTCTACGCACAGTCAGATCCGCAACAGGTGAATGAAGACTCTAGGCTAGACCCTACTGCTGCCACCCGCTGGACGCTGGTAGCTCTACGTACGGTCAGACCTAGCAACTGCAGAGGAGGAAGATTGGGACTGAGCCCTGCTGTAGTCACTCCGGAGGCTGACTATTCTACGCACGGCCAGATCCCCTATAGTGGATATGGGAGAGAAACAATGAATATTAGTATTAGTGATCTAATAATAATAGTAGTGTGTATATTTTTTGGTATTTTAGTATTTTTGTATATGTACAGAAGGAATTTGTGTGGAGTAAGTAGATTTGGGTCCCTGAGTGGCTCCGAAAATGAAGTGGGTAATGTTGATCGGGATGTGGAGCGTGATGGGTGGAGTAGTTGAGGCTAACTGGTTCAAACGACATGCTGCACATATGTTCCAACAACACGGACCCAATGTCACCCTGATCTATGAACATCCACAGACTGTAGCAGATTTCGGTTTTATGCCCTCCCTTATTAGTGAACCGGGAGTGGTTGTAGGAGCCCTACAGTCAGCATTGAGAGGGAATCCCAATATGTTTGCCAAAGTTGATAGTAATATAAACAAGACTCGATTTAGGCGGTTGAAGTTTTATACTTATTCCCCCGGAATGTGTTTTTGCTGTCACCATAGTGGATCTTGGAATTCTAAGTGGAAAGGATATATAAAATATTCCTCATTTTATGGTAAACTGGGAAATTATTCAGCATGTAGTGATAGATTCTATTTGTATGGCACATATAATAACTCCTATCAACCCAAGGGGGACTTAAATGAAACTAATTTTGGAGATTTATACCCAGAATATCCCATGTTCACTCCTAATTATACAGGGTCAGGTAGTATATGCTCTGGATTGATGGCTAGACACCCGCATTTATGGTTCTACTTTAATGGGTGGGCCACCAACTACCACCCCGGGACTTACCAGTGTATAGGAATAGGATATATGACTATACCTGTCCAAGTTTTCCTACCAAGACAGATCAAACGAGTTGGTAGGAAGAAACGGCATTTAGTGGGACCACTCAAGAAAATCGTAGGAGCATAATAGGATTGACTTGCAGATTGGAGAAAACTATAAATGCGACTGGGAAATTGGTACAAGCCCTCCAACAAGAAATTGAAGAGCTAAATCAGCTATTGTTACAACATCGAATGGCCTTGGATTACTTGTTAGCCAGAAAAGGGGGGTTTTGTACCATAGTCAAAGGAGGATGCAAGGTTGCGTTCCATGATTTGAACAAGACTATAGAGGATGAGATACAGCAGTTGCAAGGGTTGATACAAAATAATGACAGTGGCGTTAGTAACCCCTGGGATTGGTTAACTTCTTGGCTTCCAGATCTTAGCTGGTTAAAAACCTTGTTTCTAGGTATTGTACTTTTAATTGTAGTAGGGTTCTTAGTAATGATATGTATTTCTTGTGCTATGAAATGTGTACATGCCTCTCTCTCCCAAGCTATGGAGGGGAAGGCAGCTCATTTTGCTGTTATGGCCCAAAAGCAAGCTTAAGTATGTCAAATTGCGTAGAATTTGGCATAAAGGGGGGAATGAAAGGGTTAAGTTGAAGAAGCTAATGCTAAGGTAGAAAAATATAGAAAAATAAGGTGAGCAGATGCGCCCTTTATCTTATCAAGAGGCTTAGGTATGTGCTTAGCAGTGCCGGGAACCTAGGGAGTTTTGATGTTGGAGAAATACTCCCTTGGTACCAAAATACATCATTTTTGAAAGATGTAACCCAGGTCTGCCTGACCTGTAAACACTTCATATATGGTCATATGTAATCATTTCCTGTAACCTGTTTACAAGAGGGTATAAAAAGAGAGCTAATACCTGGATCGGGGCTCTCAGGCTTTGGAAATCATTCCACTGAGATCCCTGCAGTAAAATAAACTTTTATTTTTGCTTTCTAATCTGGTGGTCTCAATTCTTGGCGAGCTACTTCACCTTGACCTGGTTTAGACCCTGGATGCCCACTTTCCCCACCTCAGCCCCCTTCCCACAAACACACAAATTTTGTTATTTGCAGATTTTTCATTTTTGTGAAGGTCCTGTGTCCCTAACCCTAGCAAATGTGGAGGGCCAAGTGTAGTATGCTTTGGAATATTACCTGGAATACTGAGTCCAGTTCTGGACACCACAATTCAAGAAGGATATTGACAAGCTGGAACATGTCCCAAGGAAGATGACCAAAATGACAGAAGGCCTGGAAGAGATGGGCTACCATCTTGTCACATGAAATCCTACATCTGGTTATGCTGAGAGGGGACTCTGGGACTTGCAGTCCAAACTGTGGATGTGGCCCACGCTATCTTGCTGCTTGGAGGATTCTGGACGCTACAACTCCCAAAAGTAACTTTTCCCAGTTCTGGGTGTAGCCAATCCCTTCTCTTCCTCCATCCCTCTCTCTAAGTGTGATAACTGAAGCCCCTGTCAGAGCTGCTGATGACGAGCAGCAGCTGTTGGTCCCTGTGGCTCTGGATGGAGCTGAGTCCTGCAGCTCAAGAGCTGCCCCTGCTGCCATGGACCAAGCAGGCTTGGACATTCCTCTGCCTGCTCCTTTAGGGCAACAGGGATCCAATTCTGAAGATGGTTTGGAGCCTGTGCCAATCAGCCCACAAACAAGGTGGAGACTCAAGAGAGCCCAGCAAAGGGAGGCTTCCTTGATTAAGTTCAAGAAGCAGTGACTAGCCACACCTGTGTCTTGGGCTATATAACTGCCTGCCTGGAAGCTTTCCTTTGCTTGTGGCAGACTTCTGTCAAACCCTCCTCTTTCCTGTTCCTTGCTCCCAGCACCTGCTACCTTGAATTGATCTCTTGACCCTTGGCTTTTGGAACTCTGACTATGGCTTTTGCTTGATGCTCTGGTAAATGAACTCCCTTGTGTACAGTGCTTGCTTGTCTCCTCCTGGCTGGACTTTGCTGGTTCTCACACTCCCTTCTCTGGGCTGGCTCGCTGCCCAGGTCTCTGACCTTGACACTAAGGACCTTTCCACACTATACTGTTATAGTATAGTATTATTATTCTACTTTCAACATCCTGTGGAATTCTGGGGTTTGTAGTCACTGAGGCCAAAGAGCTCTCTGGCTGAGAATTCTAAGTGCAGTTTAGGGAGGGGCATTTAGAATTCTCAGCCAGAGAGCTCTTTGGCCTCAGTGACTACAAACCCCAGAATTCCACAGGATGTTGAAAGTGGAATAATAGCACTATAACAGCGTATGGTGGAAATGGCCCCCGTCTGAACTGTAGTGAGCATGCTGGGTCTACAGATACCAGGATAAATTAATCTGTGTCATTTGCCCAGAAAGCAGAGTGCCCAGAAGTTAAAGTTGGCCCTCTTGTGGTGCTTTGGTGATATTTTGCTCATGCAGCTGGCTATCATGTGGCAATGACCCAATAAAAAATAGAGACTTTGGGACATCCCTCCTCATTGTTGTATGGGAGGCCGCATCTGTGATGTGAACACACTATTATTTCCTAGGGCTTTTTCTTGGTTCATGTTGCTAGGTCCTGTTGTTTCATGCTACAGTACAAGTAAAGCATGCAAAGCTTTGCTCTTCCTGTTTCTTTCTGGCACTCCACACTGAGAAGATGCCCACGTGAAAATCACTGTTGCATGCATGTCATGAATCTTGGGGTGTACTATCAGGAATTGTGACCTCTCTTTGTACACCTAAAGGGATATTATTTGTAGAGACAACCAAAACTATCAGGTACTTTCCTTGTCAGGTCATCGCCCTGCGCAAAGCCATATTCTATCTCTGAACAAACTGAAAATTAAATAAATTATTCTTATTCTTTTATTATTATTCTTATCACTACTACTATTATTATTATTTAATTCATATCTCATCTTTCTCCCAATATGTGACCGAAGGCAGCTTACAATATAAGTTAAAAAACATAATTAAAACTAACCAGCTATTATAACAGCACTAAAATTATTGAAAGCACCAAATACTGGTGGTGTGTGGCTGGCTGGCTGGTTTCTCATGCTACTGAATAAAATATTTTAGTCCCAGCTGGTTCTCCAAAATAATAGGAAATTTCATTTACAGAGTAATTTTGAGGAAAGACTGGGGATTGGGTTATGCCCTTGCACACAGATGTGAATCCAAGTGCTAAGTGTCAAGGCTCTGACTCACTGAAAGCTGCTATGGAGCGGGTACCTTACTCACCTATTGCACCAAATGCCACAAAGCAGATGGTTCCATGGGAGTCTGGAGGCCTGAAATGGAGTAATCACTCAGTCTGCAGATGGAAAATGCAGTGCATTCCCAGTTATATAAGGGGCTCATTTATTCCAATAAATTTTGCCTAGATGGAGTATGCCTCTGAGGATGCATTGTTCTCCCTTTCCTCATTTTCCGAGCCATTTCCAGAGCTTACTACCCACCCCCATCATGTTTCTGCAACAAAAAGCAGTAGAGCCGTATAGATGCAAAAGGACAAAGGTCCTTCGGCACCCTTTACATGCTGAAAAAAATGTGCCATACATAATGAATTCAAAATTCTTCCTGAAGCATGAAACAAGGTGGGATTCTCCATTCTGAAAATTCACGGTGAAGCCTTCTAGTATATTTCAAGGTAAAAATAGAATTCCTATGACAACAAATAGATTGACAGAGAGCTAATGACAAAAGTGCATTTCTGTTGTTGCTATTGTTGTTGTGTGCCTTCAAGTGATTTCCCACTAATAGCAACCCTAAGGTGAGAACCTGTCATGGGGTTTTCTGGGGCTGAGAGTGTGTGATGCACCCAAGGACACCCAGTGGGTTTCCATGGCTGAGCAGAGAGTCGAGGTCTCCAAGGTCATAGTCCAATTCTCAGACCACTGCATCACACTACATGTGGCTATCAGTGGTAAAACCCTGTTCCCTCAAGACACAAGCCTTGTAAACTGCCATTATTACTTTAATAATGTCTAGATCTTCCCCTCAAAGTTTCATCACAGATGAATACTGGGGCACATGTGGCCAAGCAATATCAGAGTGTGGTCAACATGGCAAAAGTTATTAATGAGGGAGAACACACAGGCTAGGAACAGCTGTAGCAGTTCGCTTTTGTCTGAGTCCTCACAGCTGCCAATTAGTTTCTGGGCAAGGTACAAAGTCTTAGCTGTTACCTCTAAAGCCCTACACAGTTTGGGTCCTGGTTGCCTACAGAATCACCTTCTCTCATATGATCTGGGCAGGTCTTCGGAGCTGTGTGACTTTAAAACAGCATTAAAGACAACTCTCTTCCAGATGGTTTTTTGAATTTTGAGTTTTTAAATTATGAATTGATTGTTGTTAATACATATGCTATTTTAACTTATGTTAATGATTTTTTAACCAATTATCCATTTTTAATTCGTGTTCATGTTTTAACTGCATTATGTGTCTATTCGTTGCTGTATTTTAACCTGCTGTTCCCCACCTTGATCCATAGGGAGAGTATAATAAAAAGTATATTATTGTTGTTGTTTTATTATTATTATTTCTTATCTTTCTCTTCCTCATCATCATTGCCACCATCATCACAGGGAAGCATAAGATTCTGCCCTACCTTGTCATCTCCCACAGCCAAGTTAAGTACAAATTACTTTTCCACTTGGAATTCAGTTGGCAACAACTGAGGTAAGTTGAAGACAGTAGTGGAAGGTAGGAGAAGGAAAGAGAAATGGGACATTTAAAAGCAGCTCAGAAAGTGGGATGACAAAGGATTAATCAGGACTGTCCCTGCCAAATCAGAACAGTTGAAGACCATGGCCTAGACCCAACTCCAGCCTTACTGCAAAATGAACACTAGAAGAGCAACTCATGGGCTTTTCCCCTTTTGCCTTGGTGTAAATCACAACTCAGGAGCCATTGTTGCACTAAGGCCATGTCTGCACTACACTGTTATAATGCTATTGTTCCACTTTCAACATCCTGTGGAATTCTGGGGTTTGTAGTTTACTGAGGCCAAAGGGCTCTCTGGCTGAGAATTCTAAATGCTTCTCCCTAAACTGCAAACCCCAGGATTCCATAGGATGTTGAAAGTGGAATAATAGTACTACAAGAGTGCTAAAATCGCCTAAGATTCTGGAAGAGTGAGGTTTGAATCCCTGCTCAGCTATGGATACCCACAGGGTGAGCCTGGGCAAGTCATACTCTTTCAGCCTTAGAGAAAGGAAATAGCAAACCTTCTCTGAATACATCTTGCCAACGAAACCCTAGGACAAGGTTGTCATTATCAGAGTGGACTTGAAGACACATAACAACAGCAACTCACAGCTCAAGTGACATGCTGACTGGGAGATTCAGAGAGTTGTATTCCAGAAAAATAACGTTTCTGAGCTCTAGGTGCTTTAAGATCCCTCCATCCCTGGGCTACCGCCCTGAATTTTTCTGAGCTTTGACCCTAAACCTGACATAAACTGGTGACAAAATAATGGACTTTGAGTGCTGTGCACCTTGAGTTTTGAGGATGGGTGATGCTATATGCTTCTCTGCTTCAGGCAGCAAAATGCCTTGAACCAGCCCTACACATACCTGCGAGTGTCTGCTTCAAAACAAACAAAACAATGGCTGCTTCAATTCTGCTGTCTTCCAGATATAACCCTACTGCCTATAGTTTTCTCTACTCAGTTGAGTAGATACATAAAAGCTACTCAGTTCCATCCCTGATTTTTATTTCCCTAGTTCTGTCCCTTCCCTGACAATACTTGTAGTTTAAATGTAAGAATTTTACGTGGAAGATGTGTATGGAATGGTACATGGAACATACTGATTGGTAAACAAAGAAGAGCAAATTGTTGGGTTACAACTTCCTCTCACCTCTGATTTCCTTGCAATTGCTTTATTTCTCTCCTGGCCCCTCAACATAGTGTGAACTCAGTTTTATACAACACAAGTGTATTTACCCGGCGCTGCTCGAGGTTTTTATTTTCCTCTTAAGAACACATCAAAGTGTCTTCTCCATTTCCTGTAACTTTGCCCCATATTTCCCAATGCAATCTGTATTCAGAGTTATTTACATACACTGTTTGGGTTCCTAAGGGAGTACACTGTCCTCCTCCTTCCTGCTAGGCCTCTTGTCCATAGCAACCGGCCTATTCCTGTGCCTATAAAATTTCCCCATATTCCCCAATCCAATCTGTATTCGTAATTGTTAACATACAGAGGTTGGGTTCCTAAGGTGAGGGAATACACTGTCCTCCTTGCTGGTAGGCATCATCTCCATAGTCTCCATAGCAACCAGCCTATTCCAGTGCCTGTAACTTTTCCCCATAGTCCCCAATCCAATCTGTGTTCTCTGGCGATGTTGATGTACTGGCTTTTGATTTTTTTTTGCTTTCTGTTGAATTTGTGCAATGGCTGTATGTTTTTCTGGAAGCATTTTTTGTTTTGAATTTCAGCTTTAAGATTCTTCATGTATGGAACCCATACAATCTACTGTGTGAGGCAAGAAGACTTTGTAACTATACGGTATATGTCACTTTACTTTTTCTCCCAAAAGTTTTCTGGCATCCTTACTGATGGTAGGCCTCATCTCCATAGCAACTGGTCTGAGGCCCAAGAGCTGTCTTGCTGAGAATTCTAAAGGCCCCTCCCTAAACTGCCAACCCCATGGAATCTTCACAGCCAGCCAATCATACGAGGTCTTCTCGCCTCACAGAGCCAATCATATGCTGACGCGGACAGACTAAAGCGCAGACAAAAAATCACTTTTATATAGTAGATAATGCACAACCTTGCTGTACATATTATGTATGCTGTATGTATATAGCATAATGCATGCTGCTATATTCTCGATCTGCCTTTGAAGTGAATCCTCTCCAATATAACCTGACAACTTTTTCTCCAGCTTCAAAAGGGAAAGCTTTACTACCAGTGTTTTAGGAATATGCATTTTTATTTAAAAAGAAAGGTTAAGAGGGAGGAGCAATAAATTGCTATTTGAACTGCTCTTTTCTCTTTCCCTTTCAAGCAGGAAAAGCACATGTATATTTAGCACAAATGCATTTCCTGGAATATTTGTTGTACAGTCTTCTACTGAACATCTTGCTCTTAATCAGACAAATTTTCTTGATGCACTGCTAAAGGAAACTAGATTTGCAGAAATGCAAAGCCAAGGAATTTCTCATACAGGAAAAAAGACAGCAACTATGGAAAACAATGGGGGGAAAATAGCAGCAACTAATAAATGGATGTTTACTGCACTAATTAAGATTTCCTAGAGGGTCTGGTTATGAGTTTATATAACTGTTAGATAATACTCAGTATGAAGAAAAATACCCACATTTCATATATCAAAAAAGTCATTCCTTTCATATTCCTGATACCATTCTCACCACAACAGAATGTGAGACAAGAGCATGAAAGAATGTAGAATTATTCATTACCTTGTCTCCTACTGGTTTGTATGTTCAGTTTCTTTTAAGAAACACAGAGTCATAAATTAGCTTGTAGCAAAGAATAATTAATTGAATGTCTTTTTGGTAGGATAATCAGACCTAGGTTTTAAGTCAATTGATCTGACTAAGATTTCACTAATAAAGCCTTCATTTCTTAAGGTGAGAGTAGATATTTTGGACCACACAGGCACTTGATGTTTCTTTTGTTGTAGTGTTTCTTTCACTCCCTCCCACAAAGTAAGACTATGTACAAGCATCCTACATCTTATGCACAGAGACAATAAGGGGAAACTACATCATTCTGGATTGTACTCATGTTAATGTCACTGCAAAGGCAACAACAGAGTCTAGCAGTAACTTTAAAAACTTACATTTGTATTTACCACTTGTGTATATATCCAGCATTGCCCTGGATTTTATTTTCTCATAGGTAATACTTGTTAGAAAGATTTGAGATCCTGTGTCTCTAATTCCCCAAACTGTCTTGTCCAGTACCTGCACCTTTCCCCCATATCCCCCAATCCAATCTGTATTCAGAGTTAGTAACAAAGAGAGGTTGGGTTCCTGAAGGAATACACTGCCCTCCTCCTTGCTGCTAGGCCTCATCTCCACAGCAATCGGCCTATTCAAGAGCTCTCTGGCTGAGAATTCTAAAGGCCCCTCCCTAAACTGCAAACCCTAGGACTCCATAGAATCTTCTTAGGCAGCCAATCATATGAGGTCTTCTCGCCTGACACAGCCAATCATATGAGGTCTTCTCGCCTGACACAGACAAACTGAGAAACTTTGACTTTTATGTGTTAGTAGATAAGCCCTACTAATTGCAACTCACTTCATCAGAGGCAGGGGGTATTCTTTCATTTGACACATATTTATACATGTGCTTAGGTGAAGGAATGCAGAGGAACAGAAAGGAAAGGAACAAACATTGTTCTTTATCTTAACAGCGGTTGTTAACAAATAGTAGTTGTGTGGTAACAAGGCCATCCTAACATAGATGAGCTGTTTGATTTTCTTAAGTTTATCTTACAAGCATGTAGGTGTGAGAGATATTTAATTAAATGAGACGTATTTCTGAATAGATATACAAAGAATTATGCTATCAGGAATGTATTTTTAAAAAGGTGTCCTACTTTGAGAGATCTCAAGTATACGTCAAAGACATGTAAGGACCTTTGCGTGTCTTGTGCTACATGCATGCAATCTTTCAGTGGGAAAACTGTGTTCCAAGGCATTAATCTGATAGCTGTTATTTTTATTCGATGTACTGTCTTAAAAATGCTGTCAAGCAAATCTGAGAATAAATTCCCAGTGATGTAAAGTCGAAGGCTTTCACGGCTGGAATCCATAGGTTGTTGTTGGTTTTCCGGGTTTTGAGGCCGTGTTCTATTAGTATTTTCTCCTGATGTTTCACCTGCATCTGTGGCTGGCATCTTCAGAGGATATCCTCTGAAAATGCCAGAACTGATGCAGGCGAAACATCAGGAGAAAATACTAATAGAACATAGCCTAAAAACCCGGAAAACCCACAACAGCCTGTAATTCCCAGTGATTTACAAGGAGGAAAAAAAACTAAAACAGAGATACAAAAATAATACATACCTTAATAATAAGCAACAGTCAATATACAGATGGCAAAACATGAATTGACTACAGATGTGAAATAAATATTTTATTTTTAGAATAAAATAAATGTTTAACTAATTGCCTAAAGTCTCTAGGGCAATGGTAAAAAAACAAGGCTTGGAAAAGATACTTTTTCAGACTACCACATCCATAGCCACTCTTGGAGATTTGGGGAGCTATAGTCCAAAAAAGTAACTCTTTCAAGCTGTGGGAAAGTGTGTCTTTACAGAAGGAGCCCCACAAGAAGATACACCCCACCAAAAGATACCCCAGTCCTGATCTCTACTCACTTTGGTGGCACTTATCTAGTAGCATTACTTCTGCATGCCAAAGTAACTGTCTTGCTAAGAGGGCAGACAAGCTCCTGTCCTCCCTTTCCATTACAAAAAGTAATATCGATACATGAACTGCTTCAGGACAAGGAGAATATATAAGAGATATTTTCAGACTGTTGAATCATAACACTTTGATTTCACTGCCATAGGAACATCCTATGGAAATCTGGGGTTTGTAGTGTGGTGAGGCACTATTGCTTTCTCACTGAGAATGCTAAATGCCCCTCCATAAAGTGTGAATCCCAAGATGGCAATGCTTACAGGGGAATCCTGGGACATGTCATCCTCCCCTCAAAAAACTTTTTTAATTGTTAAAGGCATTTTTGTCAACCAAGTATATTATAGAGATGCAATCAGTCAGGTATCCAGAAGAAGAATCTTTCCCTTTCTCTCTCCCTCTCTCTGTCACATATGCACACACACATGAACACACATGCAAACACACATACACACACTTCTTCTAGCTATCTGGAAAGAGAATATCCCTCTCTTTCTCTTTCTCTTTCTCTCTCTCCCTCTCTCACACACACACGCACACACACACCAAGCACACACAATTCTTCAAGTCTAATCAGTTCCAGTATCAACCCAGTTTAGCTTTTCATTTCCAACAAAAACTGCCAAATGCCTCTGGAAAATTTGTTCATTTAATAAAGCATTTATATCCCACCATGTACCTGAGGCTCTCAGGGCAGTGTTCAATAAAAGTTTACAAAAAGGGGCATGCAGGCATTAGCTATCCCTTATGTTTATCCTCACCCACTTAGTCCTCAGAGATATATTGCATCTGAATGGGGTGTTCCATTTTCTACCCTGGCTACTCCTCTTTCACAGTGAGTGTATTGCCAAGTTAGTACATTCATATCCATACCCCCTCTTCAGTGGTGCACATTGTTTTCTCCTCTTCCCTCAAGGCTATGCTTCTGTTAAGGAATTAATACACTGAGTATTTGCGATGCCCAATTCTGTCTTCAGGAAAATGCAGTATTTCCTCCCAAACAGCACTTTCATCATTACTTCCAATGGTGTCAAAGCACATTTCCTTCTCTCTGCAATTCCTGTCCCTATGTGGCTGGCAAAAGCTAATAGTTTTCTGATATAACTATTAACAAAAGGTCAAAACAGGAATTGTTTTGAAGAAGAAAAATGACACAATTCAACTGATGCAGCCACAGTGAGGACCTGGACCTCTCTGCGCTCTGCAATTGCAACTTGGGCTCATTTCTTTCTCCTTCACAGAACAGCAATCATGGCAAATGGGACTTGGAAGCCAGACTCACATTGGGCTTGTGTTCAAATAGCTCTTAGGATTGCAATAATGCAAGTCATGAAAGGTCTCCAAACAACAATGCACAATTTAGAATTTAATCTGGAAACAACATCAGTGAGGAGATTCCAGCCGTGGCTCTTTCTGATACTGTTCCATATTGATGAATCAGCAAAAGCAAGGTCTTTTATTTTAAATTCTGCTCACTATCTTTGCACTACATTTCCACCGTAAGCTTCCTAGAACCTGCAGAAACAGTTTAGTTACTCTCTTACTGTGTTAAGACTAAGCCATGGGTGTGTTACCCTCATTAGAAATCTGAAAGATGTTGGCTAGTAAAACACAATCAGAAACTGCAGAAATATAAATGGAAGGACTTCCAAAAGAACTCCAGTTTGCAAGCTACCAGGACTATGCTTTTGGCTCCTTGTAACCTGCTATGAAAGAAAGATTCTTCACACAGAAATAGAAATTCAGACATCTCTTCGAAAAGACATTCTTTTCTTATTCCAATGACTTTCCCCTTTCCATAGCATGTCTATTATTTTGTAAAGCCAGACTTCCTGAAACTCGTATCTTCTAAATGCATTGAACCATCATCTCCAGGCAGTATGGTAGTTGTAGTCCAATGCCTCCTGGAGGTCATGAGGTTGAGGATTTGAATGGATGTAAGTACTGAAAGAAAAAAAAATCAGAAGAGACAATACAGCTGTGTTCAATCTCAAAATGTAGGGTATCCATACTACTTTGGGTAAGGTACAAACAGCCTGCCTTGGACCACTGTGGACCATTTGAAAATAGGGGCTGAAGAAGCTTTCAGGACGGTGAAGGGCTTCAAGAACACTGTCCCAATGCTGCCTGGAGAACTAACAACACTGACATATTTGCTTCATTTGCAACTGCGTATGTGCACCTATGCCTCGATTTACACATAACCATCACAGCCAAACCGATTGTAGAACTTTGCTATTTATGGCTGTGGAGCTATACTAAGGTAAACAGCAAAGAGGACAACATAAAACTACAGATTTGGTACCAGAAGACCAACTCACAAACTCTCCAGTGTCCCAGTGAAATGCTGAAGGGTATGCTATATTGATCCATCTCATTATGCTTGGGACACTTCTAGCTTTAGACATATTGATGTTCAGGAATTTTTCTGACAGGGTAAATTTTTCCTATGATGGGGTGAACTATGATAACCAGATCTAGTTTAAAAGAGGCAAAAGTGTTCACTGCCCAGATATCTCTCTTTCGAGAGGATTTGCTTTTGTTTGTCAAAGCAGAGTGCATGGCTGGGAAATGGCAAAGTGCCAGGATGAAACTGCTCCTAATTTTCGGAGGAGGCCACTGGCTAATTACACAAACTGCAGGTGTGAAGAGAGAAGCTCAAAGTAATCAATAGCAGTAATTAATCTGCTAGACTGGAGCTAAAGAGCTAACAGCTGGACATCAGCAATGGACACATGCAACAAGATCAGCAATAATTACCTCTTTAAATATTGAATTTCCATAGCAACAATTAGGCGTATAAATAAAGGCTCAAAATCAAGGTACGCAAGCAGGATGCAGAACTGAAGACACAACCTTCTCCAAAATAAACCTCTCTATGGCAAAGCAACATTATTCTCAGGATGATAGGTCTCCAAAGCAGCTGCATGTTTCCTTTCTGCGGCTTCTGGACCCGCTGGCTTAACTTCTTTTCTGTTCATCCACCTCCACCTAACAGAGCAGGTGATGAGCCAGGTCAATGGAAGCAGCAACCACTCCAAGAACCAGAAATGCATTTCCCTATAATGAGTCAGAATGGCTTGGGCGCATAGCCACCTTGTTACTGCAAATAAAGTATCCATTTCTCTAGAGATTCCTACAAGCCCCAGATCACTTGCTCTCAGTATTCTCTTTGTTCAGTGTCCATTATATAACCATCCTTAACTGGATTCCTGTTTGTTTAAAACATGGCAAGCAACCATTTTTGATTATTGCTGAAAGAAATGCCACCATTTTGTCATTGTTGTCAAAGTCTACTTTCTTACTTCATCTTTTTGAACAGTCTGCTTTCATGCACTCGAATGTCTAGAGAAATCTTAGTTCTCCATTCTCTCATTCATCCAGGTGTGGCCTATTTTGACGCATAGCCCTTCCACTGATGGTACCCATACTTGGAAAGCTCACGGGAGAGACGTCTGTTTACTCCAACTGTTTTCATGACGGGTCCCATCTTTACTCATGATACTTTATGTTCAAATTTAACTTCTGATCTGCATGTAGACTTGGGTCCTTTGAAAGCAAAAGAATGCCATGAAGGTGGCTTATAAAGAGATGAAATAAATTACAAACAAGAAGCAGGCTTTTTGCCCCTCATGGTGGAGATAGCCTCTCATTCATTGACATGAACAGAATTATGCTGTTACAAAAATGTGGATAAATTTAATTATGTACATCATATATGCAGATTCCAGAGAATAATTTTTCATTATGAAAAATCTCATCCTGTCCCACAGCTTTGTCTCCTCCAATGGTGAATTCTAATACCTCTGAGTCAAAATGTCAAATTTAACCTCTAAAGGTTTCTATGGAACTGATTGTGTTTAAGTGTGTTTTGGACACAACAGGTAACAGCACCAAACAATAGACTTTCAGCTCAGAAAAAGTTATTTATAATACATCCACAATAATGGCCACTACTGCTGTGAGCCTGATTCTGACCAAGAGTGCAGTTTTCTACAAATGCATCTTTAAAAAACTCACAGCTTACTTTGGAAGAACTCCATATGGGACTTCTTTCGCAAGCCTCCTTACAAGATTCCAACCCTCAGAGGCTTTTATCAAAGTAAGAATTATTTCACATTCTCAAACCACCTGCAAGGACCAAGTTCTACTAGCAGCACTTCTGAGTCTTTGCTAACCATGGTATTTCTAAACAGCTTTCCAAGGGTTGTAATATTGATTTGTATGGCATATTTCTACTGCTGTTCAATTTCTATATAACATTTTATTCCATTCTCAACCACTACTATCTGCAATCATGCTCTGTCAGCACACGTGTGGCTTGCCAGCCCACAAGATCCTGGCTATTCATCCACTTCCACACATTTCCCAGCCATGTCACAATATAAAATGAATGCAGTGGTCAGCAGACACAAAACAGGAAACTGGAAGTCTGGTGAATTAACATAAATAAACCTTCCTTTCCAATTCTACTTATTGCTAGTCTTAAATTCTGCGTATCCTGCCGGGAAAGCACAATGTAGTCTCAATATATGTTGGTGTAAATTGCAGAATCCAAGATATCTCTGATTTCACCTCTTAAAATTAGTGTTAGAAGTGATGGGCCCTTTTCAGATGTTCAGTTACCGTATTTTCCGGCGTATAAGACGACTTTTTAACCCAGGAAAATCTTCTCAAAAGTCGGGGGTCGTCTTATATGCCAGGTGTCGTCTTTGCGGTCACCGCATACGGTGGGGGGAGCTCAAAAATGGCCACGGCCGCATCCCCGCCGTATGCGGTGCCGGGGGAGCGGTGGCGTTTCGGGAGAGGCTTGTTGCTCAGCCGCTCTTCCCCCTCGCACGAGCGCCGGTCGCGCTGCCTCCCCGCTTCTGCCCCCAGCTCCGTCTACAGCTCCCAGGCCAGGGAGTGCTGCAGAAGCTGGGGGCGCGATATGGATACACCAGCACCGCCGCCACCGTGCGCGCGCGAGGGAGGGAGGGCGGAAGTGGGGAAGAGTCCAGCCAAGTTGACAGAGAGGGGGAAAGGAGGGCTTCCTCTGGGCCGGCGGGGCGCATGGGGGGTGAGGGCCGGTGCCAGCCTCCCCACCCTCCTCCCCTCCGGGCACCCGCCCCTCAGCCCCCCCAGTCCCAAAGAGCCGGGCGCAGGGCACTGCCCCCCTCCCTCTCCTCCTCCTCCACTTACCTTGGTGGAAGCAGCTGCGGTGGCTCAGGCAGGCATTTTGCTTCCTTCCCAGCCCCGGCAGAGGCAGAGGAGGCCAACGAGAGGAAAGCGGGCGAGAACTGAGGAGGGCAAGGGGTGGGGGATGCCGCTCTCTCGCTTGCTCGCTCGCTCCCTCCCTCCCTCCCTCCCTCGCCGGCGGAGGAGGATGGGGGGCCCGGGGGAGGGAGAGAAAGGGGGCATCGCACTGCGCCTGCCTTGCTGAAACTTCGCTCGCTCACTCGCTCGCTCGGCTAGAGTGCCGCCGCTGCTGCTCCCTCCCAGCGCTGCCCAGAGGACATCCTCCCAGGAAAGGAGGAGGAGGAGGGATATTAAAAGGAGGGGAGGGAGGGAGCGGCTCAAGTTTGCTCAAAAGTCCAGCGGGGCTGGCAAGGCTGCCCCTTTTCGCAAGGATGCAAGCCCGGTGCTTGGCTGCTGGCTCCTCCAGAGCAACGGCGGCGAGGGAGGAGGAGAGGAGGAACTCTCAGCAGCATACCCCCCAAGAATGGGAGCCGGGCGGCCTTTCTGGCTCCTCTGCCGCTTCCTCCTTTGCTGGGCTCTTGTAAGATAAACGTGTAGAGTTTCAGCTGGAACACAGCTGGTTTGGAAAGTCTGACCTTTCTAGCTATTTGCATTTACTTAATACCTCTCTCGTAGCCGGAAGGGTAATGATTGTTGGTTAACATTCCCTAAAGCAGATGGAGAGACGTCAGGCTTTGTAAGATCTGCTTGTTTTTCCCCAGACCCTTGGGGGTCTACCACCCAGAGACAGGCATAGAGTAGTGGCTTGTGCTGCCATGTGCTCATTTTAGGAATTCCTAATGACAGATGCGCAATAATATATATATATATATATATATATATACACACACACATATATATATACATATATACATATATTTTAAATCCCACCAAGAGGCATTCCAAGGCGCCGGCTCCACTTTCCCTCCCTCCAGACAACGAGGTGCTGGCGAAGGCAGCACACATCATTCACGGTGACTGGGGCATCCGAGTTTCCTGGATCGGGCCAGCCTATCAGTGGCCGTGGAGGGAGGGAGGCTGGCCAGAGTTGCTCCTGTTGCTAGGCAGAGGACCGCCGGGAAGGAAGGAGGAGGAGGAGGAGGATGGGGGGTGGAGCCAGCGCTGCAAAAAGGGCCATAGAGCAGCGCCGTGCCCAGAAAAACACACCTCTTTCACCCATCTGGCCCGCCCTTGTTTATTGTCTTATCCTTCCTTTCAGCTTTAGAGTGAATTAGGAAAAGTTTAATCCACTTGCACTGTTTTATGTTTACATGTTTGATGACAAACAGCCTTGTTTATAACTGACAGTTTTCCTGCTAAGAACCTGCATGTCATAAGCATTTGAATTAAAATTACCATATTGAAATCAAATCTGATTTTTTTATTTTTTATTTGGTGTGCGTTGGAAGAGGGGTAGTCTTATACGGCGAGTATATCCCAAACTCTAAATTTTAACTGGAAAAGTTGGGGGTCGTCTTATACGCCCAGTCGTCTTATACGCCGGAAAATACGGTAGATGTCATTAATGCATTTATTAATTTTATAAGATGTCTTTCTAAACAAACAAAAATGCCACTCAAACAGTAAAATTCCAAAAAAAATTAAATACAATCAAGATATAAAAAATAGATTTAAAGCACAAAAACAAATAAATAAAAAGAAAAGACACGGCGCTTTAACAATAACCCAGTTTAGATGTTGATGGTTTGGATTCAGCTCTTGTGAGCCAAGGTGTAAAAGTTGCCTAACCCATCAAACACTGCTTCTGGGTGACCCTGTTCAGACACAATGGTAGCAAAAAAAAGGGGAGGCTATCATTGTCGGTACTGCCATGGAGTAGGTTTTCAGATAGACTCTAGCCTGTGCTTGGTCAGAGTCACTCTGAATTTTCTGCCAATGTCACTCTGGTTGCTATCTTACTCATGTCATTGCCATGAACTCCCTAGAAACAGAGGACTCCATTACATGAGAGGACACTGTCACTAGCAGTCATATCCACCACCCGGGTCATTTTGTCTCCTTCAGAGATCAACCAGGGTTTCAACAGAATCACTTGCTGAGGGGGACAGGAAATTTGCCAGGAGACATCAGGAGACTCTCCTGGCTTTAGCCTAGTCTCATGCTCTTGAGTAAGAGAAGGGACCCCCTAATTCTATCAGATGCCACCATTCACAAAACCACCCAACACAATTCATGAACTTAGCAGGAAGTTACTGAGGGGTTTAGCTTGCACTTTTCCCCCCCACTTCTGACTCTGCAGAGATTTTCCCTCCCCTCCTGTGGGAGATGAGAATCCTATGCACGTGTATGCACGCTCCAAGGAAAGGCATGTGAAGGAAGCACAGAAAAGAGGAAATCTTTAAAGAAAAAGCCTTTATTCTGATCAAGCAATGTTACATTAACAAAAGAATATATCGTACATGAAGGTTCCTGCTTCAGGTGTTACTTGGGAGTAGTTACAACATGACAAAACTGTCTGAGGCCATTTCCAGACTACACTCTTATAGTGTGATTATTCCACTTTCAACATCCTATGGAATCCTGGGGTTTGCAGTTTGGGAGGGGCCAGGTGGCCCCTCCCTAAACTGCAAACCCTAGGATTCCATAGGATGTTGAAAGTGGAATAATCGCCCTTTAAGAGTATAGTGCAGAAATGGCCTGAGTCATAGGCCCTTTCTGCACAAGGGGGCTGCACCACTGTGTGGCCAGGATGGCAGTGATCAGCTGGTCAAGCTCCTGCCTGATGTTGTCGCCGGCCAGCCGCCATCTTGCCCCAAGCAGTGTGCATGCATGGTATTTGCAAACTGGAAAAAAATCCATTTTATACCTACCATTGTGCAGTGCTAACGTCCTTCCTGGCTGTGCAGAAGGACAGAAGCGTGCTGGCGACACCTCCTTCCCCAGTACAGCAATGGCAAGTGCCCAGCTGCACTGCGGAAGGGAAGTGTGCTTCCCTCTGCAGCAACCCAGAAGGTGCAGAGGGTGGCATTCCTGGAGTGCTCCCCTCGCTGCTGGGAGCTGCAATGGAAGGACTTCCCAGAGCCCCATTGTGTGGAAATGACTATATTTAGCCAAAGCTAGAAAGAAACATAAGCTCTAACATGACTAGCTGCATATTCCTGCTCTAATCATGATATTGTATTTGCAATCTCTGAATATTCATGGAAAGTTGGGAGTCTAGACATCAGCCTATGACTAAGCCTCCCTAGGGATGGTGAAGCAGGCAACATCTCCCCTAGCTCTCCATCAGTCCTCAAATCTCTAAATTCTATCTTGTGCCTCATGGCACTGTGCTTTTGTAACTTGTCAACTTGGAACCTCTCTAAGCTTCCACACTTCTCATAAAGTGATCATCCTCACTGCACAATTGTTTCTCATGATCTCTGTTGCTCCTACAGGATACTGACTTCCAATATATGTAACCTAAACCATGATATAATTAACCCTTTGTTTACTTGGAAGAGAGACTATATCCCTCAGCTGTGTTGCCCAGATAATGGGAGAGCTTATTATTGTACATCCACATCCCTCAGCCTCCTGGATCAGGCCATCTTAACAGGTCTCCTAACTTTACAGAGGCTCTGACTTCCAGTGAGTCTAAACCCAACCACATACTGATCTGCCTATGCTGATGGAACTATATAAAGTTCCTCTACACCAAGATGACCCCCATCCAACAGAGAAAACAAGGGTCCAGAGTGTGCCCAGCAACATGAATAGAGCCAGAAACCATTTGGAACATATCCACGGTTCTCATGGCACAGAGCTCTGAGGCATCCCTGACAGGACAACCTCAGCATGGATACTGAAACCCTCTCACACAACAAGCCAAGGGGACTCCAACATCACCATTGAGACCACTCCAACTAGCTCAGGAAGGGCAATGCACCAACAGAATTCCATTTTGTCCTAGACATCCATTCTTTATATAGACGCTAAAACCTAACCTAGGATGCTGCCTTAGTCAGAGGGACCATGATAGACCACTATAACTCTGCCTCCTCATGCCCCCTCATGCTTGGCTGCTGCTGCTCTACAGAGATCTCTGGTGTGCCAACATGTGAGAAATCAACCCATCCACCCCAGCATTGTCCAACCAGGTCCCTAGGTTACAAGCCAGGTTGGTATACTCAACCAGATGAAGTCCTAGGTGTGGATCTTTTTACCATTCACCAACTTGGCATTCACCAGCAGCATTTTCAGTCACATGCAACTGTTACCAAGGTTATGCAAGGTATTTGAACCAGGGACAACTTAAGAAAACCCAACAGCCTTTTGTAGAGCTCCCTTCCAAGATCACAAGACTGTCCTGCCATTCCTGTCTCAGCACTATACAACTGCAACAGCTGCTCCCTGGATCCTATCATCTCCCTCTCTTTTTTGAAAAGATAGCTTTACCTGAACTGTTAAAAAGATAAAACACAATTCCAGTCTGCAGATGTTAAATGCAAGAAGTTCTGCACTTTTCTTTCCAGAAAGGGAACAGGCCTTCACCCCTTTGCATCCTCCTCTCAAAGGGATGAGTTTTATTTTTATGTTATGATTTTTAATTGTGTTTTTAATTAAATTGTACTTTATGATTGAGTCTGTTCACTGTTTTCTTTGCATTTTACTCATTTTTACTGGGAGCAGCCATGAGATTCTTGTTTGGAAGAAAGACGGGATATAAATTGAATAAATAAATCAATAAATGAAATAGAATACAAAGCAGTGGGGTGACCATTTACACACAACCAAAAAAAGGCAGGGGAACATCTCACCATGAAAGAGGAGGTGAATTTCCACAAAATAGTATGTTGTTTGTTGATGTTGTTGTTATGTGCCTTCAGTTCTACTGCAACTTATACTGACCCTGCCATAGGGTTTTCTTGGCAAGTTTTATTCAAAGGAGTGTTGTAATTGTCTTCTAAGGGTAAGAGAATGTAACTTGCTTAAGGCCACCCAGTGAGTTTCCATGATGGAGCACGAATTTGACCCCTGGTCTCCCTGAATCCTAGTCCAATATACCCACATACCATGTTGGCTCCCTCTCTAAAATGTGATCATGCTCATTTATATGTATCAATGCACTTTTGAAAATGATGACTATTATTCAAACAGAAAGCAATATCTTTTACCCCAGTGTGGGAGACTGTCAATGTGAAACCTGTGGGCCTGCTTAGTCTACTGTCCAGATGCTCACTGTTGATGTGGCAGCATCAAAGCCACTCTGCTTTCCCTTTTATCTTTTAACTGGATTTTGACTGGACAGCCTTTCAAACAGAACAGGGACATTGACTGTGCAAGCCTACCAGCTGCTGCTGAACTGCAACTCAAAGGAGATCTAGGCAGCATAGTCAATATTGAAGAATGCTGGGTGTTTTCTAGTTCTGGGAACATCTGGAGGGCAGAAGAATCCCTACCCACAAAGTAGATGATACCTTCAAAAGGGAGACTGACAAGCTTCAAGTAGAGATTTGGGCTCCATGCAGTTGAACATTTGTAGACGCTCTAGAACACAGGTTCAGCATATAAATGCATGGTATCTCAAAGTTTTTTAAAAAGAGAAAAATATGTTATGTTCTCTTCTCTTATCCCTCTTTCATCCTTTCCATAATAAAACAGGGCTCCATCAGCCAACACACACAAACCAATAACTTCTTCTTTTTTTGTACTTTTAAAGAAACTGAATAGAGCCTTTCACACCTGCTTCTCCTTAATGAGCTGGCTATCAGGCTACTGCAGATTAGCTCCTGCCAACCTTCTATACGAATAGGAAGATTATTTTATACCCAAAAAAGCCTGGTAGTAATATTGAAAAGGAATGCACTCACACAAAAGGAAGATGACTCAGGGCAACTTCTCAAGCTGCATTTCAAAGACGCAGGTGTATGTCAAACCTGCATATCACGCACATGTTTGCAAATATCACGTGTGGTTTATAGCCATCTCCAAATTTCAGCCAAACAGATTCCCTGGGTCTTCTCATTAGTTGATCTTCTCACTGAAGTATTGGCATGCCCTTAACTCTCCTGCTCCATTCTAAGTACATTTTCTCTTTTCAGATGCTAACGAGACTCTTGAAGCAAAGAAGACTAATATGTGAAAAGAAGATGGAAAGTAGAAAGCTGTCACAGGGAAACCCAATCATGTGAGTGCAAGAGATACCTATAATCTTTGAAAAGGTCCACTGATTCCATCTATGTCCCTGACCTGATGCTGATTCAGATAGATGTATGTAGTATATTTGAAAGTCTACCAATAATGTGTTTTTCATTTGTCATGTTATATTAAAGTTCTGTTTGTGACAACTGTTCTGCTCCAGCAAGTGATTAGCTGATGAAAAGTATGGATTTGTAAACTTGCCCTTTGATAGACCCTGGGTGTCATTTGTGTCCAGGATTCTTCAAAGGACCACAAGCCATGCCAGATAGGTATTCAAGTATATGGTATATGCATGAGGCATATAGTTTTTAGAACTGCCAATCATAGTATAGGCGTAGGCTTCAAGACTGCACTACAGATCATTGAACTAGGCTAGTATACAGAAGCACATCAGAACCAGGCAAGGTTCAGGACCAGACAGAAAATTCTTCATAGTCTTTCCTCTCCAGGAAAGGTTAATCCAGCAGAACATGACTTTACTTTAAGGTAAGCACTACAAAACACTACAAATATTACAAAGCTAGCACAAGACATATTCCTATCTGAAGTAGAAAACAAATGAAGTTCCCGTCCACCCAAATCAAGGCACTCATACTAGAATCCAACTAGGAAAAAACCTCTCTCACAGATCCAGGAGGGGACAATTCCCTTCCCTGCTATGAACATATTCACAATGAAACTACCGTTTCCCCTCCTTGTCCCACCAGCCTTCCATAATGCATGAAATCAAGCATGTGCTGCCTGAGGTAACCGCATCCCCTTCACCTAATTGTAGAGCAGACTTTAAACTCTAAAAATATAACTCCAAAAAAACTGAGGCCACCAGAATATCTCCTTTCCCAGGGAACTATTTATCCTAAGCCTCATCCTGCCTAAGGGGCAGTCTTGAATCTGAGAATACTCCACTGCCAGGAGAATTTTCCAAGCTGCAGTTCTGATAGGTTGCCACATGGGTAGCTGTATACAAAGCCAAATATTTCCAGTTCTCATCTTAACAGGTCCTGGCCCCTGAAGGACTTTCCCAGCCCAGTGTGACTAGTACCTGAGATGGTAGTATTGAAGCTGTCAAGACACCAAGGAAAGAGGAGTTGTGCAGAAACAAAAATTACAATACTGAATTGTACTATCTTGTTTCTCTTGAAGCTGAACATTACAGGTGTGTCAAATATATATCCCAAACCAACTAAGTTTGGCTTTCAATGACATTACTAGTATCTAGTCATTTGGAATTAATTTAGATAGAATAGGTTCCAGTGCTTGAACAGCTTTGCCAGCTGTTCACTCTACCTTCTAACAATGCCACCATGTTAGTAACAACATATACGCAGCATGGTTGAGATACTGAATTTGGAGATACCATGGCCATGTGTCACCCAAGACTATCTGCTTGATACACTTGTGAACTTTCAGTGCCCTCTGCCGGGAGTAAGAAAGCTCATGTTGAGATTATCAGTCCTTTACCATTTTTAAACCAGGTTCCCATGTATCCCCACACACACATACATATAAATCTATTTTATTTGGATCCTAATCCAAGTGTCACTATCCCATCTCAAATTGCAATATCAACTACCTGGTCACCTTTCACATCACTTTATGATCCGAATGTATCATGGTGCCTACAGTAAACTACTTAATTACCACAGCTAAGCAGGTGGCTTGTTAAATATTCATTAAATTTCATTTATTCATTACAGTAGAAAGCACTCCTTCTGAAACCTACTGCCGGCGCATGTGGCTATTTTGTGTAACCATGTGGCACTACGGTTATTTTAGTATGTCCCATTCTGTTTGGCAATACCACCGTCTGTTATATCTTTCACAAACTGCTGCTAGGATTCACCCAAAGCCCATTTCTGCTGCCATCATTGGATTCTTTGAAACTATAGAGGTGATGTGGCCCAACCCAGTTCAGGTCTGCAGAAGCCTTACAAAGGGAGATTTGAGGCTGAGAAATTCTAAATATAATTGCAGGAAAAGGCAACAGGAAATATATTTTCTCAAATGCATTGAGGGCATTACCCCCGCCAAAAGGAAACCCTCAAACTTCTAGCATTGCAGTAACTTAAGATATCAGCAGAGTATTTAGAAGTAGAGTTTAGGCACCAAAAGAAAAGGGACAGGCAAAGACATCAAGGCAAAGCAAAAACAACAAGAAATATAACATTTTCAGTGTCTCACACTGAACATAAGGGGACTGGAGGAAAATTTCATCAGGGATCCAAATTCTCATTTTGCCACCACCCATCCCCTGCTACTCATACCCCATCTCCACACCAATTTCCTTCCCTAGAAATTGTTTTTAAAGCTAGTTTTTACCCCAATAGAGCAAAGTTGGGAACTGTTGGCCCACAGACTAGATGTAGCTTTTCAGTATGCTCACATAAAGGCAAATTGCTGTAGTCCTACTAGTTTGTGTGTTTTCCCTCATTAATAACTTTTGCCATATTGACCACACTCTGATGTTCCTTGGCCACATGTCCAGGTTTTCATTTGTGAAAAAAAATGGGGGGCAGCGGGGTGGTATGTACTTCAAATGAGAGCCAGCATGGTATAGCGATTTGAGTACTGGACCATGACTTTGGGGACCAGGGCCATTTCTGCACTAGCCTGTTATAGCGCTATGATTCCACTTGCAACATCCTATGGAATCCTGGGGTTTGCAGTTTCGGGAGGGGCCAGATGGCCCCTCCCGAAACTGCAAACCCCAGGATTCCATAGGATGTTGCAGGTGGAATCATAGCGCTATAACAGGTTGGTGCAGAAATGGCCCAGGGTTCAATTCCCCATTCATTCATGGAAACCCACTGGGTGACCTTGGGTGCATCACACACTCTCAGCCCCAGAAAACCCTGTGATAGGTTTGCCTTAGGGTCACCATAAGTCAGAAATGACTTGAAGGCATAAAATAACAACAATGTACCTCAAGATCCTATCTGGTTCCTTCAGGTTGCATTTCCATGTCTTAGTATTCTTCTGATTTCTTGACTATAGTCCCCATCTTGGTTAATGACTACGCCAAGCTATTGAAAATCTTTAACTGGTGGAAGATCTCTCAGAAACAATGGCACTGGCACACAGCTAACTCTAAAGGAGCAAGTACTGCACAGAAGCCAATGGTAAACCACTCCTGAAGCCTTTTACCTTGAAAATTCTATGATGGGTCTTAAATTGCAATGACTTTGTACTTGAAGAGTTTACATTGTGGTAAGGTGAGGATGATTTTTCACTCATCCTTCTTTAATGTTTTTCACAAATTCCATATCAAAAGCAAAACTTGGACTCCCTTCGCACTACCCAGTTATAGTGCAGTGCCGCAGATGCATCCGATGGAATCCTGGGGTTTGTAGTTCGGTGAGGTGCTAGTGTACTCTGACTGTGAATTCTAAATGTCCCTCCATAAAGTGTCAGTCCTAGGATTCCATAGGATGGAACCATGTCAGTTAAAGTGGAATAGTGGTGCTATTAGTCTGTAGTACGAATGGACGCCAGAGCAACCCTGAGCCCATTGAAATTAAATAGCTATGTTTCTATTGAGTTAGCTGTTGCTTAGTGTTCTAGGAGGTTTAATCAATAATGTTCAGTAAAGGTATCTCTATGAAGTGCTCTTTCTCACTTTCAAAATCTCTGTCCCAGCCACAGATGCAGTGAGTGTGGTGGTTATGCTATAAATGTTGTGGACAAAATTCAAAGTGGTTGTGATCTATAAAGCCTATAAGGATGGCTCAGGTCCAGGTTATCTGAAGTACCATATTCTCCCACATGAGCCTTCTAGTGCTTTGACATCTTTTGGGGAGACCTTTTTCTCTGTCTCATCATCCTCACAGGTCCATCTGGTGAAAATATTGGAGATGGCCTTCTCAGTGGCTGCCCCCAGGCTCTAGATCTCCCTTTCTAGAGAGGCTATGCTGGTACCCACCCTGCTATCCTTCCATAGGCAAAGGGAGAAAGAGCCTTTCAGAGTATACTGTACAATTTATTTGTTGTTGTTACTTTTAATGGTCATCTTTTTAACTACACTGAACCTTATTGTTAATTTTATTATATTCTTAATTTTTGGATTTTACAGTTGTATCTGTTTTAACTTTCACAAGCTGCTTTGAGTCCCATACTGGAGAATAGGCAGAATTTAAACAAACATCTTGGTGGTGATTTCCCAGTCCAGTTTATACATACATCCCTGTCTTGTAGGGGCTCAGCCATAATTTAGCCCTAAAATATTAACCTGTTGTTTTTCCTATCTATCTAGAAGCAGTTTGGGGCAGATGAAGGGGTAGAAAACATTGGCTAAGGTCTGATGTTTTCAGACCACTCATGGGGAGAATTTCTGTTTATGGAAAGAGACAAGCACCCATGAAAGACCTCTTCTGTTCATGTTCTTCAACAAATACAACTCTTGATCCACAATGCGCTCTCCATAACAAAACAGGATCCAAGCAACTGTGAGGAAGACTTTCATAGTCCCTTGTTCAAGTTATACTACCTTATGCCACTCAATATATTCTTGGTCTGCAGTTTCAACTGGTGGAATCTGCAAAATTGGGACGAAGAGAATATCTAGATGGCTTATGAATGTGGCTTAAGCATAGTGTGGCCCATGGGGGGTGGCTGCACATCAACAATTAAATGTGCCTGAGCCAAGGCCATGTAATCATGCAGCTACATCTAGAAACTTTCATTTTGGTTTGCTTAAATTCTGGTCAATCTAAAATGGAAGCGTTCTGTATTTGTGTCAGTTGCTTCACTGGTGCTAAATAAATATTAAGGTGAGAAATACAGGTCCTTTTCAGCCTGCTGCTGGTCTGTTGGAAAGGGATGAAAAATAGGTATGGACATAACTTGCAAGTTAAATGCATTTTTAGAATATATTTCCCCAGCCATGAGCCAGTTTCTTTGGAATGTATATTGCGCATATTTGCTCTTTGGTTACATTTTCACTCCCTGGTTATATTTTCACTTTCAGTTTTGCTTGCTCACTTCAAGAAAAATCTCCATAGGTTTTCCCATTTGTTTTGAATCACAGTTATTCAGTATCATGGGTTTTGTCATATTAAGGCTGCTTGAAAAGGTTTTCTCATAAGCAGCATGGGAAATAATTTCCAGGAATCCTTTTGCAATATGCAGTTCTAGCACTATGATTCCATTTTAACTGCCATGGCAATATCCTATGAGATACTGGGATTTTAAATTGGGGGATGAGCATTTAGAATTCTCAGCCAAAGCTCATCTGGTGCCTCTGACCAAACTATAAACCTCCAGATTCCACATGATGCCACCATGGCAGTTAAAGAGGAATCATAGTGTTATAATTGTGAAGTATGGAAGTGAGTCTGCTTTTGCTTTTAGTATGGAATTTGTAAAGGAGATTAAAGAACGATGGGTGGAAAAATCATTGCCACCTTGGAAAATCTTTCCCTTTTTTTTAACATAAATCCATTGCAATTCAAGGCCCAACCAGCACAGATTCTGTCCCATTGTTATAAATCAATCTTCGTTATGCTAGAAAAAGTGTTATAGTCAAATATTCCTGTGCAATGATTACATAAGCAGACCAGAGAGAGGAAATATAGTCTTGACAGAAAGGTTATGATGAAATTCAGCAGGATTACAGGAGGTAGTTAAATATTGTGTGGGTAAAGCTATCACAACTCTACAGCATGCTTATCACCAAGGTGTTGCAAAGCACTGAATGAATGACTATGATGTGGAATTGATTGAAAATTATAGAATTTGCAAGCCTGTGAGGTATTTCAGAATGCCGTTCTACTTTAACGCAATTGTAAATTTCAAACTGAATTTGCCTTGAGCGAAATTTAGCAGCCACATTAGATAGAAACCCTTTTTTCCCCTATTATCTCTTTGGCTCCCTGTTATAGCTCTCAGAAAGAAAAGGTCAAGCCAACTGCCTTCCTCCTTATTACGCTTGCAGCCTGATTCCCTGCATATTTACTGAGAAGTCAATAAGACTTCAGGTGAGATGCATCCCAAGTAAGCATGCATCAGATTACAGGCCACAGTCCTTCTAAATATTCTTTTTACTTTTTACCTATACACACATTAGAGGTTTCTCTATTATTCTCTACAGTTGCTTTCCCCCTCCCCCCGCCCACAAAATAATCTTCAAAGAGCAACAACAATTTATGGACAGCATTCACAACAGATTGAGAAACAAGGCACTAAGATTTTAGGTAGCTGTAAATTGTGTCCTTTTGTTGTTGTTGCACATATTAGATATATTTCTACTAGATACCTGAGAACACAGCACAATCCAAAAGTACATACTATAATAAAAGGTAAGGAGTAGATCAAAGCTCAGTCCATGCAGTTACCGGGAAACAGATTTCAGTGAAATCAAGGGAAGTTTTCTGCAGGTTAACATGCCAAAAGGCCAATCTACATTAATCCACAATTCCTAAGAAAAAAAAGTTTATGGTCTGAATCTCAATAGTAGTTTCAGCTAGAGGCAATCCATTGAATCAATGGGATTTGCTTAAGTGTTGACTCACCACCCAGCAATTGATTCAATGGGTCTGCTGTAGTTGGGACTATCAGTAGCAGAGGTAGGAATTGTCTGGCTTTCTTCATGTTGGGGGACTGCGGCTCTCAGCATTCTTACCATTGACTTTGAAGATTAAGAATGATGATAGCCGCAGTTTGACAATAACTAGAGGGCCAAACAACTCCCACCCATGATGAATAGAATTCTGGTCTAATATGACAACTCGCAACAAGACCTACAAACCCCACACCCTAAGCAGACATCTCTCTGCTTTGTTTCATTTTGTCACACAGTTGTTCCTTCTGAATATGTGTTTGTATAGAAAGGTTTTACCATTTTCTCCAGCAGGAGAAGGAGAATAAACCGCAAGTATGGCTGGAGCAGATAAAGCAAAGAAGAAGAAGAAGAAGAAACCTCTGTCTTCAAATTGGCTGCCTCAGAGATTAAGCAGCAGGAGCAGATTCTTGCTGATTCAAAAGCTGCCCCTGTGTCAGGAACCAGAGGTGACTAAAACAGATTTGGGTTGTAATCCTTACACAAATTATATGCCCCAGTTTATGAATGTATGAGAACTAAATTATGAAAGGATGTTATTGAGGACACCTTCTAGTGTGCATCATTATACCTTAACAGCATCAGATGGCAATGCAAAAGAGCCCCTCGTCTTGGCATTGCCACATACGTTTCCTTTTATGTATCTGTCCCTGCTTTCCCTGGCAAGGAAAGAAAGCTTCAACAATGTGAAAATGTCTATATAAAGGAAAACGTTAGCCATGCCGCAGTACTTAAAAATCAATATTATTGGCCTGGCTACCAGACAGACTACACCACAGGGGAATATCTTGATTAACAGAAAAGTCAGTAGCATGTCTCCTAGCCTGTCAAAAAGTAGGACTGGTGTTTCACATGCTTTTGTTGTAGAAAGCCTCTCTCTCCCTCCCTCCCTCTCTCTCTCTCTCTTTCTTTCTCCCTCATAGAAGAACATGAAGTCTGTGAAAGAAAGACATAGGCACCATGTTGAAATGATGTGTAGCTTCTTACCTCAGGAAGATCTTTGCAAGCTAAACCCTGCATATCTTTCTGTGAGGATGGGTCACAAAAGCATGTTCATCACTACAGCAATAGCTAGGGATTGCACCTGTGAATGTGCTGTCAAAGAATTAATATTGCACACAAAATATTCATATCCTCTCAAACTCAAATGCTTTACAATAGTGTCAGCAAGTGTACTCAGCTGTGAGCCTTCAACTGTGCAGTACTGAAGTATAAAGAAAACTAGTGGCATCATTGCTTTTGTGTTCCAACCCCTCTATTTTGATACACAATGCTGTTCTTTTATTTCTGACTATTCTTAAAATGCATTAATATTGAAATGAATGTTTGTGACATGACCTCTGTGCATACACCAAGAGCCAATGTGTGTTTTAGAACTGTATGATTTATAGCATTTCTGGGTAGTTCAGAAAGTTGTGTCATCACAGATTAGTTTCTACTCCAGAAACTGCTTCCTGAACTGAATGCCAGCAGCATTTCTGAATAGACTGCTCAAAACTGTGTGATGAAGTGAATGTCTATATTATCTAGCTGGCTGCACAGCTATTCATGAAGCCCATTCCAAATGAGGGAAAGAAGCCCATTATAAATAAGGGAAGGAACCACTGTCATCACTCTGAATCATCTTTGTGGCAACACTGTATGAGTCGCATGGTACTATTACATTGATAACATAGTCAGTGATTGGCTGAATAAAAGTAGCAGGAATAGGGAGAAAAGCAATTAAGGAGATGGGTGACACTGAAACAGTTACCTAGGGATTGCTAATGCCCAAAAGAAAAAAGGTCCATGAGACACCTTCAACACATGTACAAAATAAAGAGGAACACGATCAGAGCAGTATGTGAAATAACTACTCATCAGATGCATTTCCAAACATTTTAAACAAGCTTTAGAAGATTGGTCTATCCATGCTATATCTGGAAGTTAGAAAAGGATTTTCAAAGAAGTCACCATGTGTGCCTGGAACTACCTTCTGAGGCATCATCTTTAAAGAAATAAATCAGCAGCAAAAATAGCCTCTTGTATTCAGCAAGATTTCTGCACTGATTCTAATTCCATTTAAGAGAGGGATATGTCCAGCAATTGCTTTTAAAGAACTTAGAGGATAAACTTTTATAGCAAAGGGCCAGAAGCATCAAACTAATGGAACCAATGTTGTGAAATCCCCATCTCTGTGCTGAGCTAGCCTTCACATATCCTTCACCCAGAAAGCTAGCAACTTTTTGTCATCTTTATGTGGCATTATGAATAGTACAGCCTCTTGCACAAAGACGAACGATATTAGGGTGTATGTGCATGTGTGTGCATGCACACACACACACACACACACATAAAAGAACAGAACAGAAACTTTGAATCTCTTGTTCTCCCATGATCACTTATTATAAATCTCATTGTGGAACTATGCCAAAGTATACTTTTTTATGCTTGCCCTCAGGGTTATACTAATATAAACTACTTTTTCAAGCAACGGACTGGTAGCCATATCAGTTTGTTCCAGCAAAAGCAACAGAAAATCTCATGGCACCTCAGAGACTGAGAAATTTTAGTTCATGTAAGCTTTTGTGAACTAATGTCCATTACATGAGATCCATGAAGTGTTGTTTGCCTTTCATTGTAAAAATTTCTTTGACGTGGGTGGGATTGAGTAATACATGTTAGGCTGTTGCAACAAAAACAGCAGTGGAAAAGGAAGAGGAAGAAGACGTTTTATTTAGTATAAGTGGTCACTTGCTGTCACCCCTGAAAGCTTATGCCAAATAAAATTTGTTAGACTTCAAGGTGCCACCACAATTCTTTATGCTGTTTGTCCTGACCGAGCTGATTCTTTGGTGTCTCAAAGGCTTTCAGAGTGTGTGCCATAAGTCCTGTTCTTATTCTGCCCATGACTTTTTTTTTCTATTTAAGAAGGGAAAGCAGAGGGATCCAGCAGCACCTTTGAGACTGACATATTCCAGAGTAAGTTTTCAGAGACTTTAGTCAACTTGATCACATGCAAATCTTCTGCGGAAAGATCAGTATTGTTAGATCTCACCTTTTCTCTCTCATGCTGAAACAGACTAATCTGGCTATCTCCTTGAAAACATCTCTCCTTTTAGTTCCACACCAAATCACAGCTCAACTTTTTGCCTACTGATTTTGCTCCTCATCTAGTAATGGCAGCCCTGGCCAAGTGACTACAGTCAATGCACACTTGCAGGCCTTCACAACTGTCCAGGTTGCCTTGTAATGCCAGCTGTGTGTTCTGACATTGCACCAGTCCTTTTATGCCTCCCCACCCCCAACACACACACACATTCTCATGCCAATTCAGAGGCATATTTTGCCACATATCCTTCAGTGCATTTAATGTCTCTCAATGAATGTGACTTCTGCCCTCCCCTTCTTATGAAGGCCTCTTCTGTCCTGACATCTGTCAGCTTCCCTGCAGTTTGAAAACCAAGACGAAGCACAAGGGGTCCTGCTATCCTCTAAAGCAGCATCCAGGTCCCTGTCATGCCTTCTGGTCTGCACCACTTTTGTCGCAGTGATTATGAAGGCAGCAATTGTAGTGCAATTAAGATCCTCATGGGTTGGCCAGTCTGCATCAGCCATTGATGCCAGCTGCTCCATTGCCAGAAACATCTTCTTGGCACACCTTCCTTGCAGGGACCTATCCTTCCTGGAATCTTTCTCCTTTTCCAGACCACTGCCTTTATCCCATTCGAACTCAAGCCAACCAGACTGCCTCTTTCTGCTGCAGACTTTATTCACTTAAGGAGTTCGTTTAAAACACCACCTGTCCTTGCGACCAGAGACTGTGCTTCAGGCTTCAAACTGCTCTGGAAACAGAAATTCATGCTCCTAGTATCTCTATTGTTATTTTTTTCTTTTTTCCCTCTGGCTGAGCAGTACAGATGTTTCAGAGCTTCCATGGGGAATGCCAAGTCCCCGAGGCACCATCTAGGGCTCTTCTTGTACTAACCTTCATCCTTCCAGATGATGCATATTCTTCTTCTGCAGATACTCCATCTATTGTTTTCATTTTCATCTGGAAATGAGTCCAGACATTTGTCTTATTCTGATATTCATGCCTCTAGATAAATTTCTTCAACATTGTTTTGTTCTTTAAATAGTAATTCGGGGAGGGGGGAGGAATTAACTCACATGTCTTGCTATGTTTCTTACCATTCATGTAAAAATATTGGGAGGTTATTAGTGATTTCCCATGCTGTTTCTGTGGTGTGGATGGAAATATAAATAAGAAAGCCTGTTTGGTAAGTGAGAAAATGAACATTAGGCCTGTTCAACATTAATGTGTTGCATCTGGTGAAATGGGCTTCAGTTCATGACTGCACAGACAATAATAATTTTGTGAGTCTTTAAGGTGTCAGCTTTCACTGCCACAGACTGACACAACTACCCCTTTCAATAATGCATCAGGAGGGTTGAGGGCATTTCTGCAGGCCTCGTCTCTCATGCATGCCCAACATAACTTCTGAATCCAGAGATCATATAAACAGCCTGTAAGAGCCTGCAGATCCTATAACTGCATCTTTGCACATAGAATCATAAAGTTGAAAGAGACCACAAGGGCCACTCCAAACAGATGTTCATCCAGCCTCTGTTTGAAAACCTCCAAATAGGAAGACTCCACCACACTTCCATTGAGAAGTTCTTCCTAAAGTCTTGGTGGAATCTCTTTTCCTGTAGTTTGAAGCCATTGCTTCATGTCCTGGTCTCTGGAGCAGCAGAAAACATGTTTGCCCTATCTTCTATATGATATCCTTTCAAATATTTAAACATAGTTATCAAGTCACCTATTAACTTTCTCTTTCCAAGCTACCAGAATACCCACTTCCTTAAGTCACTTCTCATAGGACATGGTTTCCAAACCTTTTAACATTTTACCCTCCTCTGGACATGTTTCAGTTTGTCAATATCTTTCTTGAATTGTGGTGCCAAGAACTAGATGCAGGATTCCAAGCAAAAATAAGATGGTAAAACAACATCCTGCATCACTAGTCCTAGGATTGCTAAGACATTGGTTTGATCAAATTAATGCTGGGTGGGATATTTCAGATACTTCAAGTGCAAAGAAAACTGAAAGCCTTATATATGAGGAAAATAACATTGGCAGCAATTGTATGTTCAAGTTATCCTTTTGATTGAAATAGAAAAGTTTTGTTACTGGAAACAATATGTTGCCTTTAAATGAGGACCAGGTTCCTTGTGAGATTAAAATGTATATATAGTACCAAGAATTCAGAAGTTGAGCTAGCTGAGCCAAAAAGATTCTTAGAGTGAGGTGACTTATTAACACTCATGCAAATCAACATGGCACTTAGAGATTCACTGAAGACATAACATATTGTAGAAGAGACAACCAGAATCATCTTGGGGCTAGAAGAACACTCCTGTGAGGAAAACTTCCAGATGGGGCTCTTAAATCTACAAAAAAGGGAAGGAGGAACATGGTGGAGATTTTTAAAATTGTGCATGGTTCAGGAAATTGGATAGAGAATTTTTCTTCCTCTCTCATAATGCTAGAGTCTGGACTCCTCATTAACCATTCTCCAAGTTAACTTTGTCAGTATTAGTAATATTTGGCCCTGATACATGAAATGCTACATTATTAATAACAAAATCATAGAGTTGGAAGAGACCATAAAGGCCATCAAGTTCAACCCCCTACCATGCAGGAATATACAATCAAAGCACTCTCAACAGATGGCCATCCAGCTTCTGCTCCAAAACTTCCAAAGAAGGAACTCAACCACACTCCAAGGCAGTGTATTCCATGGTCAAACTGCTCTTTGTAATGTTTCGGTGGAATTTCTTTTTCTATAGTTTGAAGCCATTGCTCCATGTCATAGTCCCTGAAGCAACAGAAAACGAGCTTGCTCCATCCTCCATATTGCATCCCTTCAAATATTTAAATATGGCTATCATGTCACCTCTTAATCATCTCTTCCCCTGGCTAAACATACCCAGGGCCCTTTTTGCACCTTACTGTCAGGACCCTGGAACTCCAGGACACAAGCTCTGAGTCTGAGCCAGAGTCCCTGGAGCCTGCTGCACCAGCACAGTCCACTCCCGAGGCTGCCCCAGGCACAGAGCCCTTGGCCCCAGTAGTCCCAGCAGCAGAGCCAGGGGCTGCCCCAGACCCAGCCCAGCCAGAGGAGTTGGATAGTGAGTTTCAAGAGCAGGTGCCTACTTACCAGCAGCATCGGGAGCAAAAGAGTGCTCTCAGGAGGTCAGAACGTTTAAATAGAAAACGCCAGGCAATCAGGGCCCAGCTGCGATAACACCTGGAGGAGTGATCTGCCTATAAAAGCAATCACTCAGCCTTGGGTCTTTTGTCGGCTCACAACTGACCATTCTGGGCGAAGTGCTTGTTGTGGATCTCAGCTTGGCCTCCTGAAACGCTGCCCGACCTGCTGGAACGTCGCCACCTCTTGATCCCGGACCAGCTCTGGTAACTTTTTTTGTTCGAACAGACTTTGACTGTGTACTCGCTTGGCTGTGACGTAACAGCCAGGGAGTCTCCCTGCTGCTGGTATTTACTGCTATTTTTCCTGTTCTGTTCTGCTGAAGTAAAGCCCTTTAATTTATTCTCTGCCTTATCTGCAAGAGACCTGTAGCCGGCTCCCTTGGCTGCTTGCCAGGCCTGGGCATTGACACTTACCTCTGTCCGGTATGGTGGCACAAGGATCATGCGAGCAGCCTCTTCCATAAGGTTCTCGTGTCCCCACTGCTCTGGCTCTGCAGGAGTTGCCAGCCAGCCAGCAGGCACCGTGAGGGCTCCGCCTCTTCCTTCCGCAGTGCAGCTGGGTATTTTCCCAGGCTGCGCTGGCTCTGGAGCTCCACACGGATGGTAAGTGCATGCGGGGCCCCGGAGTGATGTACAATTGTGCACCATTTTCAGCTAAAAGCCGAAAATGATATAGTGTGCGATCAGTGCCTGCTGGCCCTGACAGCATCGCGCAATTGCGAGGACATCATCTGAAACGCTCCTCGCAATTGCATGACGCTCCAGAAGCCCTTTTGCATAACAAATGCCATGCAAAAAGGGCCCAGGTCTTTACACTGCTCCTCATAAGACATGGTTTTCAGGCCTTCTTTGGTCACCATTTTGGTCACCCTCTTCTGGACCCATCCCTGGCCAAGTATGCTACCTTACATTTCTCCCTGCTGAAACTAGTTTTTGCCCAGCTCTCTAATTTGTTAAGGTCATTTTGAATTCTGATTCTGTCCTTTAGGGTATTAGCTACTACTCCTAATTTGGTATCATCTGCAAATTTGATAAGCATAACCTCTATTCCCTCATCCAAGTCACTGATAAAGATGTTGAATAGTACTGGGCCCAGGGCAGCACCCTGTGGCACCTCAGTAGTCATTTCTCTCCACAATGAAGAGAAGCCATCGAAGAGCATCCTTTTGGGTTCAGTCAGTCAACCAATTACAAATCCACCAAACAGTAGCATTGTCTAGCCCACATTTTACTGGCCTGCTTGCAAAAATATCACAGGGAACTTTGTCAAAGGCCTTACTGAAGTCAAGATATGCTACATTCACAGCATTTCCTTCACCTACAAAGCTTATAACTCCATTGAGAGAGAGAGAGAGAGAGAGAGAGAGAGGAGAGAGAGGAGAAGATTAGTCTGGCATGACTTGGTTTTAAGAAACCCAGGTTAACTTCTAGTGATCACAAATTCCTTTTTAAGTGCTTACAGATTGTTTAATGATCTGTTCTAGAATCTTTCCTGCTACCGATGGGCCTTTCCACACTACATTGTTATAGTGCTATTATTCCATTTTCAACATCCTGTGGAATTCTGGGGTTTGTAGTTTGCTGAGGCCAAAGAGCCCTCTCTAAACTCTAGGTTTCCATAGGATGTTGAAAGTGGAATAATAGCACTACAACAATGTAGTATGGAAAGGCCCAATGTCAGGCTGATTGGGCATTAATTTTGGAGGTTTCTCCCCGCCGCGTTTTTTGTTTTGTTTTGTTTTGTTTTGTTTTGAAGATGGGAACAATGTTTGCCCTCCTCCAGTCTGCTGGGACTTCTCCTGTTCTCCATGAATTCTCAAAGATTATTGAGAAGAAGATTATTAAGTATAAACTATAGATGCTGCTCAGATGTTATAACAAACAAGCTTGAACTGAATGAACCAGTGGGTGCTGCATTGTGTACATATTCAGGGAATAATTTATGTTGCTCAGAATTCCTGACCTATTTTATCTTTTTCATCAGATTTTTAAAACTTTGTGGCACTAGAATAGGTAGACTGTTTCTGTCTGAAATCCAGAGATGCACCACAAGCATGTGTACTGCAAATTAAAATCCTTTATGTTCTACAGGACCTATTTCCTAAATATATACATAAAGGAATCCAGTAGCACCTTTAAATCTAGGGGGGAAATTCCAGCAGAAGCTTCAATGGACTACAGTCCACTTCATCCAGCAGTGGAATATAATCCACAAGAACATACGTTAGAAATTTCCTCTTCCAAGAAAGTAGCAAAGGTGCTACTGAACTCTTTCGTATCTTTTTATGCCAAAAGCAGATTCATACAGTTATCATTTTGAACCTAATAAATGCATTTAGAACTGGAGGTTTGGTTTAAGGAATGTTTAAATAAGGTAGTTTCAGATTCTTATATTTTTAATGGCCCTTCACCTCATTCTTTCTGCCCAGTTTCTCAAAGAATCAACTCCTGTGTTCTCTCCTGTATATCTGAATACATTGCAGGAAACAGGATCTGTAAATCTGTGGCTGGTTCATATAAGCATAGCAATTGTTTGATAAGTTCAGCAACTTCCATATGCAAATAAACAATCTGTAATCTTAAATCCATAGAGAATACTTTCTCAGTATCATGTTGCATACATATTCTTTGTCAGTTGAGAAATTTCAGCTATAAAATCATCACGTGTTGATTAAGAAATTATGAAAAGCAAATTATTTAATATTGGGCAGCTGGATCTATCTCGCTCCCCACCCCTTTTTCTTTTTTAATAAATCATCCAAACCACTAACCAAAGAAAAATGTATGCTTCATAGTTCAGTTGGGCAGCCATGTGGATAGAATTTTAAAAAGAGTAAAGAATACCAGGGAGCACATACTCAGGCCCTTTCCACACGGGGTAAAAAAAACGGCTTAGGGCAACCTCATCCGGAGGTCGTCCACACCGTGGGGCGCGCTAGAGCGGTTTGAAAAGTGGAGGTTCCACACCTCAAACCGCGCTAGTGCGGCCGCAAGGGGTGGCGCGGCACGTTTTTTAAAAACCACATTTTATGTGGTTTTTAAAAAACGCGAGCACGCTAACCCATTGCAGCGCCCTGTTTGAAACTGCAGGGACGCGCTAGCGTGTCCCTGCAGAGCTGCCCGGGGGCGGGCTTCCAGCTGGCGCGCTGCTCTGATTGGCGGAGCGCCGCCGGAAGTCGCCGGCCGCCATTTTGGGCGCCGCCGAATGCTGCCGAAATTCGCCAGCTTGTGGAGCGGCGAATGCGCGCTCCCCGCAGGGACGGAGCAACCCGTTTTCAGGTAAGATCCGTCCCTGCGTGCGCTGCCCCGTTTCCCCGTCCCCCGTGTGGAAAGGGCCTCAGTCTACAAATTTGCTTCCATTACCAGAATGAAGCTCTCTTCCTTTCCATAGAAAACTCCATGCCTGGTTCACCCATTTCCAATTCAATAACCTTTCTTTCTTTCAGTACCCAGAGAAAAAAAAAGAGAGAGATTCTGTTGTCAGCATTGCAGCAATAGCTTGTCTGCTATTTTAAACAATAGTTGTTGCTACTGTAAAACAACTGGATGTCAGAAGACTTTTCTGATCTTATCATCCAGACACATACCAAAAGATCCCAATCTATTCTTTGTGTTCCTCTGATGAATCTGTATTTGTGAATCTGTCATGAAAAGAACAGACTCACACAATTTGTGTTCTCTCCAAGCTAAACAGCAGTTGTATTGTGATCTACCAGATACTTGGCAAAAATGCCTCAGAGACAATTGCTTCTGAGGGCCTCAGGCAAATTATGCAGAGGATCTAACCTGCACCAAGCTGACCCTACTATAGCACCTTGATCTTGCACCCAGGAAACTCAATTGAATAGACTATCAATAATCAGAACATCAATAAACATACCACAGAAGCGTAGACTATAACTATTCTTTTTTCACAGCACTACCCATTAAACCAGATTATCATTTTCACTTTCACAAATAACATACTATCTTCTTCATTCAGGTGGCTTTTAAAATTATCCCTAACTAGATTCCCAAGAACAAGGCTTGGCATGTGAACATACACAAGACAAAAATGCTTGGTAAGAGAAAAGGGAGGAGGAGGAGGAGAGGAAGACTATGGTCATTTCCACACTAGCCTGTTCTAGCGCCATTATTCCACTTTCAACATCCTATGGAATCCTGGGGTTTGCAGTTTAGGGAGGGGCCTCAAAGGCCTCAAACGCCCCTCTCTAAACTGCAAACCCCAGGATTCCATAGGATGTTGAAAGTGGAATAATCGCACTATAATAGGTTAATGCGGAAATGGCCTACAATACAAATGGATAGACTTAAGGAAGCCACAGCCCTGAGTTTCGAAGACTTAAATAGGGCTGTTGACCACATGGTGACATGGAGGTATCTCATGCATAGGGTCACCACAAGTTAAAGTTGACTCGATGGCAATTAACAACAAGAATAACAACAATATTTCATTCTGGAAAAGACAATGATTTAAGAAGGCATTAGCACCTTGTTTATGTGCAGTATCTGCTGCCCAGAAAACAAAGTTGAGGACTGTGTCCAAGTATGACTACTTATGACATGTTTGCTTCTTAAATAAAAACATCACATAGTGAATTTAACTAACTTAATGCTGGTTGTATGTAATAGAGATATAAATCTTAACTTCACTTGTTCTCACTTACGTGAACAACTAATTTCAAAAGTGGGCAAGATTGCAGAGCATTTGTACATTTTTAACTATATTTTATTTCTTTACACTTTGGATTTCTCTGTGAACAATTTGCAGAGAAAAACTTTGTTTTGTGCCAAAACCCTGCATAATATTAGCACAGAAAACAGTGGGTTTTGCATAAAAGTGATTTCACCAAGTACTTTGTGAATGATTTTTATATTTACTTTTATATATATATAGAGAGAGAGAGAGAGAGATTGCTAAAAAAACACCTCTCTACCAAAATGCAGGAAAGTCCCCATGTTTTCACACAGTGGGATGTCTCAATGTGTTGAGACACCCTTTCTCATTGAGTACAAAAAAGGGGGAGTATTCTTTATATCCTTAGACTGCAAGCTCCACCCCTTCTTTCCAGGCTTCTTTTCGTGTCCATGGTTAAATTCATTTTTCTGTGTGGTCATTGCGTGCAAATAAAAACTGACATCCAGTAAGACAGAACCATCTTGCTGGCAAAGAAATAAGCACCATTCCATTATCACCCAATAATACTATGCAATCTGTTCCTGCTCTTTCTTCAGCAGAAACTGCACTTTATGGAATGGGATTTAGGCCATTTCCACAATACTTTGTTATAGTGCTATTATTCCACTCTCAACATCCTATGGAATTCTGAGTTTGTTGCTTAGTGAGGACAAAGAGCTCTCTGGCTAAGAATTCTAAATGCCCCTCCCTAAACTGCAAACTCCAGGATTCCATAGGCTTTTGAAAGTGGAATAATAGCACTGTAACAGTGTAGTGCAGAAATGGCCTTAGTTCCAGGTAAGCATGCACAGAGCTGAAGGCCACATTGGAATATTCACATAGCCACAATTCTGCCTGTTCAAACTTTCCTGATTTCTCAGATGAAAATAACTGTTACATGCTTGTAACAGCCCAATTCTCACACAAAGTATTATTACCTAAATCCCCACACTCTGCATTAGTAAGCTTAGCCAATTGCTCTACTCTAACTTCTGTCCAATCTGTTCGTTTCTTCTACAATCATGGGACTTCCAACAAAAGGACTGTGAAGTTGAAGGATCAATTTAAAAGATCAATAGAGATGGAGATGTACAAGAAAAATATTTAATTGATTTATGTCCTGACTTTATTTCATAATTAGGACCTATAGTGCCTATATAGGTATCTTCTAATAGACGGAAGCTTCTTTTCCTCACTTAAGGCCCTTTCCGCATGGCATTTGCCATGCGAAAGGGTGCCTGGAGCGTCACGCGATTGTGAGGAGCAATCTGCACGACGCACTCACAATCGCGTGATGCTCCAGGGGCCAGCAGGCACCGATTGAGCACCTTTTCATTTTCGGCTGGAAGCCGAAAATGGTGTACGATCGCACATTGCTCCCGGGCTCCACGTGCACTTACCTGTTGTGCAGACCTCCGGGGCTGTGCCAGTCACGCTTCCTGCCCCAGCGCAGCCTGGGAAAGTCCCAGGCTGCACTGCGGACGGAAGAGGCAGGGCTCTCATATGAGCAGGCAGCTCATGTGGAGCTGAAGCAGCAGGGACACGAGACCCTCTCGCCGGAGGCTGCTCGCACGATCCCCACACCCCAGTGCCGGAAAAAGGTAAGGTGCGGAAAGGTCTAAGATTAAACTTCAAGAGACCTTTAGAAAGGGACCTGAATGCTAAAGTACTGCAGTTCTAGCAACTTGTACCAAGAATTTTAGCAAAATAATCCTCCAAATTAAAAAAAAAGAACTAAATGGTGGGAAACTATCTTCAGATCGGATAAGTTGAAGTCGTTTATGTAGTTGAACTAAATATCCCTTGTGACCTCTTCCGACTCTATGATTCTATTATTGTAAGTACCGTGTACTCTGGGCAATGGGCACTGCTTGAGCAAATATAAATTGCATGAAATTCTTCCACTACCTTTTTTAAAAAATAGGGAAAATATAAATGTCTGGCTATGTTGTCTGAGGTGGTATATAGTTTGAGCAGCAGGTGAGAGCTTGTCTCAGAATGATGGAGTGAGTCCCCTTCCCTCAGCTGCTACAACCAGGTACCTTACTAGATCTCACGCATTCTTGTCCCACTTTATTTTCAGAATGCCATCAGAATGACATAGTAGCTAGGAGATCTGTGCCGTGCATCACCCTATTCAAAATAAGAGTTCAAAATGGTATCCACCATCAAAGATCAGCTAAGCTAGGCAGGAAAAGAAAGTCTTGGAGTTTCAATCCATAATGATGTAAGCCATGAGCCAGTGGCAGACTTCCCTAACCCAGCTTCCTCCCAGACATGTTGGACTACAGTTCTTGATATCTCTTTACAAGCATGCACTCGCTGGTTCAGATGACAGGGGTTGTAGTCTAAAATAAATAGAGGGTACCAGTTTGAAGAAGGCTGACTGACTTTAGCATTTATGTGTCATATAAAACTTTTACTTTTCAGCAGCTAGGTTTAAATGAAGTAAAGCATTCATTCACCTACTGAGATGCCCTCTTTTACCCAAGTTGCTCTGCTGTGTGTTTTAGATACCTGGCAGAGATATGGTACTTTCTTGTGGGATGGAGATGCCGCACCTTTACGTTCCAGATGATAAGAAATGAGAATTCCAGCTCTTCCACATCACTGGAGAAGATAGATGTTGTCCATCTTCCAAACTCCAATTTTCACACGGCATACAGAATCGCACAGGATAAAAATTGTTTCGTGAGATGGGAGATCAGTGCATAATTCCATGTAGTTGCCCTCCCTCTAGTGGCTGGTATAAAAATTACAACGGTTCACTAAAGAACTAAATGGTAGTATTTTACGTTTTAATCCAAGAATAAGGTTGTTGAAGTAATTAGTGTCTGCATGTTGAGTGCTGGACTAAGACTCTGGGAAACCAGGGTTTGTATCCCTGCTTGACCATGGAAACCCACTGGGTGACCTTGGCCATACTGCACTCTCTCAGCCCCAGAGGAAAGCAATGGCAAACCCCTTCTGAAGAAATCTTGCCAAGAAAACTCCATGATAGGGTCACTTTAGGACCGTTGTAAGTGAGAAATTACTTGAAGGCACACAAAACTAATAAGGTTGTCACCTTGATACCACTAACCACATAGGTAATATACTGTGCCCGCATCACTTTTTAGAAAGTATACCTGAATGCACATTAGAACTCTAATTTTTGCATAGATAGCATTTTCCATTTTCCATGCCATTTTCAAAAAGATGAGAATATGAAAGTAGATTTGATCAATCCACATTATGATGCCAATACCCTGTATAAGTACTTTTAGTGTAACTAGCATTGGATTAGGGCTTAAATACGCATAAGGAGAAGAAGAAATGAAGATGGATGCACATAAGTACTTTCATGGCAAGTTACTCATTTGTTTGCCTGCCAACATAGTATGCTCTCCATCTAGAATGCCCATGAGCCTATTCCACATTCATACCCACTGTCAAGAACCAACCAGGCCATGGCTTGGGGAAAGGAGGTAAAATTGCCTGCTCTTAGATACTATGCACCTTGAGTTGGTGTGTGGGCCATTTTCTGCTTTGCCTAAAACAGCAAAATTTCTGTGGACAAGGAACAACATAAGGTGTTGATCAGTCTACAGTGAACTTCTTTTCCACTTTCCTATTGTAGGCACAGCTAGAAGCTAAGAAGAAAGTAGCAGAAAAGTCCATGGACATGGATGAGCTTGCATTTGAAGGACAAGGCCCAGCTAAGAAACAATTCTCTCTCCTTCCCTCCCTCCCTCCCTCCCTCCCTTCCTTCCTCTCTCTTTTGCACATACATGCAGCTGTTAAGCATGCTCTCTTCCATGCATTTCGATGCAAGCAGCAAGTTTTGTACATAGAAAAACATCCCTGTACAGTTTTGCTACCTTCACTGAAAAAGAAAAGCCCTTCTCAACATGGGAGCTGAATAAGTACATTGCATATTCTTCAGCTTTTCACAGATGGAAGCCAGGACATGTGTGGCTAAGCAACATCAGAATGTGGTCAAGATGGTAAATGCTCTTAATAAGAAAGAGACATGCAAGCTGCGAGAGCTGTAGCAGTTTGCTTTGCCTGAGCTTATTGGGAAGGGCAAGGTTCTGTCCTTCCTCTCCTCACTCCTTTGCTTGGTTAATTTGGTTTGCAACAACTGAAGTAAGCTAAGGACACAGGTGGAAAGTGAGAAGAGAGAGAAACTGGGACATTTTAAAAAGCAGCTGAAAAAGTGGGATAACAGAGGATTAATAGAGATTGTCCTTGCTGAATCAAGATAGTTGAAGGTTATGGCATTGGTCTGCCCTGCTCATAAGAACTTGCTGTATTGGGGTCCATATACTTAAGCTGGGAGCCAAAGTTTTCAAATATTTGCACAATGAGCTCTATCATCTCTTGCTAATGAAATTCAGGAAGCAAGTGCTCAATTTGTTTTACGTTAAAACAGATTTCAGATTATTCTTTTATGCAAACATACTCCCTCTGCCTATCAGCTGTGAACCCACACCTTTTGAAAGATCCAGTACTGTGGCTGGCTGATAATCAGAAGTTTTCTAGTTATCAAGATCATCTAGAATCTTGCTCATCACATGAATCAAACAGGTGGGTGAAAAGAATGAAAGAGGGCCAGGCAGACTGGCAAACAGGCAAGTACAGCCCCTGCAATATAGGCACTGGGCAATGCATGCTATAACCAAACTAAGGACAGACAGTTGCGCGGGATAGAGTTCCACCCAGCATAATCTGCTCAATCCTTGTACCATTTTTGTGCTCGAAAAGGAATATTTATCCAGAAGTACATGGTCTAGCAATCCTGAACCCTTGTTCAGGACATATGATGCCTTTCCCACAATATGTGACATGGTTTAGTATGGTGCTACAAACCATTGGCACTTACACAGCACATCTTCTACTTGCTTGTTGTCCATTCCTCCTTCAAGCATGGCGGAAAATGTATACTTTACTGGATCCTAAGGTTACCAAATCTCAGGGCCTGATCCCTCTACTCCATCCTCAAGTAGAGGGGCAAGAGCAGTGCCTTGAAAAGAGAGAAGGAGCTCTATGTTGCTGGCCCTGCTATAGCCTGCTTTGGAATCACTTTGCCTTCCTTGGAGGCTGAGGGAGTCTTGCTTTCCCAGGGTCACTCACTGGGTTTCCATGGTTGAGTGGGATAGGAATCTTGATCTCCAGAATTATAGTCCAGCTTTCAAACCACTATAACGTACCTGGGCTCAGATCCAGATTTAGGGCCTTTCCGCACTACACTGTTATAGTGCTATTATTCCACTTTCAACATCCTGTGGAATTCTGGGGTTTGTAGTTTACTGAGGATAAAGAGCTCCCTGGCTGAGAATTCTAAATGCCCTCCCTAAACTGCAAGCCCCAGGATTCTATAGGAGGTTGAAAGTGGAATGATAGCACTCTTAACAGTGTAGTGCAGAAAGGCCCTTAGTCATTCTCAAATTTGATCCATAAAAATCAATGGGGCTTAAGTAATGACTGTCTTGGGCTCCATAGGGATCAGTGGCTGTGTGCTAAGTCTGGGGCTAACTCAAAGCTAGACCTTTTGAGATGCAGTGGTGGGAAAAATGTAGGTGAGAAAAGAGGATATGATATAGAGTCATGTGTACACAATTGTTTCAATTTTTTTTCTATATCTGGAGTGAAATGTACCACCCATACCTAAAAATTTCCTTTTGGAGAAGACAGAGTATCCTCCTTGTCCCTAAAAAGGAATGAGGAAACCCTTGTACATGTAGGAGTCTGTATGTTTCTGAATCTCATTCAGAGTTCTTTCTCTCTATGTATGCAAACTGAGTAGCAAGCTTTCCGTGTGTTGATTAATTCAGAAAAATTTTTAAAAGAACAATTAAATTGTAAGGTGCACTAGGGAAGCTGCTAAACACAGCCTACTGTCTCTACTGGAGAAACCTTTTCGTTTCAATCCTGGCTTTTCCCTGGATGAATGGGAAAACTTCAACACTAGTCTTACCCTAAATATTTATTGCATGGGTTATGGATTATTATTTTACAGTAACTCTATTCAAAAAGCATTTACATTCTTGTAAATTTAATTTCGAAAGAGTAGACACATATGAACAACAGCAGCCTTCTAACCTCTGCCAGCCTGGAGAACTGCCTGGGCTCAGATGTTCATGCTGAATTTTTTTCTTAAAGGATGTACAATCTTTGCCACTTATCTGGATAGACAGTTCCAATCTCACATAAAACTACACTGTGATGCTGCAGCAAAGAGAGCAAATAATATTTTAATCCGCATTAACAGAACCATAGTTTCCAAGCCAAAGGAAATAGAATTACCAGTACATTCAATGCTACTCTGGGCTCATCTGGAGTGAGAAAGATATGGAAAAGTTGTATCAGAGAAGGGCAACTCAGATTATAAGAGTTATGGAGAACAAAACATATGAGGAAACACCGAGGGAGTTGGGCATGTTCAGCCTAGTGAAAAGAAGACTGAAGGATTGCACTTTAATATCTAAAGGACTGCCACAGAGAGAAGAGTGCAGGTTTCTCCTCTGCTGCCCCAGAGGGTAGAATCAGGTCTAACAGTCTGAAGTTGCAGGAAAGTAGTTGAACCTTAGAAGGAACTTGTTGACAGTAAGAGCAATTCAGTAATAGAACCAATGACCTACAGAGATGGTGGGGTTGCTTTCTCTGAATATCTTCAAAAAGAGGCTGGATGGCTACTTTCTGGGAATGCTCTAACTGGAATTCCTTCACTGAGCAGGGTGTTGGGCCCTTCCAACTCATGATTCTATGAATATGACTTGATTTGATATATGTCCTGATTTTATGACTACTGAAGACTTTCTGGAGTTCTGACCATTTCCTCCCCTTCCTTCTCTGCCTCTCAAACATCATTAGGGACTATCCATAAGCCTTGAGATCTGGGCTGAGAAAATCAGGGCCTGGGATGCTCCTTACCTGGCAATCACAGGTGCCAGGTAAAATACTCAGATGTTTATGGGTATATTTATAGAGACCTATTTCCTCAGTGTCTATGTGTACTGTTGAGACAGGTAGGGATAGCTGGAGTGAGAATAAACCACTACAAACAATTATGTATGAATCAGACATAGGCTCTTTCCGCACTGAGCTATTAAAACGGTGCAGAGTGACCTCCGACAGAAGTCTTCTGCACCACGGAGTGGACTGGGGCGGACTACTTTTCATAGTTCCACACCTCAGTCCGGTTCAGAGCGACCGGAACTGGTTGTGCAGCGTGCTTTTTAAAAACCTCTTTTAAGAGGTTTTTAAAAAGCATGGAGCGTGCGACTCCATGACGCTCCGTCGCCGCACTCCAGTGCAGATTTGCAGGTGCGCACTAGTGCATGCCTGGAGATCTGCTGGGGGTGGGCTTTAGGCTGGCGAACTTCTCAGGTTGGTGGAGAGCCTCCATCAACCAGAAGCTGCCATTTTGGATGCCGGAGCAGTGCGGAGCGATGAGCTCGCACTGCTCCTCGTCCTGACGGACTCAACCGGACGCCGAAGAAATCCAGTGAATCCCGTTTTCACGCGGTTCCTTCCCCACATGTGGAAAGGGCCATAATCTGCCCTTCATGCATTCAGTAGATCAGCTGCTTTTTATCCATTCCATCATCAGCAAAGGGCTCTTTTCAGGTTTTATCCCCATGTTGGTGATGTGGGTTGAGAATATTACACCAAATAATATGCATTTTTCTTCTAGGCATACTAATCCAAAGTCACCTGCATGGACTTGTGTATGCAAAATAAAAAAAAATGTTCTGTCTCCTTTCTCTTTTATTTGTATCTCATCATCATCATCCATCACTTCAAAAAGTAACACAATATTTCTCATGGGCATATACATAACTATCAATACAAATGCAGAGGGCATGAGATCCTTCTTGACTGGTCTCAGATTCTGTTGAGACAAGGCATCACAAAGATACCACACATTTGGAACAGGGAAAATCCATTACCAGCAGATTCAATGGCAGATTGGGCCATCTCTAACCATAATCTCTAACCATAATTGATCCCAGGGACAGTGGCTATCTGTACTGTTGGTACGGCCCAATATGCTAGGAATAGAAATTTGTGAGATTTGCTGTCTTAGAACAAAACAAGAAACATTCCTTTTCTTTCTTTCTTTTTTTTACCTTTGCCAGGACTCAAAAATATTCACTTCCGTACTGCCCAGCAGAGTGGGCTTTCTAGCACACACACACATACACAGAGAGAAACTGGGGTTTATTCAAAACAGATGAATAGCTGTCCTGGATTACTATCCCAGATTGTGATCCATTATGGTACTGTGCATAAATCCAGACCCATAGCTTTCACATCATTTGACCTAGCTAAGGCCTTTGATAAATTGGAATGGATGTACATCTTCAAACTATGCAAGGCTATGAATATGGGCAATTATTTCTTTAGCATATTGCATCTTGTTTATGTTAACTATAATGCAGTGATACGAACAAATAATATAGATTTCTTCCTATTGGAGCAGAAACAGGCACAAAACAGGGATATTGTCTGTCTCCTATTTTATTTGCCTTTGCAACTGAGCCCTTCACAAGTATGTTCAGGCAAAATGGAGCACTCTTTGGAATCAAGTTTAAGAAAGACAGGATTTTACCCAATCTGTTTGTAGATGTGTCCGCCTCTAATCCAACTGCTTTCTTCCCAATGTCTGGTGGCAGGTATAGAAACTGCATACCATTGAAAAAGCTCAGTCAATCTCTTCATAAATAATTGGAGAAAAAGAGTACAGATATTCACTCTAAGGGAAAAGTTTGCATACAAGGTCAATGACTTGGGAAACACTCTGAATTTGAATTCTACAATATTTGATCCCAATTCCAAGATCATGTTCATCATAATATGAGCACGATACTTCTCCTCCTCAAGCGCATCTCAGTTTATGGAGGGATGTTATTACTGACTAAATTTTGTTTTCCTCTTTTTTTATTGTCCCATTTGTAATTGTAAAGGATATATCTAATGAATGAGCCGACAACCAAATATGTATTACGTCCCATTTGAAATGGTTGTGAGTTAGTTATATTATTGGATGTTTTATATTAAATAAAATGTATGTTAAAGAAAATGCAAATGACCTTCTGATTCTGAATTTAGTGAGAATAAGTGCCATTAGTAGGATTTGCAGGCTAAACATACGGAAATGTCAAGGTCATCCCACACCCTATTGTCATGTTTGGTTACCTGTACAAACTTGGTAGTAAGAAGCGTGCGATTAAATAGAGGGAACTAAAATACACCAAAAGACCATGTTAAGATCAAAATTAAAAGAGAAACATTTCCATTATGGTTGGTGAAATTGGATTTATGATAATGGATCATGGGGGCAGTGTAGGATGGAACCTGTATTAATAAATTTGTACTAATCTCTGCCTACCTCCCCCCTGCTTGGATACTTATTATATTGATTCGAGTAGGCAGGTGATTTTGCTATAGGTTTGCCTTGCTCAACCTGCATTTCTTCAGCAGCAGGAGGAAGAGGAGAAGCAGTGGCGGCGGCAGCATAGTTCAGGGTAGCAGCTCCTTTCAGCCATAGCCACCTAAACAAGCATGAAAAATGATGAGAATTGCTGTCCAGCCATTTCTGGAGGGCCACAAGATGCCTACACCTGGTACAGCTGTTTCAAGTATTCAAGGTACTCGGCATACATGATCCAGCTGCGTGCTTTACATCAACCTTGTAAGGTAAGCCAGTATCATCACGATCCCACTATATAGACAATGAGGGAACTGGGGCTTACAGACAGAAGTCTGACAAGGGCCATCTAATGAGGTCATTGCAGAGGCAAGAGTAAAAGCAGGGAGTTCATGGTTCCTAGTTCACTCTCTTCCTGCTAACACTACAACAGATTCCATTTTACTCACTCAGAGTAGAGTTGGGAAAGCTTACCAAGAAATCACTCCCAGTCACAGCCTCACCTCCTCTTTAAAAAATAAGCTAGCAGAAGAGGAGAGGTGCTATCAGGAGACTTATGTATGAAAACCATATGAGATTATGAAGGCATTCCCACTGAATAGTATGCGACAGGAGTGGTTGCACTACATATGGTTACGTGTAGGGTTGGAGCTGCCAGTCCCACACACAGGCGCACATCCTTTTTGAAACCATCTTATCATGCAGAAAAGAATAATTGAAACACTTCATAGCAATCTTTTTACATCAGACCTAAACATGTGAATCAGCTTATAACGACACTGAAAATCCTACCATTCTTAACAATTACTTGCATATGGTGAAGTGTGAATTAATTCACATAATCAGTACAGATATATCAGAGTTGTCCATTCTGACTAAATAAAAACTCAGTGAAGGCTTTATTTCCACTGGAAAAAGCCTTTAACCACGTACTAAGAAATGCACTTGAGCCATAATTTAAATGCAGAATAGAAATGCGAAACACAAAGCACCATAGACCTCACTGAAGTGATGGTGATGACAAGGAGATTTTCTGCATGCAATGGACTAAAGTGACTATTGTGTCACCTTCCTCTACAGATGACTGGGCAGGTGGGAGAGTGAGCACGAGCAGCATGAAGGTTGCCTCTGATGTGGCAGCATGCTCCTTGGTAAGAGCAGGAGGACGGTGGTGCCAGATGTGTTCACCCTAGTGCTCAGCAGCAGTGGGTCAACTCTTGCGGGGTATGCCTGTGACTCCAGGAAGTTTGGACTGAAGCCAGACAGAATCCTGTCTCACTCCACTTTTCAAGGACAACCTTGCAGGCATTTTCAAGGATGCTCATTAATACACTCTTCAGGAAAGTATGCCACACAAAACACCAAAGAGACCACCCCTGGTAGGGCAACGATCCCTTCTCCATGTATATGAGTTTGATCATTTTTATACATTTTTTTAATACACAAAGAAGTATTGGTTCAAGTATTTCGTCTCCTTGGAAAAATATAAAGATGGTCAGACGATGTTGATAGGTGAGATTATTCTTTTTCTCAGGTACTCTCTAAACTGAAGTAGAATATTTGGAAAGTTAGAAGAGAGGCAGAAGAGTTCTGCTTGACAAAATGAACAGGGGAAAAATATAGCTAAGGCTACAGTCCTGTATAACCTTACCTGAGAGTACTTCTGAATAAACATGTTATAGGAATGTTGGACTTCACAGAAGCTTTAGCATAGTGTTTAGAATGCTAAATGTTCTTCTGCTAAACAGAAGTTTATATTGGATAACAGATGCTGCTTCTGACACTACATGTGTTAACTGTCTCATTGCCGGGAGGCCTGTGTTATATCCCCAACAGTTTTGTTAATGGCCACTGTTAATTATATAATTGTCGCATGCAGTACTTTTTGTATCTAATTTTGTTCTGACCTCATGCCAACATTCCACCCCCATACATGTGAACTGTGTACATGTGTGCATTTGTATATATATTCACACACCTGAACCTATAAAAATATATTCTGTTTAGACTGAGGGTTTTTTAAGAAGATGTGTGTCCCAATTACATTTCTGACTTTGTGTAACAGCCCTACAAATATAGTCATTCACTGTCAAATGGTGTTGGTGGTGTGTCAGTAGATATTTAACAGAGAAAGTGAAAGGTACTGATATTTCAAAGGCTATTTTTTAAGGGAAAAATTGCCAAGGACTCCAACATTGGAGAACTGGAAATAAAAAGTATTCAAAAATTTAATTAAATTTGAATCATGTTAAATTATGTTTTGAGCAAGTCATAAAGCAAAAGTGCCTTCAGAGTTTTATAGTCCAACAGTCTAACCACTATGCCATGCTGGCTCCCACTGGACGTATTCACCACTTTGAGATTTTCACAGCAGAGAGGTACATCACTGATGTGTTCAGCATTTCTTTCTCTCAATACATTTGGCTTTTTAGTGGCAGTCCCAGGCTCTGATACCCCTTCCTAAGAAGGCTAGAATGTTCCCTTCTTTGTTGTCTTTCTGTTGGCGGACAAAAACTTTTTCATTCTGCCAAGCTTTCGTGAACTGAATTTTTAAATTTTTAAATTTAAATTCAAGGACTTTTAGTAGGTGCTGTATCATTTTGTGTGTTATTTTCCCAAGTTGCTTTTTTTAGTGTTTTTATTTTACTATTTTACTATTTATTTTACCATTTTATTTTACTATTTTTATTATTTTTTAATTGTACATTTTAAATTGTTTTTAATGTTATTGATAGCTTAAGTCCATTTTGATACTGACTTTTTTATGTTTTAACATAATTGTATTTATTTGAACTTGTATATAAACTAATGTAATCTTAGTTGTAAGCAGAAAAAGGAATAGTAAGCAATTGTATGGAGAATTGCCATCTATTCTCTTGTCTCCAAATGCAATAATCCTGCAGAAAGGTCCATATTAATATTAACCCTGACAAGTTGACGAATTATGCTCAAGATTTAAGGGCAAAAGTGTATGTGGCAGAATCCCAAGTTCACCCAAGATGAGCGAAAATCAGCATCGCTGAGTGAAATAGCCACACCAAAGCTATTCTGAGGTCACAAAAGTAATACAAGAAGCTCACACTACTGCAAAAAAAAAAGGAAAGAAGAAGAAGAAGTAGTAGTAGTAGTAGTAGTAGTAGTGGTGGTGCAAGTTGCATTATTTGCAGAGGTCTCTTTATTCAAACCAACAGTGTGTGAGTGTGTGTGTGTGTGTGTGTGTGTGTGTGTATCTGTGCGTCTATGGATGTGCCTTCAAGTTGCCTGTCAACTTATGGCAACCCCATAAATTTCATAGGATTTTCTTAGACAAGGAATATTCAGAGGTGGTTTTGCCAGTTCCTTTCTCTGAAATATGACCTACAGCACCTGATATTCATTGGCGGCCACCCATCCAAGTACTAACCAGGGCTGACCCTGCTTAGCAGCCCAGATCAGACAGGATATGCCTTAGAGATTTTTAGGCCCAGATATTCACCTCACAGATACTGACTTAGCATATAGACAGAAACCTCTGCAAGATGCATTCCTTGACTTAGCTTCAAGCCTAGGAGGTTTTCCTTCTCTCTTTGTCCAGCCTCATTTATCCCCCCACCCACTCACTAAACCACGTCAATTAATTCATTTACAAACTGCTAAATATGAGAGCATATAGACGATTAACTATAACATGGATATGAAACATTGGCCAAGGTCCTGCACTGAACAGCTATGACATAACTTTTTGCTCATAGAGTTACACTTTCATTGCACCATGCCACACTGTTACAGAATTGCAATGTTGCACAACTAGGTGCACACTGTGCAATGCACAAGCATGTGGAATACACAATGATGTGCCACAACACCACATGCATAACTCCACTAAATAAGGACTTGAACTGAATTGCAGACATTGCTGACCTGCAATGTCAATACATTGTCCAAAACATATAACCACATGCATGCATAAGACACCAAATTGAATGTCATCCATATTCTTTATAGGAATCATGTAAAGCATGGAGAAGATGCGTTCCTTTTGAATTCTGCCTCTCTCTCCCTCTCTGTATGTATGTATGTATGTATGTACATATATATGGGTGTGTGTGTGTATGGGTGTGTGTGTGTGTATGTATGCCTTTTGTTGGATTAAATTTGTTTTTCAAATGATAAACAATAAGTATCAGTATATGTGCCTTCCAAGTGTGCTGAAGTTTCCCACAATTAATCCTCCTAGGCCAGGAGTGGTCAAAATTTAGCCCTCCAGATGTTGCTGGCCTGCAACTCCCATCAGCCTTAGATAACACAGCCAAAGGTGATGATGACTGGCAGTCACAATTCTAGAACATCCAGAGAGCTGCATTTTGACCATTCTGTCATTGACAAAGTGAGATAAAAAACTTAGGACATCTATTTCCAGAACTTCCCTCCTATTTGAAGTCCCCACATTACAGGCTGGCAGAGAACTACAAACAACAAGCTACAGAAATAAATGGGCCCTAGGGTGGGTGGGGGGAGGGAAAGTCCTAAATAAGTTCTACTGACACTAACATTTCAGCTTCAGCCAGCTGGACAGCTGAACTGCCTGTATGAATAGAATAGGAATGTTTTGTTCTCAGCTGAGACCAGAGAAAGAAAACACTCCCGTGCATGTGCTGTGCATTGATGCAGTCGTTTCAGGGGTCTGGCCATTATGACCCTTGGAAAGTTATGAAGGGATAGTTCATGCACACTCTCACCAGTCTGGCAATCCAGTATGCAGAAGGAGGTGCCAGAAGTAGTGACAATCCATACAGCAGATACAATCAGTACAATTACATCTGTAGCAAATTCCAGAGGGCTTATCAGGAGGCTAGTTCATTAACCCATTTCACAGCAGAAACACGGTCACAATAATTCATAGCACAATGGAACCAAACTGTTGTCACCTGGCGTGAAAAAAAAAACTGTAATCATATGGAAATGTCATAGAATTTCTGATAATATACATCATCATGGTGTGAAAAGATACTTTGCTTTAAAAATGTCCCAAGTTAAGTATTCTTTTAAAAAATGAGAGTGTTTAATGATACCTTCTCAATGGGTGAGAAGAGGAAGTTTCTTTGTTCCTGTTGTATACAGTTTCACTTCCAACAACCAATACAGGTGGCAACAGATGCTGTACAGCCTTCCAGCACTTATCTTGCCTCCTGCCCTGCATTTCCACCCTATAGATATTTTAGAGAGTTGGCCTAAGACATTTTGCTGCTATTTTGAGGCAGGACAACACAGTTCCTCCTTCTATTCTATGTACAAAAGCTGCAACAAGTTAGCTTAGGGGTTTTAGAACAGGGCCCATGGCCTATGCGGCTTTTTGTGCAACACTTGGCTATCTCTTCTCAGCATTTACCACATAACACAATTGCCCCACTTTGTTTGGAAACCCTTCTCTCTTTTACAACCCTACAATCATACATGTAGGATGTCAAGCATAAGTTCCATGGGCCTTGCTGTCTTTGACGTAGCTTGTAAAATTTTCACTACATTGTTCACAAACTGTTATACTACAAGGTCATGGTTAAAGAAGAAGTGATGTCCAGACTAGGGCAAAGGGTTATCTGACAATTATCTTTCCCATGAATAGTTTGAAGTGGACTTTTGCTGATAACATGTTATGTTGATTGAATGAGTGTAAAGAGGAGGTCAGAACCACACAAACACACTGGTTCTGCCCTCAACTCATGAATGTTTAGGTTGACCTAAGCACGTGCAATTAATATAAATACAGTACCTGTTCACAAGGCCAACAAACATGGTCAACATTTGTGTAATGGGAAAATTCAGGTAGCTTATTAGCTACTCTGGGAGAGAAACTGTAGCAGGCACTGAATCCCTTGGTGGCTTCCCTGTCAGAGGAATGGTGAATCTACTCCAGGTTTTCATTCAAATTGTAGAGAAGCTATTAGTTCAAACTGTAAAGGAGATATTGAATGGCTCTTTTAATATTCAGGCTAACCTCAGAGAGCTCATCCAGCTACCACAGACAGAATCTTCAACAAATGCCTGTCATACTTCTTGGGCAAGTTCCTCTTTCAGAAGAGAGAAGAATGAGAAGAGGATCAATTATTCTTCACTTGATCTTAACCAGTAGGGAAGTTATAGTCAATTAGATTAATGTAGCAGAAACTTTAGGAGAGTTTTACCATCTATGCAGTGCTGGGCTTCATTATTTCAAAGAGAGTCAAAAGGGAATACAGTCAAAATACGTTCTTTGGATTTCAGGAAAGCTGATATTAACAGGCATGAGCAAATACAAGGTAATGGTAGATGGCTGGATACAGCAGGGAAAAGAGGTCAAGATGGGTGGGCCTTATATGCATACCTAAAAAAAAAGTGTAGGCAAAGGCACAATCATAAACAATTCCAATAAGAAAGAATATTCAGGGATGTCTGCAAATGCCCATGTGCCTGCACAGGGAGGTTTAGCAAGGATCTGAATGTTTTTAAGAAGGCATGACATGTGCAAGAAATGGAAAGAAAGACAGGTAACCAAGGAAGAGTGGAACCCAGTAGCCCAGAGCGGCAGGGATGATGTCAAGAAAGCTAAAGCTCAGAATAAGCTGAGGCTGGTAAGGCTGGCTAAGAGCAAGAGGAAGGCTTTTTAAAGGTATGTTTGAAGCAAGAAGAGGAGGAAAGAAATGGTCAGGAATTACCTAACTACCTTAAATAGGTTCAGGTCTTCAGGGCCAAATGAATTACATCTGAAGGTACTAAAGGTACTTGCTGATATTCTCTGTTTACAGTTTCTGAAAAATTCTGGGGCAGGTACCACAGCATTGGAGATAGGCAATTGTTGTCTTTGGCCATTTCCACACGGGGTTTTTAAAACGGGGCAGAGCATCCTCCAGGGAGGATGTCTGCACCTGGGAGCGGACTGGGTCGGACCTTCTTAATGTAGATCCACACCTCAGCCTGCTCCAGAACGACCCCAAGTGGTCGTCCAGCGTGCTTTTGAAAGACTGCTAAAAACAGGTCTTTCAAAAGCACGGAGTGTGCCAGTGCAAGCCTGCTCCCTTGTGCAGATTTGCAGGCTCGCCCCAATGCGAGCCTGCGATCTGCCAGGGGCGGGCTTTAGGCTGGCGAGCTTCAACAGTTGGTCGAGACCCTCGACCAACCAGAAGTCGCCATTTGGGATGCTGGAGCAGTGCATATCAACGAGCACGCACTGCTCTGGAGCAGCGTGGACCAGACTGGGGAGCCAAGAAGTCCGGTAAGTAGCGTCACAGGGCGATTCCTTCACCCCGTGCAGAAATGGCCTTACTCTTAAAAAGGGACAATGGGAATCTGGGAAACTACAGACTGGTCAGTAGTCCTAACAGATACCAGAAAAGCTACTGGAATAAAAGAGAGTCAGTCTGTGAGCGTTTTGATAATAAAGCCATAATTAATAGGAGCCAGTATAGAAGTGTTGAGAATAAATCTTGCCAGTCCAGCCTGACCTCTCTTTTTTAGTCTGGATCCTTGGTTAAAAGCACAATTCTATTCTCACCCACCCCCATCCCAAAATTGATAACCAGAGAGAATTATGGTGATAAATTGGTGCATTTCTGTCATCGTCCACTTAGATGGAAAAAAGGAGTGAAGTGCCCGTGAGTGGGGGCAAGAAAGAGCCAGAACAAGAGTCAGATCCAGTTGCCTCCCTGCTGCTGTCATTGCTGTCCATGAGGAAGAAATTTTATATGCAGAGATCCATCAGGCCAAAAAATCTGGCAAAACCTTTCTCTTTCTACCTTATAGTGAACATAATACCTGCCACCAAAGGGAATGGTTTGCCAGTACTTGTATGATTCGAAGAACACGTTCAAAGAAACTTGTAGTTGAACATGACTGTTAGTCAATCACATAATTTAAGCCAGGGCTTTCCAAACAGTGTGCCTTGATACATTAGTGAGTCGCCTGAAGTGTGTAGGTGTGTCACCTACAATCTTGGATATATATGTTATTATTTATAAATCATGTATTTTTAAAAAATATATGAAAGGTTATCAGAGGCTATGTTGTGTCACCATACACTTTGTTATTACAATTTATACATGTGTCTGTATCTCTTATAATGGGTTAGTTTAACCTCCAGTTTGCTAGTAAAACTGAATTACTGTGTCGCAAAATGGTGCATGTCTAAAAAGTGTGTCACCAACGTGAAAAGTTTAGAAAGCTCTGACTTAAGCCCTTATATAAACAAGCAGGTGCAGCTCCATGTATAGACACTCTTGCAGTTGCCTGGCCCTGCTAACAGCTCTGCATTTCTTAAAAGTCCCTTAATCCCACAGAACAGAAGAGTTCAGTCCCTGTGTTGTGCAGGGGGAATAATGTCTCCTTAACCATTCTGTGGACCATCCAGCTCCTTCTGGAATATAGGTGTGGGCAAATAAGCCTGGGACAACATTGGATTCCTTGTTCTTACCCTAACAGGAGGAAAAAGTGTGCGTCAGTGTAGAAAAACTGTGCTGGCCCAAGGGTATGTCAGAGTGAGTTTTGCTTGTATTCTTACCCTCCATTTGATGTTAGGAAATTCTACCACCCTACCAGCCCCAGTTCACTACACACACCTGTCTTGGGGCTGCTCTGTTAGCTAATGATGGGAATAGTGTGGAAGCAACATATCTTGACTTCAGCAAAGAATCTGACAAAATCCCCAGTGATATTTTATTTAGCAAAGTACCTAAATGTGGTCCATGATTGCTTCTCTGGATTGAGCCACAGGTGGTTGAAAAACTGTACTCAGAACATGGAGCTGTTCAAAATGACCTGGACAAAGGGGAAGAAGGAATTGCTATCAAATGTGCAATTGACACAAAACGGAAGGAAGGGGGGAGGGATAGCCAACACCTCAAAATAAAATAAAACAAAATAAAATAAAATAAAATAATGAAATATGAAATGATCTTGACAAAATAGAAAATGAAAATCAACAGAGTTTTTTTTAATGCACAGGTGCATGATAAGGGAACAAAACTAATTACCTAGAGCAGTGGTTCATAACGTAGGATCCACAGACCCATTGGGGGTCCCATGGAGCCTTCAGAGGGGGTCGCATAGGGTTGCCATTTGTCCCAGAAAATCAGGGAAATTCCAAGGGACCCAAAAAATGGTTGTGGCCAGATGATGCAGCATGTCCCAGATTCCTCAAAGGCAGCAGTGATGACAGTGGCTGTAGCAACAATGATGCACTGGTGGGCATCTCATCCTGGCTGGAGGCTCCAGGTGCTATTCTGCAGGTGTGCCAGAGAGCCCAGAAGGCAGGAAGGTGAAAGGAGAGCCTAGAAGATAAAGGAAGATGCCCAGCCCAGCCCAGCCCAGGCCTTGTTGTGATAAGTGTGGCAAAGTTGCTTGAGCCCAGGGGCAGACAGCATGGCAGAATTTCACTTCCAAGCAGCCATGAGAACAGAAGGGAATATCTTTACTCTTGTGGTTGCTTGGAAGTGAAAGAACAAGCACCTCAGTGCTCCTTTAGGGGAAAGCATGAAAGAAACACTATTTCCCTCTGAGGAAGCACCAAGACAGCAGAGGGGGTAGTGCTTTCAAAAGAAGTACTTCACACCCCCTTGTGGCAGGAAGACCATATAGCAGTGTCCACCCATGTGGTCCCCACAAGTGTCATTCTGGTGGCCCCCCAGCACTCAGCTCAGGGAGTTTGGCTCATGGATCAACAAGTGGGTTGGTCAATGCCTTGATCCCAAACTCTGTGTATGCCAAGCCTATCTAAAGCTTTAATCAATAAAAATTGTGGCCTACCTTGTCTCAAAATGTACATGTTGGTGTCTTATTATCAAGTGGAGCAAGACTGACCCTTGAGCATGAAAATCCCACTTGGTTGATGATTATCAGCTTTGCCTGCTCACAGAAGTTAAGATCCAAGCAGCAGCATTTACAAAGCTGCAATTTTATGAAACATAAAAACTCACCTATATGTTTTAAAGACGGATGATTTCAAATAATAAAAAATCACAGACAGCTCATGATCTTGAATCAAACAACCCTACCCCTTCAGAATAAAGTATTCAGTTCTGAAACCTGTCTGCAGTTCTTGCACGAACACCAAAACTTAAGTAGGAAGGAAGGCAGAAGTGAAAACTGTGGTTTCATAAATGAATAAAGAGAACCCCCCCTCCAGTTGGAGGCCAGGCAGTGAAATATTTGGGGGAAAGCATGCCTAACAAATGTGGAGACTTTCTATTAAGTGCAGTCAAAAAGAATTAGCATGTATGTGGGGGGGTTTGCACTGTTTTTCTTTTCTTTTTCTTTTTTTCCCCCTTTTCTCTGCATTTTGAAATAATTCTAAGCATTTTAACTGTAAAGACTTCCCAAATGTTGAAAACTTGTAAAGGGCATGCATAAACACTTCGTTTTCATTTCAAACATATCAAGAGCAAATTCAAGAGTAAAAAGGTTTTCAACTGTTGATTGGAATATTTGCATGCAGAGTATTGTTTTCTTCTCCTTGTTCCTTGAATAGCAAAACAGAAAAATTATATGTAATTAAAATGGAAAAAGTATCAATTAGCAGTGATTCTCAAGAGCTGGGAAGAGTGTTGGCTAATGAGGAAAAAAACGAGCCCACCCTTTAGCAGTCTCTTCACAGCAAGATAATTCTGGTGGAAACAAGCATTCACTACCCAGTAAATTCTAAATTAATTTAAAAAAAAAAAGACCTGAAAAGGCTTCATGCATAATTTATAAATGTTTACCACCTTTTAAAGAAACTAAGGGCTTGAACAAACTGATGCCCATCTTGTTCTCATCCTGCTCCATACAATAAACATGTTAATATGACCTTTTGCATGATGGCCAAACTAGTTTTTATTAAATTCATTAAAAAAAAGGCAATCATAAATATTCCAATATACTAAGATACAAAAGAAACAAAAGGAATACAACTGAAAGAAATAAAACCCATGTGGAAGGGAGATGTAAGAAGGAAACAATATGTTTCTATAATATATCTATAACAAAGGAGAAACACTAGCACTTTTCATGTTTGGCCTAGCATACAATAAAATTGTTGTTATTACTGTGTGCCTTCAAGTTGTTTCTGACTTATGCCAACTCTAAGACAAACCTATCATAGGGTTTTCTGGGGCTGAGAGATTGTGATGCATCCAAAAGGGCCGAGTAGGTTCCATGACCAAGTAGAGAATCAAACCCTGGTCTCCAGGGTCATAGTGCAGTTCTCAAACCACTACATCACAGTGGTTCCCAATAAAATTCTGCCATTAAATCACAAAGTGATTAGAATCATAGAGTTAGAAGAGACTATAACAGCCTTTGAGTCCAACCCCCTGCCATGCAAGAACTCACACTCAAAGCACCCCCAGCAAATGGCCATCCACCTTCTGTTTAAAAAACTTCAAAGAAGGTGACTCCGTCACACTCCAAGGCAGCATATTTCACTGTCAAGCAGCATATTCCACTGTTAGTATCATTGCGCTTCATTTTACAATGCTAAACTCCATTGCTTTCTATGCTATTCTTTCTATTTTGCTATCTGAATAGTTTTTGGTTGTTTTTATTATTGTTATATGCCATCAAACCAACTTGCCTTATGATGACCCTATTGTACAATTTTCTTGGCAAGATCTATTCAGAGGAGATTTGCTACTACCTTCTTCTAAGGCTGAGAAAGTGTGATTTGCCCACACAGTGGGTTTCCATGACTGAGCAAGGATTTAAAACCTGGTCTCCCAGAAACTGAGTCCAATGCTCAAATGACTACATTACATTGGCTACATTGGCTGTCATATACAGTCCGCCCTCCACATTTGCAGATTTGACTTTCATGGATTTGATTATTTGCAAGTTTCTCCAACCCCTGCCCACCTACTTTGGGGTGAACCTTACTCCTTGGTGGCTCCAATCAGTTGTGCAGTCCTTTAAAAAAACCATCTCTGTCCCTCCTTCTCCTCCTCCAGCTGATGCTTCACCAGCTAAGGATGGCTCATAGCCTGGTTTTTCAACACCACAAACCCTCTCCCAGTGCCCCTGCAGACCCAAGGGAGAAGATGGGAAAGAGAGAGGAAATATAGGGCCACCATGCTGACGTCCTTTCCATCTTCTTTCCCTAACCAGGTTTGGACCCTGGGTGCCCACTCACCCCACTATGCCTGCTCACCCTACTATGCCCCATTCCCACAGACACACACACACTTTGATATTTCCAGGTTTTCCCCTTTTACAGGGGTCCTGCACCCATAATTCTAGAAAATGTGGAAGGATGACTGTATTATCACAGCTGCTCAGATTATATCAAATAATGGCACCTCCTTATCTTTCAGTACTTGCTCCTTTAACATTGTGAACAAACACACTGCAGGCTCCAAGCCCAATCATTCTATTAGGCTGTTGTTTCTAGCTTTCAATATATTTTCCAACATTCCCTGGAGCACACCACACAACCCCAGGCAATCCAATATTTGATGTATGGAAGAGGTGGAAGCTGATGGACTCTCCACTGGAAATGAGGCAAGTCTCTCACTCAACAAACACAAATTAAACATGGAGCTTGCCATGCTCCCCAGAAGCAGTTTTCTTTCTTTTCTCTCACAGTGCCCTGGAAAGACACAGGATTGTAGAATAAATACAATTAGAGCTAGCCCACTGGCAATAAAGATTTCTGTTGCTGCTGGTACAGCAACAAAAGTTGGAGTAGAGGGTGGGGGAAACAACCATACTGTTTATCAGGAGCTCTCCAGCTGACCAAAAATATCTAGAGAGTCAATTCCTCTGAATCATTAATATCCTCCAAAATAATATCACCCACAGATGGAGAAGCAACTGTGAAGTTTCCATTTTTCAATAGCATTAAAATGAACCAGAGATACAGTTCATTTCTGAATGCAAAGAAGCATTCCAACATTCATTGGAAATTGCTTTTATTAATTACTGTACATCCTATCTGGGTTTTATGCCTGAATGAGGTGCTGGAATATATGTAACAAGAATGGAACCTCACAAGCTTTCCTCTCCCCAAGTGTTCCCTATTTTCTTTTGTTGAGCATCAACAAAACACAAATAGAAATACCAGTATGACCTATATTTTCCAACGTTCCTGTTCAAGCAAAGAAAACAGAGACTTAACAGTAGATGTGGAACCGTGCCTCTTACATGTGGTCCTGAACTTCATGCATCAGGTATAACGCCTGAATAAGGTTGTAGTAAAGTGAGAGGCCCTTTCACACAACCCAGTTATAGAGGTATGATTCCACTTAACTGCCATGGCTGCATCTTATGGACTTTATAGTTTGGTGAGACACTACAGATCTCTAGGTGAAAATTCTATACATCCTTCCATAAAGAGCATATCCCAGGATTCCATAGGATCTTGCCATGGCAGTTAAAATGGAATCATAGTGCCACATCTGTGTATGTGAAAAGGCCTCAGAACTCAAGGTATAGGGAATATAGCCCAGAACAACTCACAGAACAATACATGAACAGAGCTGAAGCAAACCTTTTTAATGTGTGGATAGAAATCTGCTCAAATATTTCTCTTAAAAACTGTAAAGCACTTCTGGTGCCACTTGAAGGTCGGAAGAGGACAGTTACATACTAGATTTCAGACCTCTTTCTCTCCTGCCCTCATATTATCTAGACAGAGACCATTTGTGAATGTGGAAATGCAAGGACATGGGCAAGGGAGGATAGAAAGATTCCCCTGCATCCAACCTTTCTACTTTTGAAGATATTTTCCTTATCTTAAGTACCAGAACACTGCGAATTTGACTTGTGCTTTCCCTCAAGTCACAGGGAGAAAGTACAAGTCTCTCGTTGCTTTCAGATATGCAAATTATCACACGACCAGAAGCAGAATTCTAAGCATATCTGTCCAAGGCCTAACAGACCTCTAACAGCTTTGCAGCAGGTATTGGACATATCTGAGTAAAAAAAAAAAAAAAAAACACTCAAATTTTTCTCCTCTCATAAGTGAGGATGACAATCATTCTTACAGCTTGTGGAAAAGAGCTTTAGGAAAAGAATTGACAAAACAAGTCCAATTGTTTACTATCAACAAGGAATTTCTTTCATCTATTGTTGTTTTGTGCCTTCAAGTTGTTTCCCACTGATGGCAACCCTAAAATGAACCTACCGCAGAGTTTTCTTCACAAGACTTATTCAGAAGGGGTTTGCCTTTGCCGTCCTCTGAAGCTGAAAGTGTGTCAGTTGCCCAAGTTTGCCTAGTGGGTTTCCATGGCTGAGTGGGGATTCGAACCCTGATCTAGAGAGTCATAATCCAACTCTCAGACCACTACACCATGCTGGCTCTCATTTAATTCACCTCTGTTGTCTAAATTACAAGAAAACAAGAAAAACAAGAAACCATTGTTTGAAATCTGAAGTTGTAAGAAACTGGGTGCCCTCCCAGTGTTTTGTACTGCAATCTCCATAATCATTTATGACTGGCAGCACTGGCCTGGGCTAATGGAAGTTGAAATCCAAAACACCTGGGGAACACCAGCTAGTCAATCCTATATATGACTTCTCAGAAGGAAGCTTCCTTGAGTTCTATAGGTCTCATTTGCGGGTAAGTATTTCAGGCTTAACTGACCTGAGTCTATGTGGTTCTTGTCATTGCATAAAGGCAGAATAGATATCATAGAACAAATAAAATAAATACAGTAAATTTTACAAAGTGTTTCAGATTACCAACTGCACTGTATAATGGAATCTATTTTACTTATAGAAACTTTCTATTATTATTCCAACAGTATTGCTGACTATAAATGTAGACGTGCAATGCACCTACACTGGCTGCCTCTGTCTGTGCTCCTAGTCTTCGTCACTCAATGCCTACTGAACTCTTGCCATTCTGGTTCCCCAGTTCATCTCTTGTTCTCTTCCAGCTTCTGCTCTACATCTATTGGCATCTACCACATGACTGGGAAACTTTCCCACCTGACAGCCTTCATCATCTTGTTCTTCAAGATTGAGACGATCTGCTCATGCACATTGGGGAAAAGCCTTCTCTTTACATTATTCGTTGTCCCTGAGTCTCTTCATTTGTAACACATCTATGAAGCTTATGTACACTAATTGCTTGGATACCACAGTCCACATTGACATGAAATTTGCATTGACCCATGGTAATGTTCAGAGTGGAGTCACAGTCCAGTCAATGGGCTGTCTTTCCTTGTCAGTCATTACTAGTCTCCTCTAGAGATCTTGCAGATCTTCTTCAACTACTTGGAGTCAATGGCTATCCTCCACCAACTTTATATGATCAGGGTTTTTTTTAAAAAAAAAAAAAAGCGGGAGGGAGGGAGGGAGGAGAGCCTATCAATACTTGCTAAATTTTCATTTCAGTCCAGTCCTATGTTTTGTACCTTATCATATGGATTTGTGCTTCTTCTTTGAGGGTTTTTTTCCTTCATAGATGTTGTTTTTTCTTCATAGATGTTGTTGCTAGTGAGGTCTAGATTCCAGACTGTACTGTATTATACTGTACTGTATACCGCAACTACTATTTAGTTTTATCAAAAATATTCAAAAAGGAAATGCTCAGTTTGCCAGCTTAAATGCCAAACCTGCTCCTGCCATTTTGTGCACTTCCAAAAACAATCCTTACCAGAAGAAAAAGGTGAAAAGACAAGTCTTCTACTCTTTTCATAGAGAATCACTGACACAGGTCTGTTGGCCAGAAAGCAATGGAGACCTTCCAGAGAACAATTAGCTGGCCTCCATTTCATACATACAATCACAGTTGGAAAGGCTCCCAGAGGCCATCAAGTCCAACCCATCATTCAGTGCAGGAACTCCAGTTACAGTGTCCTCAGCAGGTAGCTATCCAGCCTCTATTTAAAGATGTCAGGAGAAAGAGACCCTACCACTTCACTAGGTAATTGCTTGCACTGCCAAACTGCTCTTACCATCAAGACATTTCTTCTAATGTTCAATCAAATTCTACCCTTCAGCAATATAAAATCATTAAACCTGGTCCTACCTTCAGGGCAACAGAGAACAAACCTGTACTCTCCTCTCTGTAATAGTTCTTCAGAGGACAATCGTGTCATCTCTCAGTGTTCTCTTCACAAGGTTGAACATGTCTTAACTCCTTCAACCTTTCCTCATATGCTTTTTTTCTTCCTAGTTGGCCTTCTCTGAACCTGGTCCAACTTGTCTGTTCCTTTATTCAAATGAAATGTCCAAAACTGAATGCAGTACTCCAGATGAGGCCTGGCTAGCACAGAATATAGTGGGACTTCTATTTCCTTTATCTTAGAATTGACAGCTCTATTAATGCAGGCTAAAATATCATTTGTCTGCTTTGCTGCAGCATCACACTGCTAGGTCATGTTCAACTTACGATCAACAATAATCCCAAGGTCTTTTCCACATGTACTGCTGCTTAGCCAAGTGTCCCCCATTCTATACCTGTGGCATTTGGGTTTCGTGGACTAAATGTAGAATTTTGCCTTTGTCTCCACTGAATTTTATTCGTTTTTATTCACTTTATTTCAATCTTTTGGCTTTTCAAGATCCTTTTGAATTCTGTTCTTATGTTCCAAGGTGTTTGCCAGCCCTCTCAATTTTGTGTCATCTGCATCTTGCCTTTCTCTTCTTAAAATTATTATATACGGTATTTTTAAAAGATATAAAGATTACACAGGTGAGGCCACATATTTGGCTACTGTGGTTGCATGAACTATTAGATTATTTTAATCATGAAAAAAAATGGTGTATGTGTTTATAATATTGAACATCAGGCAGATTTCACACACAAAGGGGTCAGAATGAAAGTGAAATGCCCTAATTATTAAAAATGTGTTCCTGGAATCATCATCAACATCATTATCATCATCACCACTGCCACTAGTAATATTAGTAATAAACTATTAGTGTTTTCTGTTTAGTAAGATTTTTCACATATTTGAATTATAAGTACACAATATATTCCTTCTTGAAACAAATGGAAAAAGATCCTTGATAATACTCAATTGTTCCCTACCACCAGTACTGCTGGTAGATAGCTAAGGATTTATGTGTTCTCTAAAAAATGTTTTAATTGCTTAATTGTAAAAATACAACTGGGTGCCTTGGTGGGGAAAAGGCTTGTTCAGCTTGTCTAAACATTCAAAGAGAAGGTGTTGTAGTGCATAATTTTTTAAGAGTTGTTGTTAATTTTTGGTATTATTTTCATGCAATGTCAAAAACTGCTTCTGGGCCTTACTTAGGGCAAATATATGTCTCATTCAAAACAAGGGACAGCAGAAATTGCCAAAGCTTGAAATGTGACACCACATATCACAATTTAATGAGGCCTCTTGGGGCACTAGAAATACAACTTCTTACAATAACACACATACTTTGAACAGAATGTGATTTCTAGGGTTCCCCACAGCCCTGAACACAGCAAAACCATCACTGGTCTGTCCAGCTGTGTTACTGCCCTAGCCTGTGAGCCAGCACTATTAGTGGCACACACATGAAATGACATTCTTGTGCTGTGTATTAATTAACACAGAAGAGCTGCCATTTGTTTTTTTAACCACAAATTAGAGTTCCTGCTCCACCAATAAGGGCAGATTTGAAAAGGTAGGTATACTCAGCCAGTGCTTCAAGTACTAGTTGTGCTCACTACATTCAGCCAGGGCTTTACTTTTCTCTGGCCTTCCAAGCTTGGGAAAGATGGTGATAGAAACAAGCCACCCATATAGATCTCCTGCCCCTTTCTCCCTCCTACCATGTTCTCTTCCTGACTGGGCAGGGCTTCACACATCCACTTGTGCAGCTATCATGACAACCCAGGTAGGTGCACAAGTTTTCCTTCGTGAGATATCTTTGTGCTTTCCTCACAATGACTAGCAATGACACTGGTCAAATCTGCTACCTATTCCAGTGGGGAAGATATGATCCATGGGACACAGACAGCAGGCAAGGTGGAAATCAAAACACTTCTATAAGAAGTCAAAAGAAGATGACAGATGGAAACAATGAAGAGGGTAGTCTTGACTTGCTGCCATGAATTCCAACAGAATAATCAAGACTGATCTATTGAACATGGAATAAGCCTTGAGATACTACTGATTCATTCCAAGAGGTTACTCTGTTCTTTCCCATCCTTGCTGAATCAAACTAGACTTAAACTGTAATGCCAAGCACAAAAGAAATGTGGAAGGAATAGTCAACTACATGACGTCCTCTTTCATTCATCATTTTAATGGAACAAAGCAAACCTATAGGATCTCAACAGCAGGGCATGGAAATGAGTGGTCTGTGAGCTGCGAGCAATTCTGCAAAGCACCTTCCCTCCAAAAAAGAAAATAGCTTTATTTTTCATTAAAACAGTCCCCCCACCCCCCCGTGCCTTCAGAGGGTGTGAAGGCAAATTTGACTCTTTTTGGTGCATGGCTATTTTTTCTACCAAGAAGTAATCTAAAGGTTGACGTCTAGATGATTTCCTGGTTAAAAAAGAAAGGCCTCTCCTGAGACTAAAAGCAGCACAGAGAGTCCCCTAAATTTGGCATAGAATCCTTAGAACACTGAACCCTGGGTGACATAGGAGGATCTCTTTAGTGAAAACAGTGGTTAAAAACTTAAAAATTGGGGCACTGCAGGGTAGCAAATGCTCATCCAACACACTATGGGAAACTAACATGGGTTCTCAGCAGTTAGCCACCCCACTCTAAAATTTAGATACTTTGGGATTGAGCCTCAATGCAAGGCAGCTTCTTGGGTGTCTGTACTACAAGGATGGAAAACTTTCTCAGCCTAAAGGCCAAATACACTTTAAGAGAAGTTTTTGAGAGGGGGGCAATCCTATAGTGGGTGAGGCCAAAAATACAAAAATATTTCAACTTAACATTCTTGGTTCTAGTAACTAAGCCCTAAGACAGGCATTTCAGCCTTTGGAAATGGGAAGAAATGTCTACAAAAGCTGGGAATCCACCAAATGATGGTCCTAAGAGGAAAGAGTGTAGCAATCTGGGGAAGCCCAGAGGCCTGGATTGGGACATTGGAGAGGCAGATTCAATCCCAGGACCTCAGGTTTACTCCTGATCCAATAAGTCTATTATGTGTCTGCTTTTCCATTCACAAAGAAGGTGTTGAGAAAATTCACAAACCCTCAAGAGAAGCCTCCTTAGGCACTAGGACTTTGAACTCTTCCTCCTCTAGGACCCTTAATAATGTTTTCCCAGCCCAGAAAACTCCTTTGACCAGTGCACAGCCAGAAACCCACTACAAAGCTTAACAAATTTCCAAGGCTTCTGCTTTAAGGTATGCAGAACCCCAGTGCCCAGATCACTACCAAAATGGGCCTGAGGAAGAGAAGGAGAAGGAGTTGGTGTTGAAGCTGTTGTTGTTGTTGATCTGGCAACCCCACAATAAAGAACAAACTGATTAAAAAAAAAACGAGGAAGGAGGTTATCTTGTGAGACAAGCAAAGCAATTGTTTCCGGCCTCTTGTGTTCAGATGTGCCCTGCGGTAACCCTTGTGCTCTGAAATGCTCATATTAGTTATTTCAAAGTTGGGTGCAGAGCGGCGCTTTCCCATGTCTGCCACTAATGACTTGCAGCTGTTGCTAATCTGTGCCTCTGATTTCCTTTGATTACTATGTGTATTGATGCCTGTGGTAAACAGGCATCTGCCAGGTGCCAGCACAATTGGGGGAGGGGAAATAGATAAAAAGTTCCCTGTTTCAGATTCAATGTGACATTGTGCGAGCCGAGAGGGGGGGGGCATCCGTCCCTTTAACTATTTAAGGGGAACCATTTCCTGGGATCATTGCTGGCTGTCTGGCTGCAGAAATTCCTCTCTCCTGGGTCAATACCATCCTTTTCTCCTGCTCTCCATTTCTTTTAATGAAATGGCGACAGAAAGAAAAATGGGATGAGTTTGGGGCATATAATCTGAAACATGCCTGCCATCAGCCAGCATATCTGAGCACACACTGGGGCAAATTTCCACACATAATCTAATTTAGAAGGTGATTAAAAGATATCCCATACCAGCCTCACTGGCTATAACTGATAGTTTACTTTTTCCCATGCTAAGGAATTACATGTAAAATGTAATGAGTTGCCACTGTAGTAGCCACTATTATAGTTACAGTTTTGAAGTAACTCTGTATTTGGTATTCAAGACACTGAAAAAGTTCCTTTTAGTTATTTTTCATGCAGAATGTTACAAGCCCCCAGCTTGTGGTACTGACGGTCTTGATAGTTCTTGCCAATGGGCACATAAACAGGGACTCCATAGCTGTTCTTAGGCCCCTAGCAGATAAACCAATGAAGAGGCAGTCAGCATCTGTCAGTCTAGAGGAATTAGGAATTGTCTCCTTGGAAATGGATAAAGGACTGGAGTAACTATAAACTTGAAAGCAATAGGCAGGCTTATTCAGTGAACCATCTACATGTGTGAGAATGATCACGGCAAATGATCAGTTTCTTCCACTTTCACACATTTGAACAATCCCATAGATCCGTGGTTCTTAACCTTTTTTTTACCAGAGACTTCCTTTAAATATCATTTGTTGCCACAGACCACCAAGATTTAACTCAAAGTAGCTTCTGGTTGTATGTGCAGTAGCAAGAAATGCCACACGCTTTCTCTTAGCCATTTGGCCTCATTCACTTGTTCTCACCACATGCAGAAGTAGCAAGTGCTGAGTACATTTTTTGCTGTCAAACAATAGTTTGAGATATTGTAATGAAACTTTGCACAAATGATGACTGTCACCAGCACAAGACTCCTGCTCTTTGAGATTGATGTATGACTGTCGTTTCTTTCTTTTTTTGTTTCTTTGTAACCGTAAAAGCTCATAATATTGCTTCACACTTTTGCAGACCCCTCCCCATGAGGACACCACACTCCGCCCCAGGGATTCACAAATCGCAGGTTAAGAACCACTGCCAGAGATCATCTGTGCTGAGTGCATTTGGTGTAGAGAAGGCCAGCGTTGCTAGCCCCTAAGAGCAGCAACCTACATGTATCCTGGGCGTTCTGCCTGAGCCACGCAACCATTCCCTTCTCTTGGAGGATAGACCTATAGGTGCCACACAATTTGCCCTGCACGCTTGAGGTGTTCTCCTTGACATCTGTTGCTAGTGTGGAAGTAAGATTCAGTTGCCAGTCCAGTTGGCTTCTGCCCATGAAATGGGGACAATGCTCAAGTAGTGAAAGGCAGCCAGCAATATATAGAGCAATAAACAAACAAACTTCCAAATGTGCTTTACACAGAAATGCTAAGGAAACCTATAACCTGCACATGTCCCACGTCACTGTAGTATCTTAAGAACTGCCCAAGAATCAGCAGGAGTAGTTATTTAATTGCATAACATCCCTTAAAAATAATACAGGAACAGCTTTCAGGGAAAAGAGACTAGGAAGGCCTATGTTTCTTAAACTCTACCTTAAAATATATATATATATATATATATATATATCCAAATAATCCAGTCACCATAAACAGCAAAGTGTTTGGAATCATCACTGCTATAAATGTTGTTTCTCAGGCTGCTACCTAGCTCAGTCTTCTGCAAAAAAACAACAAAAAAACAACCTTGATCCAGAACATCATCAAAACATATTCCATGAAAAGAGCAGAGAAGAGCTTGCATCAGCATATTCGCTCGTGCTGTTTCCTATTCTATTTACACTACCTTCAAATCAGCCAAAAGGTCCTTTAGGCCCCCAACACCTGTTCTTGCTTGCAGCCATCATTCCTCTTACTGGTATCAAGTAATGACTTTCAGCTGTTAATTATCCAGGACTACAACACCTGACCACTCTCTTGCCGCCTCCAGCTTTACAGCCTGTATGTTTAGAAGGAAAGCATCAGAGACAAATAAATGGAAGCCAATTATCTCCCTAAGACCAAAGAGAGTCATCTCACTTTGCTGTATCTTGAAAGGATGAGGATCTTGTGAAAAGATCGTTGTGGTTCCTTCAGCCCACTAATTTGTTTTGCTGTCAGAACGCCTCGTCATCAAGCCAATAAAAAAGAGTTTCAGAAGAACCTACCCCAAACATAATTTTTTTGGCTGAAAACCTTTTGAGCACTGGAGAAGGTACACAAAAGGGCAACCACCAGAAATATCAAGGAGCTTATTACAAAATGAGACAATGTCTAGAAGCTAGACCAGTAAAAGACAACGTGAATTAGCTGCATAAAAGTATGCATGGTATGGCGAAACCAGATGCGGAGAGCTTTTTTCTCTCAGAACGTTTCACCTTCTCTCTGAAGGTGAACAACAGGGAACTGAGAACAGATAAAAGGAAATTATTTTTCAGCACATAGTTAAATATAAAAATTCAGTACAACAAGATGGCTTTCTATCTGGAACAAGACAAACTCATGGAAGATAAAGCTGTCAGTGACTACCAGTCATGCTAGATGTTTATTATCTCACAGTTTCAGAGGTCGCATGTTTGTCAGTATTGCTCACTGGAGAACATGGATATTAGAGACACTATGCTATGGTATACAAGCAGGAGAGCACTATAGTCATCATGTCTAGCTTGTGAGCGTCCCATAGGTAACTTTTTGAACATTACATTAGGTCTTTGGACTAAGCTAGCACAAATGGTCTTATGGTGTTTTAGTATACGTGCTAATCTGGGAATAAGCACTATTATGCTCTGTGAGATATGCTTCTGCAGAAGCACATAATGTATTAAGCTGCAACATTCTTTCTTCAGAAGACATTCTACTCATAGTTTGATGATGAGCATCCTTTTTTTCCCTTCAGCTTTCATTCTGAACCAAATCTGTTGTCCCTAGAAATAAAGACTGGCTTGGTAACTATATTCTTCTCAGCACTTTTAGTTTCAATAGCCATGTGACCAGAGGAAATGCACCTGCTGAAACATGCAACACCATTGAGCCTTGGAAAATTTTCACCAGGTTGCAATCTGGGAAAAACTTCAGCAAATTCTGCTTGTTAAGCAGAAGATAATGGCACAAGAGCCTTACTGTTAAAAAAAAAATAGTAGGTTAGCAATCTATAATGGAATGTGTGTAAGTCTAAATTTAGTGTCACCAGATAGTCTTGACAAACCCCTCTTACAGTGTCTTTCTTTTCTTTTTTAAAAAGTGACAGTTAATTGCAAATTGTAGTGGAATTGAAACTGCTCAGTTTTTCATGAAGATGTTGGAGAGCGGTAAGAAACAATAACAAAACACCATCATTATGATTTCTTTCAAAAATACTTGTTTATTCGTTTTCATTAATCGCCCACTTGCCCTCAATGATAATCTGACTGTGGTATCATTCATTTTCTGTATGATTCCTGATGGATTGGGGTCACTTATATCAGTAATCCAGCAGGGAGGAAGAAGCAATTGCTAAGAAAAACATTGATCTAGTAGGGTTGAAATAAGGTAAATATTTACTAAATTTTTTCTTAGGGATTGTGGGTGACCATTACAAATCTACTGAGATTATTGGAAAATAGAAACTGGAGAGCATCTAGTGCAGCTGCAGTGCAGATTACTGCTACCAGGATCTCTTCAAACATAATTATCTTAATTCTAGGCAACACTGGAAGGTCAGCTTAAGACTGCTGGAAAGTATTACGCCGTTCTTCACTGTTTCGGTTTCTGTTCTCCTATCCTGACTATATCACTTATAGCTAATTGCCAATATGGTGCAATGAAAGCAGAATTGGAGTGTTACTTGTTAAAAAAAATAACTTGTTATCAGCATTTTGCAGTGCCCCCAAAAGTAATCATAAAGAAATAGCCTATTTAAAAACTTAGAAGCTGCACTGAGGCAAAACAGAAGGGAATGAAGTTGGAAGGGGGAAGGCTCCAAAGAGCCTCCCTGTCCTCTTGCAGAGTTTTCTCCTTCCCCTTCCTATCTATTTTCTCCATACTGGGGCAAATGCATGGGAAGGTGGGGGCCTCCAGAGAAAGGAAAGGGAGGCTTTTGAGAGCCTTCCCTCTCATCATTCCCTTCCATTGTGTATGGGAATGGGAAGAGGGGGAGCCCCAGCAGGGAATGGGAGGGGGAGCAGATGGGGGAAAGGAGCACAATGGACATACCACTTTCTTCCACAACACAGCTGGGTACTTTCCCAGGCTGCTCTGGGACAAGAAGCGCTGCCATTGTACTTCCTGCCTTACCGCAGGACAGGTAAGTATAGGATGGTGGTGCAATCATGTGTCATTGATGGGGAAAACCCATCAGTGATGTAACCCACGATTGCACCGCCCTGGGGATGGGAAAAAGATGGAACCACAATGACATCATGCAGAAGCGTTGTCACGCTCCTGTCCTCCCATCCCCATTGTGAGATGAGGGTGCCGTGGAAAGAGCCCAAGGAGAAGAGCATTAACCCTCTCATTTACAACTCCAGTCCAACAAAATTTCACACACCACGTTGATTGTTATTAGCCCCCAAAGGAAGGTTTCTCTTGGTACCAACATAATTAAAAAATGAAAGACACAACATACAGCGAAACGTAGCATGACATTTAGTTTGTCACCTAAGATGTGGCATTGGTCTGGATGGACAGGACAGGGCTTGATTAACATTTAACCATCTTAGCATTACACTTTATTTCTGTGATGAAATCTGGAAAGTTTAGTGTAGTTACAAACACAGGTATACACAAATACCATAATTTTTTTAAAAAAATATTTAATAAATGTCTATGAAAGCCAGCATGGAGTAGTGGTTTGAGCACTGGACTGTGATTCTGGAGACCAGGGTTCAATTCCTCACTCAGCCACAGAAATCCACTGGGTGACCTTGGGCACATCACACACTCTCAGCCCCAGAAAACCCCATGATAGGTTCACCTGAGAGTCATCATAAGTCAGAAACTACTTGAAGGCACACAACAACAACAACAACAGCAACAACAGCAACAACAACAACAACAACAAAAAATGTCTATACTTCCATGTCTGTAAAAATGTTCAGGTAGTTTATAATACATAACATAATTATAAAGATACCATAATAACAACTGCAGAAACAAAGCAGCAAAAAGTAGCTCCAAACATCAGTCCAAAAATATCATCAGTTTTTTAAAAAGTTGCATAGTGGGTAAGTCATTAATATTTTAAATTATAAACTACTCCAGACAGTCCAACAGCAGTCTTCTAAGGCAATGAAGTTCAATTTAAACAAAAACAGCACAGAATTAATTTTCTATGCAAAGTGCAATGCGATACAAATTCTTTTATCCTATAGATAAAGTTCCTCAACTCTGCTGTGCTTGAAGGTGGAGGAAAGTTTTGACTATAGTGGCCTGCTTCACAACCCTTTCTAATTAGTATGGTTGCACGGGCATCAAGAATTCAGCAGTCTAAGAAAACAGCTTCCTTCGGTATGGTGGCAAGGCATGAATAAAGTACAGGAAGGTGTTACCTTTCATTTCAGAGCCTCCTGAAGGTTCTGCAAAAAGCCATCAGTTATTTAATTTATTTTAAAAAAAACTAGAATCCCCATTTGGGTTTTTCTCTTGTTCATGGCAAGATTTGTGTTCACAAGCCAAAAGAAACCTGTGAGGGGAAAGTGTTTCTATTTTTAATGGCATGAGGCAGACAGATAATTCATGTTATCACCCCTGTTGGCATCTCTTATTATTGGAAACCTACATCCTACAACTTAACTGAAGGCTGAGCTGTATGTCAGACTGGGAGGATGAATGATTGAAGGGAAACTTGGGGTCAGAAATAAAAATGAGACAGTTGGGTGTTTTGTTTTGTTTTCCCACCACAGGATGCAAGTAAAATGTTTGCCTTACCTCAAAAGCTACACTTCATGAAGGAAGTATTTACCTTACCTCAAACAGCTATGCTTCTTGAAGGAAATACATAGAGTATATTGAACAGATTGCTCAGATGATTAAATGTTTAAGCAGAAGAACTATCCTAGATAATCACTATTAGTTATAAATATAATTAGCATATCAACTACAGTTGGCCTTCCACATTAGCTACAGTTGCAGGGACAATACCACTGCAAAAGTGGAAAAACTGCAAATATCAAACAGGTGCCATTTCCGCACAGGGCGAGGGAATCGCCCTGTGCTGCTACTTACCGGATCTCTGGCTCCCCGGTCCAGTCCAGGCTGCTCTGGAGCAGTGCGTGCTCGTCGCTCCGCACTGTTCCGGCGTCGAAAATGGCAGCTTCTGGTTGGTCGAGGGTCTCGACCAACCACTGAAGCTCGCCAGCCTAAAGCCCACCCCTGGCAGATCACAGGCTCGCATTGATGCGAGCCTGCAAATTTGCACAAGGGAGCAGGCTCACAGTGATGCGCTCCATGCTTTTTGAAAGACCTGATTTTTCCGGTCTTTCAAAAGCACACTGAACAACCACTTGGGGTTGTTCCGGAGTGGGCTGCGGTGCGGATATACATTAAGTAGTCCGGACCCAGTCCACTCCCAGGTGCAGATGTCCTCCCTCAAGGACAGACTGCACCGTTTCAAATACCCCGTGCGGAAATGGCCTATGTGTGTGTCTGTGGGAAGGGAGCTGAGGCATAGTAGGGTGAGGGAAACCAGGTCAGAGGAAGGAAAAGGAAGATTATGGGTTGGCATAGTGGCACTATACTTCCTCTATCCCACCCATCTCCTTCCTTGGGTGTGGAGGGGGCAGCAGGAGAAGTTTGTGGTGCTGAGAAGTCAGGCTATGAGCTGTCCTTAACTATCTAGGTAGTGGCTGGAGGAGGAGGAACAGAAACAGGTTTTTAAAGGACTGCATAGCCTGATCAAAACCACTGAGAGGGAAGATTCCCCTAGAAAAGAAGCACAAGGTTAGGGCAGGAGTTGGAGAACCTTGCAAATAGTCAAATCCATGAAAGCGGAACCTGCAGATGTGGAGGGCCAACTGTATCGGTATAAAGAATTACAAGACGTATTCAAGTATGAATCCAGGGTGTGCCTCATGAGCCAGAATTCATTCAGGTGTTTAGCTGTTCTTCACAGCATGTTTGACTCATACAGGAAGCAATCCTACCTGCATTTATCTAGCAATAACTACAACACTGGAGACCAAGGTTTGATTCCCCGCTCATCCATGGAAACCCACTGGGTGATCTTGGGTGAGTTTCACACTCTCAGCCCCAGAAAACCCCGTGTTAGTTTCAGCTTAGGGTCACCTAAGTCAGAAATGACTTGAAGACAGACATCAACAACAACAAATCTTCTACAGTTCCTAAAAAAAATTCTTGTTTGTGAGTAAGCACAAGTGGGATCAAACGTTAAGGTACAGAATTAAAATTGACAAAGAACAAGAGACAGCTAACACTAGGTTTTCCTTTTAAGCCTGTTGGAATAAAAAAAGTTTTCACTTGCCAGAAGAAGTGAATTTGGTTTTAATATTTCAATTGTATCCTTTTCTTAAAGTTTCAATTCTGACCCTTTCTTAAAGTTTTGACAGATACCAATCTTTCTGAATTCACAGAAATCTTGTATAAACACATGAATGCACACGAGTGTACACATTAATATTTTAATTCTTTAGATAATTTAACTGACATTTAAAATATAATTTTGTATATTTGTTTTTGTTTTTTTGTTATGGGCCTTGGCTTGCCATTGCCTAGCTCTACAACTTTGAGAGTGGGACTTGCCCAAGGTCACCCAATTGGTTCCCATTGCTGAATGGTAATTCAAATCCTGGCCTTCCAGAGTCTTAGTCCAACACTCAAACTACTAAACCACATTGGCTCTATGTTTTTATATACACATGTTTTTACTCGTTTGGCCTGCTTTGAATCTAGATTTGGCAAAACGTGGGGCAGAATAGAAACAGAATAGAAATAGAGATAAACAAAGTTACAAGAAGGATATCTTTGTTTCCATTATCTCCATTTTATATCTTATTCTGAGAGAAGTATTCACTTAGACTTAGCTGATCCTTATGGAGAGGACGTGTCAGAGTCCAGAAAACAGCAGCAGCTCTTAACAGCAAGTCTTTCTCTTCTCATTGCTTTAGGTCTACCTGTTTATTCTTTGATCTTATCTTAAAACTGAAGACAAAGAGAAAATGAATGCGGACCTATAGAATCTGAGGGGTACAAGGAGCCAAGAAACAAAGTGTATGATAAACTAGAAGCATGTTCTATTGCCTCTTGATGCCATTAATAAAGATTACAACTAGAGGAGGCCAAATTTATGCATAACAATAACTCAAGGCTTATCCTGGTTTACTGTGAACAAACAGCATGCTGTATACACATCGTGTTGGCTCCTACTTCATGAGAACACATGAAGCAAGCCAGGATTCTGGTTTGTTGTTCCCAAAGAAATTAAGATCATAAACCAACACCCAAGTCTAATTTATTGTCAGCTTACTATCTTCACTTGTTTGAGACTCCCAGAAAAGGATATTGGATCCTGGTTAGATTTTGCTGCTCATACAAAGTTGGGTTTGAATTCTTGTTTATCATTATGTGTAAATTCAGCCATTGTCTCTTCAAAACAGTGCCTCCTATAGCAAAACCAGTGGCTTCCAGTTCCACGAAAATTGCATCTGGAAGAATGACAAATGCATAATTTCTACAAATTTTTATCTAAGTGAATCAAGAATTGTGAAAATTGAATTGTAAGAACACACATCTCTTTAATATGGTTCACTTCACCCTGGTATCCCATGGCTCCATTATGATTTTCTAGGCTGAAAAGCATTCCAGCATTTATTCCATCATGTACTGAGAAATCCTTCCATATTTCTGGGATGCCATAGCACCTGGCCTTCTCCATGGATTCTAGGAGCAGCAGCATCTTCTCTCCTTGTTGACAACTTGAGCATTAGGTGCCTGCTATCTCTGTACGTTTTAAGTGGTGGTTGTATAGTAGCTAACACAATTCAGGATATAGACTGGATGTAGGGTTCCATAAAATGATGACAATACATAAATTTCTATGTGGCAGGCATTTCTGAAAACTGTTACAGTGTTACATACTATTTTGGCTTGGTATTGTACAATAGCCACTTTAAATTGCACATTATGTTCTTGAATAACAACAGCAGTACGCATAGATCAAGGTAAGGGCAATGAAGGATCCTTGGTGAGACAGGACAGAAGTAATATTGTATCCTACAACTGTCCCAGTTTGACAGGGACAGCCCCTATAACTTCTTTGCTGTCCCACCTTCTCACTCACTTTTAAAATGTCCTGCTTTCTCTTTCCTCCTTTTGCTTTCCCTCTTCATTCTTATTTACTTCAACTGATGTAAACTCAGTCCAAACTGCAAAAGTAGTTTGCACACAAATTAACTTACTAGGAGAGAGAGAAGGAGGCAAAATCTCACTCAGTAAGCTTGTTTGTGTTTTTAACTTTTACAGGCTTTCATAAACTCAGTGCATGAATTCCAGGGTTTCTTACCATAATTCCTTGTGTTCTTCCTTATTAATAACTTTTGCCCTCTTATTGTCCGGCCCTTTTAATCACATTCTGATGTTGCTCAGCCACATGGGTCCTGTTTTCATCTGTGAAATACTGGAAAGTATGCAATATGTGTATGCAAGGATGGTACTTAGTCCAGTTCAGGCCTAAACCAAGTGCACACACAATTACAGCCCTATGATTCCACTTTAACTGCCATTCCGTCTTATGGAATCCTGTGGTTTCTAGTTTGGTGAAACATTTGAGCTCTCTGACAAAGAAATCTAAATGCCCCTCCCTAAACGTCAAACCCCAGGATTCCATAGGATGGAACCATGACAGTTAAAGTGGACACACAGTGTTATAACTGTGTAATGTGAAAGGACCCCAGGATGGACATGTGGTTTTCTCTAGAGCAACTATCTCCACTCCACAGCTCTCCAATTCCTCTCTGACTTTAATCAAGCAGCCGTGATTTCTAATGCTAATTTCTAGCCACATGGCTTGTTCAATATAAGATTACTGTAGAGTAGTCAATTATGCAGATCACTGGGAAAATGTTTGTTTGATCTGACTCAAGCACATGGTAAGGAAAGAAAAGGCAACAACCCATGTCCAAGCTTGATATTTCACTAGTCACTGAAGATGCCTTTGAAAATAAGTTACACAAATTAACATCAGCCATATTACACATGCTTGGCTTTCTTTCCCTCTGTGGCCCTTCATCCGTAAGTGATAATCCATTGAGTGAAGGGAACATACTTCACACTAATTAGGGAGGAGCTAATTATCTACCATCAATTAGATCCTACAACACTTATCTGTAAACAGTTGTTGGAGACACACATAAACAGATTAGAGACTGAAAGCCTAATTAATAAGGAGTAATGAGCTTCTTCCTGTGCAAGGTGGAAAAGACATGTTCTTTCTCTGTGGAGGCCCCTGCAGAAGTTCTAAGAGGATATGCAGCATGAGCAATAGATGGCATTTTGACTATGATATCTCCTTAATTGGGACTTTAAAAAAAAAGTCTCCTTCTATTGTTACTCCTACTCCTACTTTTACTCCTACATTGAATAGACTACTGTTTCATGTAAGAATTGTTTCTCTTAACAATAGCATATTTTGGGGAGAGAGATAAGAAGGATATGGGATGTGGTAGATCAAAAGCAGTGATTTCATAGTAACATGTGATACACATATCACACATACAGATAACATATAGATAGGTATAGCTACAGGTGATATAAATACTGATTAGCTATTGATTATGTTCTTTCTCCTGGTCTAGCATGCTCAGGCTGGCTTGTAAGGACTGTTAAAAGTGTAGCAAGTTATTGGAAAGTTGGATCCCTCTCAGAAGATAATGTGGAAAGGAAGAACATAAAGAATTAATGACTCCAAACATAACTGGTAGATGCAAGCCTGGTACTACCCTTAGACAAGAGGGAGGCCTGCCTCAGACACCTGGTGCTATGGACAATGTGGCAACCCCACTGTTCCTCCTGAACTCTACAACTGTTTCTCTCCATAGAAATGTGTGTACTACGCAAGTTGTCCTGAGCCCCTAAACTAACCTACTGCCTTAGGTGTGATAGTGGACACTATTCCCATTGCCAGTGATAAAGTAATATTCCATTGCCAACCCAGTCTGTTTCTGGGAGGGGGTACCATCTAGCCCCTAGCCCTCAGGCAGCATACTGGTTTAGACAGAAACCTCTTTCAACTGCCTTCTTTCTGCAACCAAGAGCTGAGTAAATTTCTTTGCCACAGAAGACCAGGACTGCTGGATTTAACAACCGGGGCTGAAGTTTTAAAAGAGAAGAACTGAGAACTAAAAACTTAAGACCATATATTTGTGAATAGATTGAATTGCATTTTACTTGTAAAAAAGCACTAGACTCTAATAAAGAAATGAAATTGTGAGAAAGGACTGAAGTTATCAGCTGGTGCTGTTTTCTTGGCGGCCTCTAGTCAGATTCCAGGAAAGGGAATCGTTCACTCTGTAATTACTGATCTAAGTGAAAAATAAAACCTTCTCTTGGTATGTTAACAAAAAGAGGGTTTCTACGCTTTTTGTTTTAGAACGTGTCAGTTGGGGAGGGGGACAACTAGAACAACTAGAAGGTTAGATATTCTTTTTTGAGAGGCTTGGAACAAAGTATAGCCTATATTCCATCTAAAGAAAAGGGGAGAGCTTTCTCTCTCTCTCTCTCTCTCTCTCTCTTTTTTTTGCTTGCTTGCTTGCTCGCTTTTCTCTGTTACTTTTTAACTTTTAATTCATATGTTTCTATAGTTGCTTAGATGTTGTTGTTTTTCTGTCTCTTTTATGTATTTGTTTTATTCTTGTGTTTTCTGGAAAATGTTAATGTGTTGTGCCTCTGCAGGGCATGAATCACCCATTCAGGGCAACCTGCTTATCCAGTTCCTGGACTTCGGAGCCACTTTTTCTGAATCTCTGGCCAAGTCATCAGCTCTACAGTGATGATCATCAGAAAGTGATAAAAGAGCTTATCTAACTAGGTACACACACCAAAATCCTGTTTGTTGATAGCATTGCTATAGCTATTGAGATTTATAAATATAGCCAGAACACATTGTCTCAAAATACATAGGGTTTCCAAGTTGCAACCTCGTGACTGCATAGAATCATAGAATCATAGAAATGTAGAGTTGGAAGAGACCACAAGGGCCATCCAGTCCAACCCCCTGCCATGCAGGAAAACCCTCAAAGCACTCCCGACAAGTGGCCATCCAGCCTCCGCTTAAAAACCTCCAAAGAAGGAGACTCCACCACACTCTGTGGCAGCACTTTCCACTGTCGGACAGCCCTGACTGTCAGGAAATTCTTCCTGAGGTTCAGGTGGAATCTCCCCTCCTGCAGCTTGCATCCATTGCTCCTTGTCCTGGTCTCAAGAGCAGGAAAACAAGCCCACTCCCTCCTCGACATGACATCCCTTCAAATATTTAAACATGGCTAGCATGTCCCCTCTCAACCTTCTCTTCTGCAGACTAAACATACCCAGCTCTCTAAGTCTGTCCTCATAGGGCATGGCTTCCAGGCCCCTCACCATTTTGGTTGCCCTCCTCTGGACCTGCTCCAGCTTATCCATATCCTTCTTGAATTGGGGTGCCCAGAACTGGACACAGTATTCAAGATGAGGTCTAACCAATGCAGAATAAAGTGGTACCAATACCTCCCTGGATCTAGACACCATACTCCTATTGATGCAACCAAGAATTGCGTTGGCCTTCTTGGCTGCCGCATCACACTGCTGACTCATGTTCAGCTTGTGGTCTATGAAGACTCCTAGATCCCTTTCACACGTACTGTTAGCCAGCCACGTGTCCCCCATCCTATATTTCTGCATACCATTTTTTCTGCCTAAGTGTAGGACCTTACATTTCTCTCTGTTGAAATTCATTTTGTTAGCCTTGGCCCAGCTCTCCAATCTGTCCAGGTCCTTTTGAATTTTGATCCTGTCATCAGGCGTATTAGCAACCCCTCCCAATTTGGTGTCATCTGCAAATTTGATCAGCATGCCCTCTATTCCTTCATCCAAGTCATTAATGAAGATATTGAACAGCACCAGGCCCAGGACAGAACCCTGTGGCACCCCACTAGTCACTTCTCTCCAGGATGAGAATCTGCCATTGGTGACCACCCTTTGGGTACGGTCAGTCAACCAGTTACAAATCCACCTGACAGTAGCCCTGTCCAATCCACATCTTACTAGCTTCTTTGCAAGAATGTCATGGGGAACTTTGTCAAAGGTCTTACTGAAATCAAGATATACTATGTCCACAGCATTCCCTTCATCTACCAAGCAAGTAACTCTATCATAAAAAGAGATAAGATTAGTCTGGCATGACCTATTTTTGAGAAATCCATGTTGACTTTTCGTAATTACGGCATTGTTTTCTAAGTAATTAGAAACTGACTGTTTGATGATCCGCTCCAGGATCTTTCCAGGTACTGATGTCAGGCTGACTGGGCAATAATTATTTGGGTCCTCTTTTTTTCCCTTCTTGAAGATGGGGACAACATTTGCCCTCCTCCAGTCTTCCGGAACTTCTCCGGTCCGCCAAGAGTTTTCAAAGATTATAGCAAGAGGTTCCGCAATGACTTCTGCTAGTTCTTTTAAAATCCTAGGATGCAATTCATCTGGCCCTGGAGACTTGAATTCATCCAGTGTGGCCAGGTATTCCTGTACTACCTCTCTATCTATTCTGTGCTGCATTTCCCCCACTTCCTCACCTGCTCCCCAACCTCCAGGTTGAGTGTTTTATCCTTTTGGGAAAAAACTGAGGCGAAGAAGGTGTTGAGGAGTTCTGCCTTTTTTCTTCCTCCTGTTATTAATTCACCATCTTCCTTGCGCAGTGACCCTATCGTCTCCTTCTTTTTCCTTTTGCTGCAGACGTATTTAAAAAAGCCCTTTTTATTGTTTTTAATGTCTCTGGCCAGCCTAAGTTCGTTCTTTGCTTTAGCCTTTCTGACCTTCTCCCTACATCTCCTGGCTACTTGCTTATAATCTTCTTTGGTGATTTCCCCCTTCTTCCATTTTCTGTACATGTTTTTCTTAATACTTAGCTCAGCTGAGAGCTCTTTAGTCAACCATTCCGGTTTGTTCAGATGCCTTCCATTTTTCCTCCTTAATGGCACAGTTTTAGCCTGTGCCTTCAGTACCTCCCTTTAAAGAACTCCCACGCATCCTGAACTCCTTTCTCATTGACTATTCTTGACCACGGGATTTCAGCCAGCAGCTCCTTCAGTTTACAGAAGTCTGCTTTTTTAAAATCTAAGACGAATGCCTGGCTACACTTGCCTTCTCTTCCCCACTGAATGCCAAATTCTAATAGGGCATGGTCACTCTCTCCTAAAGATCCAACCAGTTCTACGTCATTAACAAGGTCTTCCCTGTTGGTCAGGATCAGATCCAGAATATTTGATCCCTTTGTCGCCTCTTGCATGTAGAGGTAACAGTTTAAATGTGGCAGAAGTGGTTTTCTGCTTATACCCTGCCCATTTGGCAGTTTCCAAGGTTCCATTATGTACCATTCTCTATCATTTCTGTAGGGCTGGCCAATGATATTCTGTTGCCTGAAGTAATGGAAAAGGTAATGCTTCCTCCATCCTGTCACCAATACAGAAGCAAACTAGACTGGGAGCTGAACTTTGCTTCAGCACTGCAATGGAATGATGTCCACCACCACACCTGAGGCAGCAAGTTAGTTGATTCGTCCCAGGATAGGTTGTTTGGAATACAGATCTCCATCCTTCAGCATGGAAGGGAACAGCTCAACAGTGCAAAAGGGACAGGTGGGAGGCTGCCACCACCCCTACTGCCTAAGGCAGTCACATCACTCTTGCTTAGCAGTTGAATTTGCTCTGCATCTCTGTGCAACAAAACTGAAATGCAACTTGCATAACTGGGGCACCACAATACTACTTGGTAGATTGTATTTGGAAAGGTGTCCAGTGGTTCAGAAATGTGACCTAGGGATGCAGTATTTAGAAGTTATTCACAGGAAGGGTGGGAACTTTGTAAGCCCTATTTTGCATGCTCCATTGTGTGATAAGAGAAGTTAGGAAAGTATGGAACTTTCCCAAAGTCAACTCCTCAAATATCAACACCATAACTCACTGATCATTAGCGTATAGGCTCATCAGGCATAGCTGTTTTGGGCTGAGCTTTCTCTGTTCCGAATAAGTCACCTTCATTACTGTGATGTGTATTGATGTTGCTACATCTGTTAAGTCCTTGGGCTCAAAGTCACCAGGCTTTATGCCAGTTAGAATTCCTGGGTTTTTGCCATCAACATGTAAAACTTTCTTAGATTTGGAAGCTGTTCATCTGTGTAAGTAAGCACCCACATAAGGATTATTTATTTCAGATGAATATCTCATTAAACTGTCTGAAGGGCAACTGTTCCTTCTCCTTTCTCATAGCTTAAGCTTGAGTTCAAAACATATTTCAACATGTTCGCTTCTGCCTAAATATAGATGTTGTGTGCCTTCATGACATTTCTGACTTATGGTGATCCTAAGGCGAACCTATCACAGGGTTTTCTTGGCAAGATTTGTTCAGAGGGCATTTGCCTTTGCCTTCCTTTAAGTCTGAGAGAGTGTGATGTGCCCACAGTTACCCAGTGGGTTTCTGTGGCTGTGTGGGGATTTGAACTCTGGTCTCTAGAGTTATAATCCAGTGTTTAAACCACTATATCATACTGACACTCTCTCTGCTGAAATACATTTGGGTCCAGATAAACTTATCAAACTTATCATGCCTTCTGTTTTTATTATCTTTTGTCTTTTTCCTATACATACATGTTGTTTCTCAGCATATTGCACAAAGTTGTGACATTTTTATTTGCTTAACCTTTTGGATAATGACTGTTGCTAACATTTGGCAACACAGATCCATTAAATTAAGTGAATGTGTACTCCTACCCAGTGCATGCTGTTGTCAGAGATGAAGAACAATGTCTTTTGATATTTTTTTTAACATTTACTAAATTCAGCAACATTTTGGTTACTTCAATATTTAAGGGGCTACAGCTCCACTAAATGATAAAGGAGGAATATAACATGGTTCCAGTGCTGGCTCATGCTGTGCCTTATGTTTTGTTGTGGATGGGAAGAAGGTGAGTTTGTGCCATAAACCAGCACTATGTAACATCTGTTTTTTTTAAAAAAAATAATTAAAAACTATTGTAGTTATTCCTGAGAAATAACAGAGAGTGACTTCTTTAAAAACTGTAGCCGAAACTATCTACTTAAGGATCTTGGAACTATAACTGCAGCTAATTACTTGTTGAAGTAACTTTCCAAGTTGTTGAATGTCTGATCTAGTAAAACTAACTCTTGTGAATCCATGCTTAACAGCATCAGCATTACTTCAATGGGTATGTCTTGACTGTGAGGAAAGAGCATGTCAAAAGTTTAAGGAGACATTCAGGTTTAATTGCAGATTCCCCCATCCACCACAATGATTCCTGGTGAGTTGAGCTTTATATATTTAGATATTATTGGTCAAACGTAAGGGGTGAAGAGGTTGTCATTTCACACTGTTTCTGTCACCAGCAGAAGCCAGGACCAGCAGGGAGGGTAGAAGTGGGGAAAGGACTGTGGAAAAGTAGAAATCCATCAAGCAAGATGGCTTTGGCTATTTGTGTATTATCTTGATGGGATGCCCACTGGAGATGACAAGGACAGTCTGGCCACTGATGGCCAAATTTAACCAGGAGTTGTCACTGCAAAGGATTCCTGAACAAATAACAATATGAAAGGTATTAACTGCACAGGAAGGGTATTACCCTTTAGAGGATTGTGATCTGTAGCTGACTCTGTCTTTAAACTCCTGCAGATAGTTTAGAAGATGTGCAGGAACTTTTTGACTTTGAAAATGTATTCAGGCTTTGCATACTCTCAGCATCCAAAAGCTACCAGAAGCCTATCACAAAGAAGATGAATACACCTTTGGAGACACTCACTATTGCTTTACTGCCTTATTATGAGGCTATGTGCTCCAAAAGCATCTCTGATACATGGCTCCCAAGTCCACTGAAGTGTCTTATAAATTCCCCAGTGAAACATGCATGTCTCTAGCATATGTGGAAGAATAGTCTCTAGTGCCCAGTTCTCTAAAGGGACGCATGTTGATTTTGTAAGTAATAACCTTCGCTTTAGGAAAAAAAATTACACGTTTGTTCTTTAACCTTGTTTTAAAGTTCACTTGCAAAGAGACTGCAAAATGAAAGATTATGCTTCAGTGCATCTTGCTAAATCCATTTGAGCTGAATGAAGAATTAAGGGAAGGGGGAATGGAGCGGGCAAAGGGAAATGAAAGCACTGATCCTCACTGAACAATCTTTACTCAGGGAAAAAATAAAGCATAATGCATTTGTTGGGATCCACATCTCACAAAAATCAGTGTCACTTGAGAACAATGGGCCAGATGAACTGAAACTTGGGGTAATTAGCAGTGATGTAGACTTGAGTCAACTGACTCGGACTCAAGTCGGACTTAAGTCACTTTGGTGACTCGACTCGGACTTGACTTGACTCGGCAACAAGGATGCACTAACTCGACTTGACTCGAGATTTGTATATTTTTTAGTGACTGACTTGCTGCCCTTGGTTCAGTAACATAACACATTCATCCATAAACCTTATGACTTTGAACAACGCTTCCAGCAATTTTTGCCTTCTGGTCACAAGCCCAAAGTGTGGGTGCATTTCTCAGAGGGGAACAGCAAACAGGTTAGGCAATGGGCTTGAGGTCTGCTCAGCAGCTTGCCCCTGCTGCATATTGGAGAAGCCTTCTGAAACTTTTCCTAAGAGCAGAAGGCAAGACTTGTCCCCAAAGCATAGGACATGTTTCTCATAGAACAGCAAGTGTGTTAGGCAGTGGGCTTGAGGAGGAAGGATCATTCCTTCTACAGGTTTTGAAGCTTCAGTAATGGAAAGTAAGAAAGATTCTATTCCCTACTTCCGAAAAATCCTCCAGCTTCAGAAATGGGAAGTAAAAAGGATCCTATTCCCCTTTTCCAAAGCTGTAGACTCTTTTATGCCCATTGGCACAAAAGCCTCCAGCTTCGGGAAGGGGGAGTAAGAAGGATCCTATTCCTCACCTCTGAAGCTGCAGATGGCAAAATCGCAAATGTGGGGGCTAACTCTGCTTAAATTGTTAAAACTGCCTTTATTTGACTCTGTCCAGAAATTCTGGAATATAGGTTGGGGTATAAAGTTGGCTCCCAGACTTGAGACTTGACTTAAAAGTATTTTCAAGGACTTGCTTGACTTGAGAATTGACGGTAGAAACTTAAGACTTGATTTGAGATTTGGAGTAGAAAACTTAAATATATCACTGGTAATTAACTTCTGGGCATAGTTGTTACAAGAACAGTAGTGAAACAGCATCCTGACAAGATGCCATTAGAGATATTTTGGGTGTAACATAAGGTTGGGCATGGCTTTTAACTTTAAATTTTTCAAGCCACTAGCAAATGCAGCTTCCACACCACATAGGCCTTAAGTTTAAAGGTCAAAACAGCTGGGACATGCACATCAGATGAACTACCTTCTCTTACATCACATAGGCCTGCCAAAATGTCTCCTTCATCATTGAAATTTTCTTCTGAGAAATCCCTTCTTCTGAAGTTAGGCTGGTCATTGTTAGAATTGCAACAATGCTTAGTGCTGAAGAGTCAAGAATGCCTCAGAGAGTAATAGAGTTAGATAGCCTGAGTGGCCCAGATTTTCCTCCCATCTTGTCTACCTGTCCTGATCTCTCTGTGATGTGAACTGATACTCTTAGAGAATTTTTTTCCCCACCTCTTCTCTCCCTGCCAGTTCTCTCTCAGCTCTTCCCTGGAGTGAAGCTAGATTAGATTAGAACTCTGAAACTAGATTAGATTAGAATTTTGATTAGAACCTATTTTAGAATGGTGTTCCTATAATAAAAACTTTTAGTCTGTTTCTCCAAGTGTCTCCGTTCTTTAATCAGAATCTCTAACTGGTCTCTATCAATTATGACTAGAGGAAAGCCCTTTCAGTGGTGGCATGCCAAGTGGGGAATGTGCTACCCAGAGCGGCTCTCCAATATTAAAATGTCTTCCAGGACCAGAAGAAGATTTGGGGATTTGTTCAGGCTTTCCAGTATGTTAAAGCTCAGAAATCTTAATCAAACAATTCCTGTGAAATTGTGGGATTTGTAATTCTAATGAAATGCCAGTAATTTTTCCAGGCTCTAAAGTATGTTACTGTTGTTGTATTGTTGTTGTTGCATACCTTCAAGTTATTTCCAACTTATGATGACCCTAAGGTAACCCTATCGTGAGGTTTTTGGGAGCTGAGAGTATGTGATGAACTCAAGATAATCCAGTGGATTTCCATGGCCAAGCGGGGAATCAGACCCTGGTCTCCAGAGATGTAGTCAAACCATGCTGACTCTAAAATATGTTATTTAGCTGTTGTTAATCTTGAGAATGTTTATTGTTTCTTCTGACTTTACTGCTTAGAATGGTTTTAATTGGAGATGTGAACCACACACACATATAGAGGGAGAAGGCTTAAAATGTGCCTTGGTAGTTTGGATTCTGAGGTTGGGTTAAATTCATATTTCACCTCAGAAAGGAGGCAAAATGTTACCTTTCATCATTTTCTGAAGACTTGGAGGGCATTCATATTGACTATTATGCAAACAATGAAAATGCCCATAATTTCTTTTTTCTTTTTGGGAGTAGGCACCACAGAATAATATTCTCTGCCCCTTCTGATAAGATGAGCCTATCAAATTTCAGACAGTTGGGTGTGGAGGTTTTGTGCTATGCACTTCTAATGTTTCAGGGAATTTTATTTGTATTTATTTTTAGGATATCTTTCCATTTCTGAAGTTTTCCTGGAAATAACTATCTCTATGAAACATGAAGTAGAAGCTCTTCTGCCTCCTTGCAGATTTACAGAAGGATGCCCACAGGGGTGTTTGTTCATTGGTAGCTTCAAAAGAGACCTTGGAGAGGCTAATGGCTGGTACCCAGCACAGTTGTGCCCACAGAAATGACTTCTCTGGGTGCAAGCAAGAGTGACATATTATCCCCTCTCTCATAACGTAAAAATACTGTTGGGGGGGATCTCCAGAGAAGATTTCAGTATTTGAAAAGGTTGGTCAGATAAGGAAACTTAAGCTGAATTTAGGTCTTGGACTACAGTTCCCAGAATCCTCCAGCCACTACTTTAAAACTGGACATACCTTTCTGTCCCCCAGCAGTTTTTGTGGGCAATGTGTTGTGCTGCATGACTGTATTACAGCCATACTGACAGGTTAAATATTTAGCTTGTTTATAAAATGCTCAGGACACAAATACCCACTGGTTAAAAGAGGCAACCTTCTTGTTCTTTCTCACTGAATGGAGAAGTCCAGCTCATGAGAGTCTCAGCTTTCCTTTGGTACAATGGCACAAAATGCAAAAATAGTGGCAAGGTCATCCTGTATTCCCATCCTGTGTACCTCAGCTAAGCTACTTGGATGGCATTGGTACTCTCTTTTAGCAAGACAGTGGTGCCTTGCCCCGCTTGAATTGGCAAAGCAGGCAGAAAACACTGGGGGAACTTGATGAGATTATAGGAACTTAATGAAATTCCACAGCACACTTGACTGGGGAATCAGTGGCCTTTTTCACATGTTCAGTAAAATTTGCGCTGCAACGTTTCCAGGTGGGGGGGTTTTATGCACGCTACCGCGGACATTATTTTACAACGATTCATACGTCTGCAGCCTGAAACATTGTAGCGTGATCTCACAATTACACACGTTGTAATGGCCACCCCCCCAAGTCTCCTCACGTCGCCTCCTTCAGCTGTGATTGACAGTTCATTTTTTTCAAAATGGCCCCGTACGTCATGACGTGCGTGTTCACGTGTGTATGCACGTCCTGCCCCGCAGTTCCTCCCATGGTGACTCCCTCCTCCATTCTTCATGCTGGCCGATTTTGATTTTCGCGCCCTATCTCAGGGGAGTGGTTTCTCGCGCCATAGCTGGCTGGAGTGCATTTTTGCTCCCTATCTCTAGTGGTTTTCTGCGCCCGTTTTCTGCTTTTATTTTTCCCTGTGAGCGATGGAGAAAGAGGTGCTTGTTGAAGTTGCAGGTTCCATTTTAGCTGTAGTCTCGCTTCTTGGAGTTGTGGTGGCTGAACTGGGACATCGATGGGCTACAGATCCCCTCTCTTTAGCGGCGCCACCAGTTCCCTCCCCCCCCGCCTCAGGATCCCTCATTGAGGCTCCCGGCCGTCCCAAACTCCCAAGTTAATCCTTCGTGTGGCAGTGGGGGGGGTCTGGCGCGGAAGAGCCGGGGGGATAACGTGCAGTCTTCCTGGCCGCGCCATTCACCGCTCTGACTGGTGGGCAGCGCTTCCCTTACCGCTCACGCCTTTACTTTGCCACCCCACCCCACCCCGTCGCTAATACTGTTCACTTGCTCACGCAAACCCTCGCCTCTCTCTAGCAGCGCCACTGGTTCCCTCCCCCTCTCCCGCCCTGCCTCAGGTTCCCTTTGGCTGACACTCTCTCAGCCTCACTGAGGCACCCTTTCCTGTTTCGAGGAAACAAGGGCTGGAAAACTGACAAGCAAAGGGGTAGGAACATTTTCTCTTCACTATCTTTTTGACTTCGGATACCAGCAGCTCAAGCTAATGTGGACAAGACAACTGTATGGATTTTGGGTGGCGTTGTCCACAACATCTTGAGGGCCAAAGGTTTCTCACCCATTTCTATATTGCCAACCCTGCTATTAGACAAAGCATTAAGGATGGCAAAAAATGAGATTGACAGCAAGTCATTCTGGGACACAATTCACACGGAAATTATAGCTTGATTGATGTTTTGCCTCACTCCTCATCAAGGACATTCAAGATGGGGTATATAGTATGCGTCTTTATCCACAGAATAAACCTCTGAGGTAAGTTAGGTTGCATTCCTTATGATATGCACTAGGAGTGCCCATTATAATTTTCTCCAGAAATCACCAGTTAAGAGGTTGGTGGCTAATTTGAATCAGTGCAGTGGCGTGGGAGAGGGGAGAGTTAACCCAAATCCACAAGCCAGTTCTCCAGCTCTAATTGAACTCTCCTCACTCCATGTGTTTTATTAGCAATAGAAGTAAGATGTTGGGGTGTGTGATGTGCCGGGGGTGCTCCACTAGGAAGCTTGCATGAAGGCTGAAGAAGACCGAGGCCCATCATCCCAGTAACCCCTTGTTTCATGGCACCAGTTAAAGAGAACCCACCACCCCCAGTTGTGTTAAAGTTCTGTATATATTCTGTATATATTCTTTAAATGCATATTTAATAATAAGTCACGCAAAAGTCTCTTGTCTGTTACCACATTTTATTTTATTTTTCCGGGGGTCTAGCAGCTCCATTTCACCAAACCAAGGGATAATAGGTATGTTGAAATTGATACCCAACTTGATACTTCTTCCTCTACCGCGGTAGAACTACCTTAATCCATGGCCTGTGTGTTCTTCAAGCCCGGTTGCATCACCTCTGTAGCCCCTGGAGAGTCAAGGATGCGGTTAATCGGCCCCAAGCTCCAGGAAAGCAGTCTAAACGTGGAGGACAGAACGAAAACACACAGCAAACTGCTTGCATTTTATGTGCTTTGTGGTATAAAAGAGAGCCTAATGATTACAGTTTGCCATCCATCCAGAAATTTTTAGTTAAGCCTTGCAGAAATAGCATTCATTCCTGCCCAGAAGCTTCCAGCCAGTCCGGGTGCTTAACCAATTAGCTCGGGGGGGCTGGCAGTTTCAAGGGGGGGTGCGCCTGTGGAGAGAGGGGTGTGTCAATGGCCCGTGCACGCATTCATGCAAGGAAGCCTACCTTAATCCATGGCCCGTGTGTTCTTCAAGCCTGGCTGCATCACCTCTGTAGCCCCTGCAGAGTCAAGGACGCGGTTAATCGGCCCCAAACTACAGGAAAGCAGTCTAAACGTGGAGGGCAGAACGAAAACACATATCAACCTGCTTGCATTTTATGTGCTTTGTGGTGTAAAGGAGAGCATAATGATTATAGTTTGCCATCCACCAATTAGCTCTGGGGGGCCTGGCAGTTTCAAGGGGGGGTGTTGCTGAATATGCTGAAGAACCGGGGGAGTTAGTTCAAACTTTCCACGGCCACCCTGCTATTGGCCCACTGACCCTGTTACTGCCATGCGCTGGCCATTTCATGCCCTCCCTTTTTTAAAAATACTCATTTCACCAACCACCACTTTCCGTTGTATGGGTGGAAAGGTGGAAAGGCTGTTAATGGTCATGCATACTTTAAAATTCCTACTTCAACATGGATATTCAGTTCTGCTCCCTGCAGCAAGGCCCTCCGGCCTGCTTCCCCCCCCCCATGCTCCACGCATTGCCCCACAGCGCTTTTCCAGAGCGGAAGCACTATTACTTATAAGAAATTGAACGGAGAGGCTTCCCGCGGGGGGCCCCGCCAGCATCCACGCTGCCCCTTGCCAAGCCCCCCCCGTGGCTCCTGCCGCCGCCCCCTGGCTCCCACATGCAGCGTCCTGTCCTGCGGTTTTGCTGTGACACGCGGAAAGTCACAGCCATGGGCCCCCCAAACGCTACTCCCCAGCCTTCTGAAATGGCAGAGACCCAATGCGCACATACAGTAATCCTCAAATCGAGGAAAAAACCCCATTCTTTGGATCCTAAGCACATACCACCAAGCTTTTCCCCTTTTTTGGCTGCAGAAAACCGCTCTCCGAGACTCAAAAAATGGCGCTGTCCTGCTCTCTGTGAGGCGGGCCAACAGCAGAAGCGGTGCACACCAACAGCCCGCCCTCCGATTACGTCATGCACGAATCAGCACGTATCTTGGCTTCTACACAGCCGGCATGAATGTTGTAGCGCGGTACGAGGGGAAAAAACCACCTCCTCCCCCGGGTTTTAAAAAGCCCACGCACTGCTGTTGGAGACATCTCTGGGCGGATTAAGGTGTCGCTGCTTGCCAGTTATGTACGACCCAGCGCACTCGAAGGTGTGAACGACGTCCGTCAGAAGTCGTGCTGCCACATTTTTTTACCCCATGTGAAAAGGGCCAGTGTTAGTCACCCAGTAAACAGGCAGTAAGAAGAATAGCACTGAGCAAGTCATTCCCTAACTGGACTCTATTGCTGTCTGGTTTCCCTTTCTCTTCCACTGTAGTTTTGTGCTTATGGAGAGCTCAGAGAAGTTTGTTGGGGGCTTTAAAATGCTGAGAAATGTGAAAGAGTACTAGATCTCTCAAGCATCAGAAACTGAACAACAACCAGTCCAAACACCTCTGCCCCAGCGCGTATAACATCTATCAGAGAAAAGAAATAAATTTAGTCTTCTTTGTAAAACATATGAAAGCAGTGTTACATGTGAAAACATGCATTATCAGATACATGATCTAATAGAGGATGGAGAGTGAAAAAGAAAAAAATGCCTGCAGGTTAGAATGAGGCAGGAAGAGAATGGGCATAAAAAGGAAATAAGAAGTCTCCAAACATACAAACTACTATTATTGAGTATAGGCATGCAAAGTTTGCTAACTTCAAGAAAAAATACATTGTAGTAACCAGAAAAAAAACTAATAAGAACACCTGTCAGAACTCTGGGGTGGTTCCAAAAGCCTCAGATCTAGAGTACTCCATGTCAGGTCACCTTGGACAAAAACTTGTTTATCATTAGGCAGAGTAAGTTGATTATCTCAGTGAGGCAGCAGATTCTCAGAAGCCGTGGCAAGATGCTAGGAATAACAAGAGATCCCTGAGCCCTCACATACTCTCAGCCCCTAGAAAACATGATAGATTTGCCTTAGGGTCTCCATAATTCAGAAAGAACTTAAAGGCACACAGCAACACCACAACTAGTTTTAACGCTCTGTCATTTAAATTTTATTGTTAAAATGTTATGTATTTGGTATTACGGTTACCTTGGGTGTTTCTTTAACTGAAATGTGGTATGGGGGTGAGGGGGGTGTATATTTTAGCTGCCTAAATATCCTAAAAGAACCAGATCCTGTCTGATCTTGGAAATTAAGTAGGGTCAGAGCTGGTTAGTACTTGAATGGAAGACCACTAATGAATACCAGCTGCTGTAGGCTAAATTTCAGAGGAAAGTACTGGCAAAACCACTTCTGAGTATTCCTTCCCTAAAGATACCCTACAAAATTCATGAAATTGCCATAAGTTAACAGGTGTCTTGAAGTGACAAACACCCACATATATATGTTTTAAATCAGTCAATAACACCTTTCAATTTACCTGCCAATTTTGAGGATTTTTTGAAAAAATATAGATTTATCTTAGAATAAAAATGTAATCACACATTATTTATGATTCTACATTAACAGTTACTTTTAAAGAAAAAAGAAGATGGGGATCCAATTGAAAAAAAAATAGTTCAAAATAGTACACCTTTCAGTTCTGTTCTGCACACCTCTGGCACCCTTCAGAGATTTTTGTAAATTCTTACTACTTTGGGCATAGTGGGAAAGGAGGAGGGGAAAAAATCCTCTGCCTGGATTTATACTATGCCACCACTTGGTGGCACAAAGATCCTAAACTTCAAAATCTGGTGGATGCTATAATAAGTTTCTTCAAAAATCTCTATATGGAAGTAAAACTGACGCTTTATTTGAGACATTATTGTAAGTCAGATTGTCCCAAGGCCCTTATGGACCTCATTACACATTCCAAAATTCACTAGAGCAAGTGCATATTAAACTATTCAAAAGTAATAAATGGAACCCTCTTTCTCTTTGAATTAAATAGCAAAGCATCCATTGACTTTAGAGATAGAATTTTAGCTATCAGCTGCTGAGATTTTTAAAAAGCTGGAGAGTTTGACAATGCTACTGGGGGCATGGGAGGGGGAGGGGGGAGCCCAGCAACACACCATAAAATCAATCGTTCATAAAATTAGCTCGCCCAAGTTAGGTAAAGTAGAAAGGGGTATCCAGGCAACTCTGTTCTTCAGGGTCAGCAAGCATGCTTCCTCAAGACTTTTGACACCCATTTTCCAAACCTGCAAGCTACTTCAACCCATCCTAGACACCTCCTAGTTAACAAACTAACAAGCACTGTTTTTAAAAGCGTCATGTGCCTTGCAGAGTGCAACAGATTTCATGGACTGAACACAAGTATGATTGACGTACAGTCTTCTCCCCCAAAAGCAAATATGGGTGACAAGGGGGGATTTCTTCAAGACTGTACCAGGGAAGGAAAAGATTAAGTTTTCCTCTCTCTGCAGATATGATGAGACATATCCACAAAGCAGGTGCCAATTACACTTTTTAGACCACCCCACTGATGGCAAGAATTATTTAAACAAAGGTGGTCAATCAAAGGCATGTGATTTGGCTGTCAGAGATCTTCTCACTTGTTTTCTTTCTGTATATGTAGTGTTACTGGACTTTCTTTGAAATTTCTTGAAGTTTCACCTCACCTTGAGTGTCTGCATATTTATGAGGTCTACAAGGATGTACTTAGGAGTAAAAGACCCACAAACAATGTTCATGTTTTCAAATGAAATGACTATGGCCCTGACTACGCTCCCTGCTGCTACTCACCGGCTTTTTGGTGGGTCCATTTGGGTCCGTCCTGAAGAGAAGCAGTGTGAGCTCATCGCTCCGCACTGCTCCGGCATCCAAGATGGTGGCTTCCAGTTGGTGGAGGCTCCCCACCAACCGCTGAAGCTTGCCAGCCTAAAGCCCGCCCCCAGCAGATCTGCAGGCTCGCACTGCTGCACACCTCCAAATCTGCACCGGAGTGCGGGAACGGAGTGGCACGGAGTGGCGCGCTCCGTGCTTTTGAAAAACCTGTAAAAACAGGTTTTTAAAAAACATGTTGTGCAACCACTTCGGGTCACTCCAGAGAGGACTGAGGTGCAGAACTTCAACAAGTAGTCCGACCCAGTCCACTCCCAAGGTGTGGATGACCTCCGTCAGAGGTCGCACTGCGCCGTTCTACTTACCCATGAGGAAATGGCCTAAAATGCACATTGTTGGAAAAATGTATAGATACTTTGACCAATGAGAAAAGTTGCATAAATTAAGTAAATCATGCAAATAAATGATCAAATTAGGGAAAATGTGTTTCAAAGTTGCACAGTTTTCAGTATAAGAAAAAGATATAAAGTCTCACAACCTAATACCAAATAAAGCCAGGAAGGAAATGCAAGTGGAATCTGGAAAAGCACAATGAAATGGAGATTGAGAGATGTCCACATCTCTAGTTTTTTTGTCATTGAGACAGAAAATCCATTCAGTGTCTCCTTCTAGGGGTAAACATACAGCATAAATCAATGACTTCACTCCACTCTTCCATTTTAGGTTGACTGCCCCACCTGTGCTCAGTGGTAAACCTGGTCTCACAGGAAACTAAGATACGTAGTAAATCTGCCTTTGAAAAAATCTCCCTCTGTACATCCATTTATGGTGCAGGAGCCATTTTCTTTTGCCCAACAAGCTGAGTCTACCGAAATTGCCTTCCACTCTTCCAGAGTTCTCACTCTGTCTTCTTTGATACTTTGGCATCTACAGGAAAAAGGGAACCAAGCTTTAATTCTTTCAGGCCAAGGTTGGCCCAAGACATTTTTCCAGCCGTAGAGAAGGCAAAAAATGGTGCACAAATACTTCTCCTATCAAGGTACCTAGTACACAAGTCCAGATACACACCTTGTTTTGGCATCTGAAAAAGAAAATCCCACAAAGATTTCTCCTCTTCCCTGGCAGTAAGAATACTTGTTATTGTTGTGCGCCTTCAAATTGTTTCTGATTTATGGTGATCCTAAGGTGAACCTATCACAGGGTTTCCTGGGACTGAGTGTGTGTGATACACGCACAGTACCCCAGTGGGTTTCTATGGCCGGGCAGGGGATCAAAACCTAGTCTCCAGGGTCATAGTCCAATATTTAAAGCACTTCTAGGACAAACAACCAGTCATTCACTACCCTCTTATGTCAACTCAGATATGTTGCTGAGAGTGGCTGCTTCACTTTGCCTAATGATAGAGCTGGCTCTCCCTCAAGCACATACTGCAGGTGTTAGTGTGCTGCTTTTCTTTACAAAGGAATTCACGTTCCTATTCCTTACTCACATTCTAATCTTCTTTCTCTCAGGGTGAGCTCCCACATGGCCATCATTTGATGTTCCATTCTCAGGTGACAACTTGTATGGTGTGAAACAGCCATCATGGGCAAAACATCAGAGATGAAACTTCATATTACCTCAGTGTGATTTTTCACCAGAGACTGCTTACATGTCATGAAATGCTACAATCTTTAGAAGCCAGAATATACTACCAACATTGCTCACTGATGACCCAAGAAAGAAAATAAGATTTTTCTTAGGTGTGGGATTAAAACATAGTAGTCAGACTTGTTATGAATCATACTTAGTAAAACTTCTGTATGATTTGGACACCCAAAGGCAGAGGTAACCTGTCAAGAAGTGTATTTTTTATTGCGTTTTATGGATTGGGAGATGCAATGGATTCTGGGATCCTTTCCAAATTATATGCACTTACAGATCTGTTTTTTAGATGAGTAGTTACATCACATCATTGTTGCTGACCACCCTTGCATCGCCCCCTTTTCAGTCAATGTTTTCTGTGCATTCTATCCAGGGCTGCAAACAGAAACAAGGAATGGTGCAATTCGAAAGAAGTATGAATCTGTGCAGTTGATCTGACTCAGGCTCTCCAAGCAATAATAGCCAATTACTCAGTGCTTTCACCTTACAAAGATTTTGTGATGTCAGTGAAACAGTAATTTAACTGGTGCTGTTTTTCCAGCATGCAGTTTAGAAAAAAGAGGAAGCTGTTGAATCTCTGTTGGATATGCAGTTAAGCCCTGTTTAAAAAAAAAAAAAAAGTGGCTATATTGCCTCTGCTGAGACCACCTACCTTCACCCCTCCATCAACTATCTCCAAACAGCTCCCTGTCATTTTCATCAGGAGAACTGTCTTCTTGTCATCCAACTAGTCATTTATGAGTTTTATTTTGGTTTTAAAGTTTTAAATAGTTTTCATGCACTTAAAACATTTTACCGGGGGGGGGGCGGGGCTAATGTGTTGAAAAAGTGTTGAAAAAGTGATCTAGAAAAGCTTCAAATAAAATAACCTGATCTTTTTTCTTCTTCCCATGTTCCTATGTTCTTCCTGTGTAATTTCTTACATTTTGATTGCAAATCTGAAAAAAAGTGTGCTGCCAGGCTACTTATCTTTCTGAGCTGCTCTAGGAACCTTTTGAACTAAAGGAACCACCAGCTGCCCTATTTGGCAGTCTCAGGGGTGGGGATGTTTAGAGCACAGATTCACTACCTCTACACACATCCATACCCTGGGATGGTCCATACAATATTAAAGAGCTGCTGGTGCTTTGTGCAGCTCTCCAAAGACCCGTTACTTCTAAAATGCTTGATTAAGGTGGAGTCAGGGTCCTCAGAGCCAGACACTGGAAGCTGGATGATCTGAAAAATCACATATGCTGTGGTACAGGAATTTTTCCAGGTCAGCCCATTCATAATGTCTGAGTTCAAAAACTTCTCAGAGCCAATTCTGCGTAGGGCCAAGTGGAAGGCGGCAGCACTTCATTTCCCATCTCAGACAGTGAGAAAGCTCCAAGTTGCTCTGCCTAGAGTATGGGGGGAACCTTTACAACAATTCTGATCCCTATGGGTGTGAATAGTGGAGGTTTCATCATGGAGCTCCTGAAGGATTGCTACATTAGGAATGGTCACTGCTGGTTGTACACTTTGGGAGGAAATTCCCACTCTCCATTTCTCCTTCTCTCTGATCCTGACCAAAAACTCAGCAAGCAGCTTGGGAAGAAGGAATGCCTGGCTCCTGTCTTGTGTGGCAGAGTGCCTGAAGCAGCCAAGTGTTCTCTGTTACCATTCAGAGGATGACCAAGATGAGGAGAAAGTAATAACGTGCTTACCACAGTAATATTACCAAATGTTTCTGGCTGCAGGTTTTGAAGAATCCCCAGGTAAGAGTGGTCTCTGAGACCATCCAGTGTGTCCACCAATGCCATGTCACTATCTGATGGTGGGCAAATAGTAGCTGCTCCTTCTTTCTGACACTGACATGAGAATTTCCATATCATGACATCAATAGGACTAGTCCCTTGTTCTGCCTGTCACCTTGTCCTGTGCTAAAACTGTGTTGAAACACTTACCCATCACCAAGTAAGCTGTGGATGATGCTTCCTGTTGTATAATGGAATTTCTGCTTTTCTTTTGTATTTATAACATTTCCTCCACAATAGAACTCAGGACAGAATGCTCAACATGTTCTGGTGGTCTCCAACCTAGTCATTAGTGACCAGAAAAACAGCTGCTCCATCAATGCCTTCAGGTTCAACATGTGCCCTGGAACCACCTACAGATGGCTCCAATAGTCCAAATATACTCTCCAGTCTACTCCTTCAGTCCCTGGTTATGCAGAGGTGGCAAGCTAGGGGTCCCCATTTGCTTGCACACACACTGCCTCTGCATGACAGGAAGTGATAGAGATTGAGAGAGAAAAAGAGAATAAGCATGCTGCTTCTGATAAGAGATGGAGAAGCAGCAGCAGGGGGTCTGGGGTAATATTTTGGGATTTGGCCTAGGGCATAGGAGATATCTGATCATGTTTATTACCGGTACCACCACAGCTTACCTTGATTTACAGCTTCTGTTCTAGAGTAGATGGATATGTGTTACTGCAAATGGAGAATTGACAAAAACACTAAATGTAGGTAGTTAAGCAGCATTTCTTCCATCTATATCTTTCCAAAGAGTTCTCTGTATTTCTGGTACCCTTATCAAGTGAAGTGACCCAGGAGGTCATTAGGAAGTGAGTTCAGAGTTCATTAGGAAGCAATTTCTTCTTGGCAGTGGCACCCCAGTACTATAATACCCTGCCCAGAGAGGCTTACCTGTCACTGTCCCTATGTTCATCTGAGGACATTTTTTGTATTCTCCCAGCTTGTAGAAATTTGTGTAATTAGTGTTCCCAACCACAGGATGTGCACTAGTGAAGATCACTGTTTGATGGACCAAACAGTGGCTCCTTCCCATTTTAAAAAGGGAGAAATTTCATCCAGAGAAGAAGTATCCACAAACACCCAGATTTCTTAGCAATTTATCCTTTTTAATCTGTGACTATACAATTAACATGTTAAAACAACAGAATAAATCACATCAGTTTCATTCCAACTACTAGTCATAATAGTAAATTTATTTGCTTCCAAAAATCATGTTAGTTACTCTGATGCCTAAGGCACCTAGTTTGTAATGCATTTTCTTAATTACAACGCCATTTTCTTAACCAAATGCTGTTGTTTGGTAGAACATCAAAAAGTTACCTTTGGATCTGTAATTCCCCCCCCAACACACACACACACACACACACACACACACACACACACACACATGGACTGGCTGGGAGGAGTCTGGCAGTTGTAGTCCAAAAAAGTAACTTTTCCAAGCTTTGAAGGAAAATGCAATGTAATTTGAATGACTGGGGAGCTCAATAGTAGCAGAGTTGTTTTTAAACCTAGTAAATCTGCAGTGGGCACAGGCACTCAACCCAAAATGGAGAATGAAGATGCCAGAGAAACCATCTTTTGGGATTCCTTTGAGCCCTGAAGGACCTCCCGGGGACCCTGTCCCCACACCATAGAAGGTTTCAGGGCTGCAGCATCTCTGTTAGGAGCACAACTTCTGCGCTAGCCTTAGGCATTGTTGAGGCTAGATACACCACTGACAGAATGCCTTCTACGTGACTCAGGCTCACTGTCAACAATCAAATCCACAGTGGCCTTGAATCCCATAATTAGGCCATGATTTAGGAAACGTTTTTGAATAGTCTGACAGCTGACCGAGGTACATGATTAAGAACCAGTCATTTTGGTTAGTTTTGGCCTCACCTTTTTGCATTGGCTTTTGGCTTGTACTGTGATTCTGAGATCAAAAAAGCATAACTTCATTTGGGAGCAAAGAGTCTCATTGTCACTATCATATAAAAACACTGTATGAATGACAAGTGGCAGCCATTCAAATTAGTCACAGGTTTTTAGCTACCTCGAACTGCAAGTAAACACTGGGCATTTAACAGGGCTTGAATTTTGTGTTGTACACACAGAGCCCTGAAGAGAGTGACATAGTATGAATGAATGTTATCACATAGTTTCTTTACATCATAGCTATCACTATGCCTACTTGACTGTTTCCAGCACATCTAAGTTAGGATTGCCTCCAGCTGCCTTATTTCATCAGCAATAGAAAAGAGGCATTATTGATAACAATGGACAAGAAACTTACATTCACTGAAATAAATATATGAATTTTTCTAATTTGCAGTCTGCAAGCCCATTAGCAGGAGTAGGTGTGTGTGCCTTTCAGTTTCCCATTATGGGATGACATCTCAAGATTATTTTCCTTTTTCCTTTTTAAATTATACAAGAATTAATGCACAGAACTCAAGATGTATATCTTTGGGGAAAAAACACAAAAGCATGCCTCCATATGTGAGAACTGAATACATTGAGATGTGTTAGAAAGTACATGCAGTAGGAAGAAATGCATACCAAAATATGTTTGAATTTTCATGAGGTAGAAATTCACAAAGCCCTCACAAGCCAATAAAACAAGAAATCAAGCAACAAGAAGAAAATGCAGATGGGCTTCAGGAAAACAGAGACTGTGAGGTGTTCACATCCCAAATTGTTGCTCTGTCCTCCTGGACACACTATACACACACTATATATGTTTCATACTATACAGCATTATGATTCCATTCTAGCTGCCATGGCAACATTCTGTGGAATCCTGGAATCTCTAATATGGTAACGTACTTAGCTGAGAATTCTAAATGTTCCCCTTAATGTTAAATCGCAGGATTACATAGGATGTTGCCATGGCAGTTAAGATAGAATCATACCACTATAACTGTGTAGTGTGAAAAGGCCCCTGGTTTCTACTTAGAGAAGACTGGTGACTTTGGGTGTAAAATATTTGCACTTCCAGAAGCAGAGGTAGATAGGCAGCCCTCTCTAGCAGGCTGAGAGGTTGTGTGCCTTACTTTACAGACGACGGTCCTCTGTTGGATTGCTGTGAAGTCCAAATCTGGCTTAATGAAAGAAGAACTGTAGGAAAGTAAGAAATTGCTCATCAGCAGTCTACAGCACTTGAACTTGAGCAGGTGCTTGGCTTGGGTCCCCTGGACAGTCTTCAGATGTGTTATTATAGTTATAGTTATTTCTTTCAAAGTGCACATTCATTCAGAAACTACCTGCAAATTTTATGTAAATCATTGTCCTCCTTTTGGGGATGCATGTCCTTTTTCTGTGTGATAATGTGCAAGCAGACACTATATCAACAGGCAGCTGGTCCCTAGGATGAACCCGTGTGTACTTTGCTCCTTTATTCCACTCCAGCTAAAAATCTCAGCTCTCAATTTCTCTTCTATGCCGCTTCCTTCTCCCTCCCACCCCTCTCTCCATGCCATCACTCTTTTCAGAGTTTTCATCTGAGACTATGGCCCTACATGTAAACTGTCCATTCGTGAAACTCAGTAACAGAAGAGTACTGTTGCTGTTGAACTTCCATCAAAATCTAGTCAGAAAACAATTCATATAATTGTCCAAACAAGCAACATTCTTCAAAAGACTGCTGGTCAAATAATTATTAGGATTCTGCAATAACAGTACAGTGAATGAATAATCCATTAGCCCCGCCACATTCGCAAGGGTTAGGGACACAGAACCCTTGTGAAAGTGGAACAGTTGCGAATAAGCACTCCCAGCAATTCCCTTCCAGAGTTCTCCCATCTCATTCCTTTGCTCCTGGCTCCTGTGGTGGTGGTGGGGAGAAAAAAGACACACTAAAGGGCTTATTGGTGCTTTTCCCTCAAAGGGAGAAGAGCAGAATTCTTGAGTTCTAGATACTTCTGGTGGCCATCTTGAAAAAGGGAGGGGTAGCAGCAAAGAGAGCACCTGACCAATCAGCAGCCATTACACAGCAGGAAAATGCAGTCACATGGCAGAAAGGACACATTCCCAGCAGTGGGAGGGGGCTTTGATCACCCAAATGGAAAAAACAGCCATTTTAAACACAAGCCTTCCAAGCCTGGGGTGAGGAATGCAAGGGAATGGCGGGGGGAGGCAAGCATGTGCTTCATGAATAATCAAATTTGTGAAGGTCAAACCTGCTAATGAGGAGGGAGGACTGTACAATGAATGGCCTTTTCCAATCCTTCCATGTTCTCAGTGTTTCATATTTGAATAATGAAACTTTGGGGTCATTTTGCTCCTTAAACACAAGCACATACATGAGCAAGTTTAAATCTACCATTAAACCAGACCCTGGCTATGGGAGATGTAGTGGGGGGTTTTTGTTTGTTTGTTTGTTTTTAATGAAATACACATTGCTCTGAAATAGTATCTGCTGGTATCCCCTCACCCTAAAGTTGCTGCTTGTCTAGGGATGGCATCTGCATAGCTGAGTTCCTTCATAAATTTTTTAAACTACAGAAAAAAAGAGCTTTTTCCTAGCAGGCTTTTCACAGTCCCATCTGTCTTCTGCTTTCTGTCTACAGAATAAAATGGACAGGAAAAGCCAGATAGTGACTCTTCTCTAACATGCAGCTGCTCACAAAGCAAACTTATGGCAGGATATGTGCAATATTGCTTATGACCAACTGAAGTGTACACTGCAGACAGGGAGACAGTGTAACAGAACAGAAAGTTGCAAGGAGGTGAGTTCCCTGAGTCTAAGTAGTTCAGAAAAAACTACGCAACATTTATTATGAGAGGAATGGGGGATATTCCCCAATCACTTTGCTATTTATGGCAGAAAAACAAAAAGTTTTCTGCTATCACTTGTCCCACTTCCTGGGGTCTGCTGCACAGGATAACCTCTCATTCATATAGGACATATGTATACAATCTGTTTTACCTGGGCTCAGATTCTGCTGCCTCTTTTCCAGGTAAAAGCAGGGCTTTGGCTTTGACTTTGACCATGAAATTTTGTTTCATGTCGATTGTATTGCATGGTGTTTCATATCTAGGCACAGTTTCTTCACACAGCTTCAGAACAGAGAAGCATGGCACATGGGTGTGGACAGAAGTGCCTGTATTATATTCCGAACTTTGTGCTAAATTGTCAAAATGGGACCATAAGAGAATCCAGAATGAAAAACTGCAGAGGATTTGGTGTGTCCATAACCATCAATTATATAGGCAATATACAAGTATTTGATCTCAGAAACCAAAATGCTGGTATATCTAATGTGCTATAGTGGGAAGAGGGCTGGACTTTGACTACAGAGACTGGGACTTATTGGGGCTTACTATTTAATCAGAAAGGTTACTAGTGGCCTAAGACAAGTTACTGGAACTTTTCCCACACCTTGTAGAAGGTTGTTATGAGTATAAAATAGGATAAGTGTTGTTCACCCTTCCTGAACTCCTAGAAAGAAAGATGGAATACAGATAGGTTATTCAAGCTTGAGCAAGTTGCTTTTTTTATTATTATGATAGCTCCCAGGATCCTACAGCTGGCATGTGAATTTTAGTCCAAAAATGTAACTTTTCCAAGCTCTGATTATGCTATTAAAGTCACAAAGCTGAAAAAAACCCTACATTTTCTAAAGGCCTTCTTTCTTTCTGCTGTCTTTTCTACACTCCTCCCCAAAGGATTCTTAAAATGTGTGACAGATGGCTTTGACTTGTCCTCTGCTAGCAACAAAAGTTTCGTAAACATTCACAATCTGTTTTAAAAGCAGCTTGTTGAAGACAAAACAGAGACAAACTGCTTTTGCTAAATTTTTAATTTTGCCCATGTTGCACATTATGACATTGGAGTGGGGGTAGAGAAAGAGAAGGAAACCACAGAAACTGGAAATATATATATTGGAACAAGATATAGAGTGAAATGCATCTCAGTTTTTTAAACTTCCAACTGCTGAATCATTAAATAAAACTTATAAAGAGCACTTACAATTTCTTCATACACATCTGTTTTCTTTGGAATACAAAGAAAATTATTTCTAACTAATCTTACAAAGATCACAGGCTTGGCCCTCCATCATGTCAGAGGAGTGAGGAATATACTAACTGAAAACAAATTAAAGCCAAAGAATGAACAAGTTTTAGTAGACAATATTTTGTCTTGAATAGCATAACAAATCCATTTCAGTCCTATATCAGCATTGTTTTAAAGACTTATGTGGAATACTACTGATGCCTCAATTTTTTCTAGTTCTCCCACACACACACACACACACACACACACACACTCTTTCAATCATAGAACTATTTAGTATATTATTACCTGTCCTTTCCAGCTGACGCCTAATGGTCCTATTACAAATTAAAATCCCCACGGAGAATATTGGAAGCCATTAAAGCCACCCACCAGACAAGAGCAGTCAATGCCTTCCAGTGAGACAGCAAAGCTATTGAATGATCCTAAACTAAAGGCCAGCAGGCATAAGCCTACTGGTGCTAGATGAAAAGGAAGGATCCAGACAGTAGAATGAGAGTCTTTCTGATCTCATAATCACAATGCTAAATTCTGACTGGTTATCTAAACTTGCCCAAGTGTTCTAACTTTTGGTGAATATATGGAACTTCTGGACATGATGGATTTCCAATTCATTTCAAAGTGAGAGACATCTGAAAAGAATTGGGGGCAAAAATCTGGGGCTCCAAGGTCTCAGTTCTTCATTCACACTGGATCCACAACCCATGACAGATCACCAGAACAAAGGAAATGCTAGAGTTTCAGTGTTTTCCTTCTGTCCCATCCACATAGTGCTCCTGGGGATTTGGTTTCTAGTCTGAGTACAGCAGTACTCATAAACAATATATGTAACAGAATGCTGACCCTAAAAAGAAAGCAGCTTTATCAGAAAGAAAGAAAAATGGCTTTAATACAAATAATGCAAAATACCAAACTATTATTGGCAAAGATATGTATTGCAACACCAGCACTTCATGTGGTTCAACTAGAGGTCCAACAGGCCTTGGTCATCTTCCCTGGTGCCACTGTAAAGTGAGATTTCCTACCAGGAGCTCATAGAGTTAAAATGCTTTCCTTCCATTTAGCAGTGAAAGTATAGACTTTTGGGCCAGGCAAAGGTAGAATGCTTAGCTTGACTAATCAGCTTGATTAAAAAGGTACCCCTGAGTGAGAAGGACGGGAGTACTTACCTTGCCTTCTGAGTGGCCATACACTTAAAACCTTCAAGGGAGCAGCGGATGGCATGAAGGTGTAAAGAATGAAATCAGCCACAGACAGAGCAGTCAAAAGCAAAGGGATACTCTCCACTCCCATCCTTCCCTCATAGATGTACTTCCAAAACAAGGGGGAAGCCCACCATCCTGAATTATATAAATGTGAGCGAACCAGGCTGATTCAAAATCCTGGCTGTAGAATGATAGCTAAATAGTGTTACTGCTCCCAACACACCATTTATGACTTTTATTCAAGACTATCGTCTTATTTGTTTGCAGATTCTGCAAGTCTAGCTATGGCCCTGTCTTACGGAACAGCATATTTTTCTGAGAGGTTGACTTATTTGTCTGAATTCTCGCAATCTTTTTCTATATTTAATATGCAGGAATTGCTCCAAACTGAACTTTTTCAAGGTGCCTCATGACCTCAATGAAGTGATGTTGTGTGGCTGTATTTGTTGCAGTATTTTTGCCTAGGGTGGAATTAAAAACCTTTTAAAACATATACACTCTCATATTCACCCTTTCTTTAGCAAGTGCATCACATACACTAAGTGAGTCACTCTGGTACCACTGCAGTATAGGAAGGCCTGAGACAGGGAAGACAGTAGCAGAAATACAACGCTAGAGATAGAGTATGTACAGTACAGGCCAGATGGTATCACAACCAGAGGAAACTGCTAAGCTCTACTACACTTGCCACCACAGCCAGCATGTGAACTGAGCTGGGGGTGCTTCTCCGATCATTTCAAGGTGAAGTGCACCCCTCTATTTACTTCATGACTCACCACAACTTGCCACATCTTCCCACACAGCACCATAGCTGGACATTCATGATTTATAATACACTTGAGACAATTTACATCCACAACCCAACCTGAGCTAGAATGTAAAGCTGTTTGGCATCTGGAGAAATCTGGCCTATCGAGTTAGGTTCCTTTGACAACACCCTTCATATGATTGTTTCTGATACTGCAGTAAGGCAGAGTCCAGCTTCCAAACAACTTCTTAGTCTTGGCCAGGCTTTTAGCAAACACATATTGATAAGATTACTGTTATATACAATACTTGGTTTCTATTACTTCTCACTTCTCTAATTTATTTTTTTTAAAATGTAACATTTAGAATTAATAAAATCTGCTCTGTTTCTCAGTCCTTGAAAATCTAAAACTTATGATATCCAAAAGTTTCTAAAAACAGGACTGCGTCGTTTACTTGTATTTCCTCTAAGAGTAGAACTGCTTTAGGAGATATAAAATTAAAGTGCTCTCAAATCGATACATATCTAGTATTTCAGGGGAAAATGTAGCTTCATCACCAAGGCTGAAATAGAATTGGGTCATTGTGAAGAATCTTAAAAATATCCATCTTTAAAAAAAAAAAAGAATAGAACAACAGATATCCACCTACTGGTGAACTACAACCTGCAAACAACATGGTGTCCTGTGAAAGAGTAGGCACTTTTTGCAGAAGTTGGCAAAGAGAAGGAGAACCGGTTGGTAAAGCACTGGCACCCAAGGTGAGCCTTCATGCCCTGTCCCTGACACACATGATATAGTCGTTCATACCCAACAGGCAGAAAGCTTTAGGTTGTCGACAGGACGTGTTTCTTTTTCTTTCCTCGGCAGGATTTGCAGACACAGCAGATAATGCATGGTGAGGCTAGGAGCAGTAGGGGAGATGTTACCAGAGCAATGATACCCAGTCCCACAAGAATCCCAACAACCTGAAAAATTTGAAAGGAGAGATGTGGTAAGAAATGGGAAAATTGTGAGAGTGAACATGCAAAGTATACACACAGCTAAGACTCTGTTATAAACATAAGCTTGGAGGATTACTTGCTGTACCTGTGTTCTGTTCCACATAACTGAGGCACGGGAATGGCCCAGTTTGTTTCGGCAGGGGCCTTTGTCATAATGTCTTAGGAAGATATCATTCTGGAAAGCAGAAGAGAAGACTATGTTGAGTGGTTAGTTCATATGACTGGGCTGGGGCAGTCTTATTATTCCAGCCTTCTAGAACAGGGTATTCCACCACACTTCCCACCTTCCTGAGCGAATACAGTCAGTGGGCACAAGGTCGGGGAGGCATTATTATCTGGTGTCTTAGGGGATGAAATAACAGAAGACCTCCAACCCCATGCTACTGTTACCCTGTGAATTGGGGGTCCCAGGAGGGGCACCCAAACAACCAAAACAAACACAACCAAGATGGGGAAATTAGCTGGAGCACTCTCTTGGCTAACGAGAGGCAGGGTAACTTAGTGGGGATCTTTTACCCAATGTATACAGAGTCAGATCAGTGAGTAGGCAAACAGTTCAAATAACAATTAAGATTTATTAGACAATTATTAAAGAAAACACAAACACAGTCCTAACTAGAAAAGGAAACTAGACTTCAAGGGGAATGGGTGATACGCCACCTTTCCTGCAGTCCTGGGGAAGCCAATTGTAGAAGAGGAAACCCGGTGTGGCGGCCAAGGGGAATCTGCTGAACCAAGCGGCAGCAAGGCAGAGTAGAAGTCCAGAGCAATCCGGTGAGAGTTCCAAAGAGCTCTCAGAACTAGGGGGTTTTATCAGGGAAAGAACGACCGTAGGCTAGTCTGGTCTTGGACGAAAACAATTAAGTTTTGGGTTGGACACAATGCCTCCGAAAGGTCAGAATTTACATGATTGAGTTATGTTTCGAATTGACAATAGTATGGCCAGTATGTAGATGCAGCTAGCTCAGCAGTTAAGCACTTAGCTCGCCAGGGTGCCCTCTCAGGGCAGAGGGTCTCTTTGTTTATCGCATATTGCTAATGAGGGTGTTTGTTTTGGGGGGTCCCCTAAAGCAGATCTGGCAATCTCTGGCTTGGTTTTGGTGTGAGCAACAAATAGTAGCCATGCCTAGCTTCGCGCTTGTTCGGTGGCCTCACAAACACTTGGCTGGTGGCAAAGTAGGGCAGAATTGTGATATCAAAATGGTATCTTTGGTTCACCAAAGGCCAGGCCGGTACACAGTAGTAACACTACTACAAACTGAAACATCACAAGCATGGTGTGTGTGTGTATGTGCCTTTGCATGTTCAGCATAGAAAACTGGCGCCTCTTGAAATTATAAAAAACAGTATTTTATTGTATACTTTCTAAAAGTAGGGTACCAGTCACACGTGGTGGGACTTGACAAAACATATTGGTAAATGTGGAAAGTCGGCCAATGAAACTGAACAAAAAGGAAGATGCGTTCTTGGCACAGCTCCATTTAATGTGATCAAATGCTACAGTAATGATCTTGAATGCCAGGGATGATCCTGAACTGGCAATCCTAGTGGGACCTACAGGTTGTACAAACAACAGAAGCCCAGCATCTCCTTCACTGCTGGTGTTGTCCTCTCTCTGGAGGTCCACACATTGTTCATATAGGCGTCTGAGTGACTGACCAATCAGTCAGAAGGGAGTAGACCTTACCCCGGGCAGACATTGTGAGGCACAGGCTTCATTCCAGTCTGCTGGGAAACCCTTAAAAGAAATGCACCCATAACTTTGGTGCAGTGTGCTAAAGAAAAGGAATAAAAAACTGAGATGTGAGCAGGAAAGAGAGTATATAACAAAGATCAGAAATACCAGCAACTCTCCAAAAGAAAAACCAGCAACTTCTGAACAGGGAATGGGAGCAAAATCAGATATTTTTGGAAAGAGGTCTTTGGGAAGAAAAGCATTACAAGATTTGTCCAAATTTTTTATATTTTTCTTTTCCCAGGCAGGAGAGAGGAGAGTAAATTGAGAAGCAAAAGCAAAGAGGAGTAGATCCTGGTATAAATGTGAACACTTGCCAGCTCAGCACCTATATTCATTGACAGTTTGCACATAAAATTACCTATAGTGATTTCTCATTATCAGTAATGCAACAAGATATACAGTGTTCTTTTAACACAATATGACAGTTTTCCCAGTTTCTGAACTATTGGGCAGCATGTTAGAAGGAAGGGAGGGAGGGAGGGAGCTAGCTTTTAAAACCAAAACCCATCCTCCAAAACAGACAATGTAATATACATATACAGTTGGCCCTCCACTATTCCAAGGGTTTGGGGTGCAGGACCCTTGCAAATGTGGAAAAACCACAAATATCTTCTCCCTCCCAACTGAGTGAGCAAGTGAGGGAATTCACACATGCAACTTCTTCCTCACATTCCCTCATCCCATTCCCTCCCCCTGCCCACCTGCCTGACAAAGTGAGTACGCAAAGGAACACACAGGCAGGCCTTCCCTCTTCACACTTCCTGCATATATGAGTGCTTGAGGAAAGCAGAGCCAGCTACAGCAATGCAAATAATCCATGAACAATCAAATTCATATGACAAATTCACAAATGCAGAGGGTCAACTGTATTGCCAGCATCATTTTATTAGCACATTTTAATACAAAAGCCATTTAGAATGAGTGTTCACAACTAATAAGTTTTCATGTAACAGTGAGCCTGTAAACATGGTTTAGAGTTAAGAAGATGAGCCTAGGCAAACCCTGGACTCAATCTGCTTCCTCTCCTCACCCCCCAACCCCAGCATGGCTGCAAAGAAAGACTAAAGGCATCTGCTTTCATTTTAAATTAAACACAGCTTGTGTTACCCAGACGTTAAACTGTGCTTAAAGTTATCTATAGTTATCAGAACAAGTCAGGTTTAAAAACAGTTTGTTTCAAACTGGGTTCAAATAACAAGCTGCCCATAATGAAAAACAGAAGCCTGCCAGAGACTATGCCAGAGGAAGAGGGGAGTGGGTGAACTTGTGTCTTGCCTACATTCATTCTTGAAACAGAACTGTTGGTTAAATTAAATGAAGTAATGGCTGGGTAATGGCAGCTAACTATCAGGTAAAACAGATGGGCAAACCTGTTGGTTGTGATTGCCATTACAATGCTAACACTACAGATGACGCCGTGTTTAAGTACAGAGAGATCCACGTTAGGAAAGGAATTGTCCCTCTGTTCAGCAAGGGGAGTAAAACTAAGTTGCCAAGTGAGTAACAATGGGAGAGAGCTACTGCCTTGAAGTTTATCTCCTTCTAAGTGGAATTTGGTTAGGCCCCTTTGGGAGACAGGGCTGGGTGAATCTTTGGTCTAATCCAGCCAGTCTTATGTCTTTAGTAGTCAACCAGAGTTTGGGATTGCAACAAGTAGTAAGGAAGCACAGGGCAGCAGTCTGTAAAGCCCTACTGCAAAGCCTCTGTCAGAAATCACTTACATCCAGATTTTGCAGGCAGTACCAGCAAAATGTGTGCTTGCAGTTCTTACACATCATTTGAGCACAGCCTTCATTCCGCTCTATATGGATCTGGCAAATTGGGCACTGTTTAATTGGAGCTTCTGTGTCAGTCCTGATAAGTGCACTAGAAAAGTAAGGAGGAAAAAATACCTGTGAACAATGGTAGTTCATCTTAGGAATGCCATATGTTTTTCATAGCTGTTGAGGACATGCTCAGTATTGCCAGTCATGCAATATGTTGAATTACCAAGATATATTTAGGCTACTTTAAGCGTCTTAGTCTCCATACAAGGCTATAGAAAAAGCACTTCTCCATAACTTACCCTATGCAACAAGGCATAACGTTCATTTAAATATTTGGTATCTCTGTGAACATGTACATCAACTGGAAATGCTCACATTATTCCATACAATTTGTTTCCACAATCCAAGGACTGTGTAAAGATGGAATTTACACATTCCCTCAACTGCAGGAGTGGATGGTCTGTATATGCATCTCCCCCACTCCCCCACTAGTATTCTGTTGTGAAATGCTAAGAATGTGTGTGAAACTGAAATGTGTATTCACTGCTTTCCCATAGTGCAAATAAGTTCTTAGCAAAAATTTGTTTTTATGCTGTATGTTGTATATTTAGATACCAATTTGCCAGCATAAAACCAAAACAGGCAATCATCTCAAGAAATCAGGCAGAAGGACTACCTACAATGATCCCAAATAAGCCTGCCACAGGGACCAACAGAAAGTCAGTACGGTCTGAAACACCCATGGAACTGAGTTTTAGGAATCAACATGCTGAAAAAAATCAGACTCCTAAACCACATAGATCAGTGGTTCTCAACCTGTGGGTCCCCAGATGTTTGTGGACTTCGGCTCCCAGAAGCCTCAGCCACTATGGTCAATGCTCAGGGCTTCTGGGAGCTGAAGTCCAAAAACATCTGGGGACCCACAGGTTGAGAACCACTGACATAGATCTATCTGGATATTTCTTGGTATTCTGTATAAAATGCTTTTCAGATACCAAGCAACAGCCTGCACTAAATACTGTATTTATGGCTTCTGATGGAAAGTAAAATTTATTTTACACAGATAAGATAAAGTCCTAAATAGTTTTGTTAGTCCTGACTAAAGTAGACCTATTAAATCAATAGGATCTACCTTTATGTTAACTCACTAGTCAACAGCTGATTGCATAGGTCTGCTCTCTTTGAGATTAACCAACTGGATATCATGCAGAGAATATGGATTTTGGAACTATATTGTGCACATCACTATTTCTGCAGCAGGCATCTGAGCTGGGATTGTCGGGCACCTTTTAAGTCCCACATCCTAGGAGGGGGCTCACTCTCTAGGGTAACAGATAGGATTCAACAGAGTTTATTGCAATTAATATAAACATGGAAAAAGTCCACCAAGTAGATAAATCTCTTACCCTTGTTCATTTGGAACCACAAGAAGATTGCTTTCCAGACATGATCTCTCGAGATGCCAAGGTTCTTTGCATGATGAACAGAACGTCAAGTAACAAGCCTGGCACTTTACAGGCACTGGTAATCCAGATTCATTTGGTTCTATTTGGCACACAGTCTGACAGTCAGCAGAGGGGCACCAGGTTCTTAGTGGATCCAGATGCACTTCTGAAAAGTGTTCATTTAAAAATCCAAACAGATTTTAACTTCTGTACTTAATCTGCCATTCCTCTATTCATAATCAACCTCAGTCTCTGTTGCCTTCAGAAATCAAATCATGGATGTTTTAAGCTTCAGAACTATGATTTAGGGCTCATGTGAGATAGCTTTTTTTTTAAGCATGGTAAGGATATTCCATTCACACCAACAACAACAAAAATGTAGCCAAGTATACCAAGTCATAACTGTTACTTTCTAGGAGTTAGGAAGTTAAAATCTGCTTTTTCTAAGTTCTTTTTCAATAATATAATTCACCGGTAGAATGATTTTCACTAAGATATAAATATTGCACAAGATTAATTTTCTTGCTGAGCCAATTTAGAGGCATCAGACATATGGTACTCTTCTGTGATGGATACAAACCCATGTAAGATGAAGAACATGAATATTGTCTTAAACAGTAAATAATGACAACATAAATCTGGAGGTTCTCATCTAGGAATTATATGACTTTCAAAAGTTATTGAGTATATTTTCCCTAGAGCAGCAATGTAGGAGCATGATGGGATTCCTTTTCCCCTCCCCTCTTAGCATCTGGCACACTACATCAGAGTCAACCTGACTACTGCATGACACTTTGCAAGCATCATGGATGAAGTGTCATGGTAAGATTCACTATCAGTGAGGAGGCACTGAGGTATCACAGACATTACCTCCACTCGGTAAAATTTGCAGAAGCACGGAGAGGAGGGGGTCTGATACCACACCATGGCATGGGACAAACCCTTTCTCCTTGCACGAAAAAGACCAGATATATGTAATAAAATTCATGCAATTTACATATAGTCACTTTTGGATCACAAATTTCAACTATAGCCACCCAGAACATACTCACTCTAAATGACCAGGCATTTTTACAGCCACATGAGTTACCCCATTTACAACCACATGGAGTACCCCACACCACCTTAGCCACACATTATGTTCCAAGTCACTTACTACATGGCACTGTGAAAGACATGCTACCAAAGAAAACAAATTTAGAAAGGGAAATTCATGGATATGAACTAAGGCCATTTCTGCACAGGGCGAGGGAATCGCCCCGCACCGCTACTTACTGGATCTTCTGGCTCCCTGGTCCGGTCCAGGCTGCTCCGGAGCAGTGTGTGGTCGCCAATCCGCTGTGCTCCAGCATCCAAAATGGCAGCTTCCGGTCGGTCATGGGTCTCGACCAACCACTGAAGCTCACCAGCCTAAAGCCCACCCTTGGCAGATCACAGGCTCGCACTGGTACGAGCTGTCAACGCCCAGGCCTGGCAAGCAGCCAAGGGAGCCAGCTACAGGTCTCTTGCAGATAAGGCTTACTAAATTAAATTAAAGGGTTTTCCTTCAGCAAATAGTAGTAAATACCGGCAGCAGGGAGACTCCCTGGCTGTTACGTCACAGCCAAGCGAGCACACAGTCAAAGTCTGTTTGAACAAACAAAGTTACCAGAGCTGGTCCGGGATCAAGAGGTGGCGACATTCCAGCAGGTCGGGCAGCGTTTCAGGAGGCCAAGCTGAGATCCACAACAAGCACGTCGCCCAGAATGGTCAGTTGTGAGCCGACAAAAGACCCAAGGCTGAGTGATTGCTTTTATAGGCAGATCACTCCTCCAGGTGTTATCACAGCTGGGCCCTGATTGCCTGGCGTTTTCTCTTTAAACGTTCTGACCTCCTGAGAGCACTCTTTTGCTCCCGATGCTGCTGGTAAGTAGGCACCTCCTCTTGAAACTCACTATCCGACTCCTCTGGCTGGGCTGGGTCTGGGGCAGCCCCGGCTCTGCTGCTGGGACTACTGGGGCCAAGGGCTCTGTGCCTGGGGCCGCCTCGGGAGTGGGCTGTGCTGGTGCAGCAGGCTCCAGGGACTCTGGCTCAGACTCAGAGCTCGTGTCCTGGAGTTCCAGGGTCCTGACACGAGCCTGCGAATCTGCACAAGGGAGCAGGCTCGCAGTGGTGCGCTCCATGCTTTTGAAAGACTGGAAAAATCAGGTCTTTCAAAAGCACCCTGGAGGACCACTTGGGGTCATTCCAGAGCAGACTGAGGTGCAGATCTACAGTAAGTAGTCCAGACCCAGTCCGCTCCGAGGTGCAGACGTCCTCCGTGGAGGACGCACTGCACCGTTTTTATTACCCCATGTGGAAATGGCCTATGTCAGGGCTTGAACATTCTCACTGAATTTTGAAGACACATTTGTTTAGGCTGCAACCGGCTAAACTACCTACTTCTGTGTAGTTAAATATATGATTGTGTTTGAAGCCTCGCATGGCTTCCTGGGTATTTTCTGTTATCTTGTGAATTTAATTATACAAGCATATTCAACATTTTACCTGTCATAAGGTAATATAAAAGCATACCTCTTTCAAATTTCAGTCGCTGGTATAATTGGAATTGATCAGCAGATACTAAGCTGGAGATCTGAAACAAAGACCCAAGAACAAACCAAAATATTAAGAATGGACTACTGCGAATTATTCAGTCTGAAATTCAAGTCCAGTAAGAATTTGCAATGAAGTAAGCTTCATCATTTATTTATTGTTCCACACATTGGAGAGAAATTTGGAAATCAAGGAAAACAAATATTGTTAAGTAAACCGCATACTCTCCACATGTCCTAATTTGGCAGGGACAGTCCCAGCTGATTCTTTGTCTCACTTTTTCTATCACCGTTTTAATTGTCTCAATTTCTCTCTCCTCTACCCATTTTCCTCTTCTGTCCTCTGCTTATTTCAGTTGCTGTAAACTGAGTTCAAAGTGCAACAGTAGTTTGCATTCAACTACTCAGCGCTGGGGGGGGGGAATAGGAGGGGTGGTATCTTGGCCTTCCCAGTACACTCAGGCAAAAGAAAACTGCTACAGTCTCTCCTAGTTTGTGTGATTTTCCTCATTAATAACTTTTGCCATTTTAACCACACGCTTGATGTTGCTTGACCACACACATTGTGGTTTTCATCTATGAAATGTTGGAGGGTATGAAACTGATCCAAACTGAACCTGGTAAGTATTTGCAGTAAGTCGTTTCCAGAACATGAATAGTTTACTAAAGCAAATATGTATAAGATTAGAAACTTGGGATACAGTCCACCAGAAAGTTCACTCATATATGTCCAATCATCCCAATTTATTCATTTCAGTGAAACCAGCAAGACACACTAACAGGGAGATAAACATTCTTGTCAATTACATCCCCTGATATTAAAATTGCTGTTGTATCTTTACTGAAAGTGCTTTTAAACCAAATTGGATCAAACCTGTGGCATAAGTAACTTTGACCCTTTTCTAATATCCACATTCAATTGGTATTCAAGTAGAACTAAATACAGAATAAGAAAAGTCACCATCTTCTAATTCTACTGCAAAATTTGCAGACATTTACCACCACTGCATTGTAACCTAGTGCACAAAACAATTCAGTATGTGCAAGACCAGTCTCAGATTAGCAGTGTTTCTCAACTTTGTTATCTTTGAATTTATGTGGTACTCCTAATATATGTTGTATACATTCCTGAAATGTATTGTCCATTCTGGAAGATAATACCAAAAAAAGTTGACAACAAAGCATTCAGGAAAGATCTATAAGAATAATATGGGGTCAAGAAGGCAAGTCATTATGGAAAAAAAATCATAAGGATGTGTTTGTTTATTCACAAGAACAGATTAAGTGGCAAGGAAATTCCAGTTTTTCAAATAGTTAAAGACAATAAGAAAAGGGACACATAATGGATTATTTATAGAGGCTGAACTAAATACTTTGAGTGATCCCTCCCAGATTTATGATTCTAGGTATATTAATAAGTAGCTGTGGAAGAACAATGAACATAGAAGACACACCATTTTTCATCTCCTATCCTAAGATTATCTTGAGTATCTCATAACACATAAGACTGAGCAAAGAATATGTCACACATAAACACGTACAACTGAGCAGAAAGTCTTGGCACATTATACATCACTATGGAATTTAAAGAAATGCAGACAAAATCCATGTGACAATTGACTTCTCATATTCCAACATAATAGAAGCTACATGGAATTAGATGTGTGAGAGTCCAAGAACCAGCAGGCAAACAGAATCACCATTCAGCGAAAGTAACCAATGTGTATATGTAAATACTTCTACAAAAGATCAGAGTGCTTTTGAAATTTTATCTGCCTTGGCGCAGTCACCCATCCATCAATGCTTTGCCACTGGGTTAACGGTTTACCCTCCTCTATCCTCAGTACCTTCCTTCCAGAGGAAGATTTCTTTCCTCTCCAAATATGAGTTACAAACACACTTGATCTAAAACTCTGTTTTGTTATATTTCTAATGCAAGCTTGTTCTTATGGATTGGAGAGTGTCGTAGAACCCAATCTAATTTGTAAGTCAACCCACTACCTGTACCCCACCTTTTGTAAGGCAGTGCAAGAGGTGCCAAGAAACAGCATCTGTCTTCTCAGCAGGTAATAAAGGCCAAATCTTAGTGCTGTCTGGCAATTAATCTTTAATCTCCTTCTATTTCCTGATCTTTTGTATACAACTTCCAGAGAGTAAGTCCACTGAACCCAATGGTTTTACTCCTGAGTAAGCATATGTCACACATATAGCCACAGAGAGAGATATACAGAGAGTTCCTTTCAGAATCCTGTGTGTCCCTGCTTATGTACACATGGATGTGCACCCACGTACACACAACATATTGTAAACTAAAGCATATGTAAATAAAGGTTGGATTCTACTGCTCCCAGTCTGCTACTGATTACCAATGGAGAATTACTCACAGTGAAAATAACATCTCGGCCTCAAAAAAGACAATGGACTAATAAAGCAGGTGCTGCAGTAGAACAACGGCTGATACAATCAGATGGCTGATGTAATTTGGTGGAAAGCTGATAAAATTTGATGGCTGATATAATTTGATGGATCAGAATATCATCACTTCTGGGAAAGAGAATAATTGTTTACATAAATGAAGACCAGTAAGTGTGTCTTGTTTTTATTGGACCAGACAGGTCAGCTGATACATTAGGAAAAATATAGAACAAGCTGAGAAGAGACAGAAGTCAAGTGACCAATGTATGAGCTGTTAATAACAACTGCTGTTCCAAGCCAATAACCGAGACATGCTGATGAAGATAGACTATGAAGGTAAGAGACAGAATCTCTGCTCTCAGTTAGACAATGCTATATATTTCCCATGATGATCGTAATGGATGCTGCTGGATATAGCAATGCCCAAGCATAGTAACCCCATGCATGTCTGTTTAGAGATGTATAATTCCTCAACAGATGTAATAGTATTCCTTAGTAGACAAATGGCGAAGTTATAGTGTTTAACAAGGTTATGTTCCCCTATGCGTTAACAACAGAGATGTCTGCTAGCAGCTAGAGCAGTGGTTCTCAACCTGTGGGTCCCCAGATGTTTGTGGACTTCAGCTCCCAGAAGCCCCAGCCACTATGGTCAACACTCAGGGCTTCTGGGAGCTGAAGTCCAAAAACATCTGGGGACCCACAGGTTGAGAACCACTGAGCTAGAGGGATGTACCAAGCTACAGTCCTTATGAAAGTGTAGAATCTGACTTGCTATATACTGGAATGTAATGAATGGATGATGTCTTACGCACAATGTAATATAATGAAAGTAGTTTGCCTAGACATTGGCACATCTGTGTTTCTCCCTAAAGGGGGTGTGTATGTTTATATATTGTTGATTGGATGTAATAAATAGCCTAAAAGATTAACAGAGAGCCTGCTTGTGCTCCCACAAAACTTTCCTAAGATTCTATCTCTCTGGATTTTATTGTGGTCACAAGTTGGATGCCTAGCCAGAAGATGATAAAAAAAGACCCCATACAGATACTAACAAATGACAAAGGACTCTCTATCCCCCAGTCTAAAGAAACAGGGGTAAGAAACCATGCCTATTTCAATATAACTAGACCATCCTCTAATAACTGCCATAATTGTACACCTATCACCTCCTGAATACATTCAGATTGACTTACAGTGGAAAATGCTTATCTTTCTGGCATAAACTGTTTCTCTCCTTAGAGCCAATGTATCTCCAGACATAAATGAATTATCTTAAGAAAGTGGGCGCCTTTAGCATCTCTCTTAGATATTAATAATTTGGACTCTGATCCTGCTCTCATGGAAACAAGAACATAACAGCATACAAGGTCATGCTGGGTTGCAACATAAAGCTATTCTAAGCAATCTTTCAGGAGTATAGATGTTGCCATATGAGAGCTGAGCTTGGGGAGGAGGGAAAACAGGCTCTTTCTTGGAAAATAATCTTTCCTTTGTAATAAAAAGATGTGACTCAGTCTATCCACAGAATTAAACTAAAAGGCAGGTGACTGTATTCTTCACTTGAGGCAAATAATAAGTTGACATTAAAATAACACAACAATACAGCTGGTATCAAGATTGGAGACTTCTATTGATGTCTGGGAGACTTAGAATGGAGGAAGGCAAAGATTCTGATGGCTTCCTTTCAAACTTTAAGAGGCATTCTTGGGACATTAAGTACAATTTTGCTTTTAGATTCAAAGGCTAATTAAACGAAAAAAACTATAACACTGTGTGTGTGTGTGTGTGTGTGTGTGTGTTTTAAGATACAGACATGTTTTTCTCAGCATGTGGAGAAGGAGCCTCTAGAATAGCCTTCCTTAACCTGGTCCCCTTAGATATGTTGGACAGCAACTCCCATCATCCCCATGCAGCATGCCTGGAGATGATAAGAGCTGTCATCCAACATATCTGAACATGCCTGAATGTTACCAGGCATGGGAAGGACGTTTGGAAGGAATCCTCCTCTTTGTCCAATAGAACTTTAGTTTTATTTTCTTCTATGTGAAAAAGCAAGACGATGTGGGATTATAGCCAAAGGCAATACAAATATACCACTACACTACTGCCAACATCATCACATTCAGAGTAGATCCTCATCAAGTAAGTCTTCCACAGTCATTTGAAATAGGTGAATCCTGACTTCCTTGGCAGGAAATAAAACAGACCCTGAGGTCAACTACAGTAAAAATCCCTCTAACCACTTAATTTTTTTAAAATCTTCTTTAATGCTGGTAAACAAAGATAGGTCTAACCAAAAACTTTTAACCAGTGTAAGGAGAAACCATTTAGATTCCTATTAAATATGTGCTGAGAGACATACCAACTACAGGCTTCTCCCACTTATTTGACAAGTCAGGGACCAGAGCAATGTCAGAAAATGGAATTGGTTGAAAAGCAAACCCATGTACTGTACTGTAGGGTGCATGAGAGACTTATGGAAGCTCACTTGGGACCAAAAGCACACAAGGTGCTTGCAAAGTCTCTCAGCTGGCTTAGCATCTTCTTCCCACCTCAGCTCACTTTGTAAGCAGCACACTCATTCAAGTGGTTCCAAGCAAGCCTCCATAGGCAAGAAAAATTGATGAAAGAGCAGAAGCCCTGTCAAATTAATAGAATTTGTCCTTAATTTGGAAGTGTCAAAAGAGCATGTCATCAGATAACAGGGCATCAAAAGGTGGGGACTTCCTGTATAAGCATTAAAGTGTTAGAGACCCTCCATATCAATCAATTTTACTGTCTCAGTTTTAAGTGTAAAAACAAATGTTTACTTCTAACACACAAGAGTTAAGTAAATTTGGTCCCTCTGTCTCCACCCTGCTCTCAACAATATTTGCTTCCTTCCTTTGAAACGAACAGTGAATGCCTTTCTTTATTTAAAAAGCTGCTATGCCAGCAGAAGCCTCTCTTGAGTAGAAACAGCCCAGACACATTTTACCTACACTATGATAAGATCCAGAATTACTTCTGTACTTTAGTCATATAAACATTTATGAGAGCCAGTGTAATCTAGTGATTTGAGCATTGAACTAGGAGTCTGGTGAACAGGGTTTAAAGCCCAGCTCAGCCATGGAAATCCACTGGGCACTCTTGGGCAAGTCACATTCTCAGCCTCTGAGAAAGGCAAAGGCAAACCCCTCTCCGGACAAATGTTGTCAAGAAAACCCTGTGATAGGTTAGGGTCACCTTACGTTGGAAACAAGTTGAAGGCACACAACAACAACAACAACAACAACAACAACCATTTATAACCTGTTTCTCTGTTATAAGCCTGTGCACCCCCCAAGATTGATATACTTTAGTTGACAGAATATTATTTAATTGGCAAACACATTGATTGGCATTGATATAAAATGGAACCTGAGGTGACTGGAAGGTCAAGCTGGGCAGAAGAAAATTATTGATTGAACATATGTGCTGGCAAGGCAGGTCAGCCAACATCCCCTCTAGGCAGAGCCAAAGTCATTGTCAGGCAGATTACCAGACAACTCTGGAGATAACAGGCTTAAGGTGAAACTGGAACATCTCTGAGCATACAATGGCAAAGGGAAGTTCCCACCGAAACAATGATTGTTTCAACCCTGTTCCCTGCACCTGGACATTTCTGTGCATTGTCCCCCAAACCTATCCACAATATAGAGCTAGTACAATAACCACCTAAATACTTGTCACCTAAACACTAAGACCATTAACTCCGTCCTGACCCCATTGTCTGTGTTGCAACTACCATTGTCCATTTAGCCAGAAGAGCCATTTATACCCATACTCTCAGGATAGATTTTTGGGTATAAGAACCCTCCGTTTTGAGTGGTTCAGTGCAGTACTTCACTTGCTGGTCACCGCTCTTGTCACTCTGATTCCCCAATGAGTACTGTGGCTCATCTAAGCCACATCACTGCTTTTTTCACTGCTCTCTAGATCAGTAATAATCACCCATTCCCTGAAAACTCCTCTATGTACAATCCTCCCTTTATCTTTTGGCTACCTCTTGTGCAAGTGTGTGTTTGGATCTTTTGTGTGTGTGACTGAACTTTCAATAAAACACATTTTAGTTTGCATTTTGGAATCTTTGGCTGGCTCTTTCCTGCAAGACCCCATAAACATTGGTGGAAGATCTTCTTAGGTTACCCCCCCCCCCCGAAGGCCTTTTAACTGAGCTCATTAATTCTCCATTGTCCTGTTGAGGTATTGGCATCATGGGTGGACCCCTGAGTCACCCACGTTTTGTGATAACATCTCCCTCTAGATGCTCAAGGCAGCTAACAAAACATACCAAACAAAACAATAATCCAGGAAGTCAAACAGGTAAAAATATCCAAACAGAAACTAAAAACACAGACCTAGTAAATTAAAGCAGCAGTAACAACAAAAGAGTTGCAGCTTTCTGGAAAAAAAAATCAAAATGCCAGCAGAATGTAAGAAAGAGAGAGCCTATGTAACTTTACCAGAGAAAGGCCATTTGCCTGACATGATCTTCAAAGTAAGAATTTGCCCAAGTGCACTTTCTCTCTCTCTCTCTGTGTGTGTGTCTTTTGGCAAGGAAGACGTAAGAAAGTCACATCAAGAACAAAACTACTTTACTGGAAGGATTAAAAATATTTTGTTGTTACTTTTCAAAATTGCCTTTTAATTGCATTTTTTGGAGACATTGACAGGAATTTTTCCATTTCTTCTCTTATCAGTTGCTCAGGTTTTTTTTAAGGGAAAAAGTCACACAGTGTTAGTTCTTAACACTGTAGATAAGCAATGATACTGCTTTAGAATGAGTAATGGGAATGTAATGGGAGTAATGGGAATGTAATGAGTAGTATAATGAGAATTGCCCCTCTTTAAAAAAATCCAGGTTCTTCACATGATATGGATTTGGTCTTCATCCCTCCACCCTTTTTTCACCTTTTCAGTTCTTCACGCAGATACTAGCTTGTGAATTCATCCTGTTTTATTGTGTATATTTTGTGATAACTAAACTGGCCTCATCACACAATGAATTAGCTATTTAAACCTCTGAGACAAAAATCACTAATGGTAGCATATCTTTTTTTTTCATAATAATTTATTCAGGCTATTCCATTTGCCATGTGAGGCCTACAGATAATTCACCTAATCCACATTGTAAATATTTAAGTGCTTCTAATGCTGCTGTGCTAAGTAATGGAAGATTGCTATTGACACTATAGTGTCAAAGAACACATTGCTATAAATCAAGAGCCCAGATGTAATTTGCTTTGCCTCTTATACCATCACGACTATTTTTGCTTTATATTAGATGTCAGATTATTAGTACTCTGACCCTAACAAAAGACTGTGCATTACTTTCATCATAAAATATTCATTTGTTCCATTAAAGAGTTCCCTCACTATTTACAATGATGCTTTATGGGTTTATTAGAAACGGCAAGTTATGTGGAAAGAAATGAAACAACTGGATATTTGAAAGCAACATCTTTAAGCAAACTTTCCCATTTTTGAGAGATTTTCTCATTTTTGCTACAAATTATAAAAAAAACAAACAAACAAACAAACAGAAAACAGTAGCATTTAATAGCAGGAATGCCCCACATAGTTTCAGAAAGTACATATTCAAGATGGAGATCTATCTTTTCTGGACAATAATATTGCAATATTCTACACTTTACAGTACTCAAGGGAAAGCAGATGTTTGTATTGCTAGATCCTATTCAGGATCTAAAATAAATGCATCTCTTAAGCCAATTTACCCTCAGAGATCAATTCTTCCCATATGACCCATTAAGAGGGGTTTTTTGGGGGGGTTAGTCAAGATAGGCAACGCAAAGCCTACATGCTGCACATCCCCCATCTATTTTTGTGCTCTGCATCACCATTTCTGGCTGTATCACAACTACAAGAGTTTTTTAAAAAATTTAAAGAACACACATTTTCATCTTAAAACAAGGCATGTGGAAAGTATACATGTTGTTTTAAAAAATAAGCCTCCAGGAAACAGGAGCATCTTTTGAAACAAAGTGAATGCTTTTTGCATGCCTGGTTTAAACTGGAAATTGCCCCCCCATAATGCTGCTGCATTGTTAAATGTTGGCAAAATACAAGTGTGCCCCCAGCAAGTTCCAGAAGGACAGAAGTGGCCACTTGATCTGCTGAAGTTGCCCATCCCTGTCTGAAGAGGTGCCCTCTTTGTCTCTCTAATACTATCTTTGAAGCAGCACTGATAAGAAGGGTAAAAACAGTTCCCTTCTATTATACAGCTACTATAGATATTGTAGTATGCTAAGTCTTCTTCCTGGGCTAGCTTCTAAAGAGGAAAGGTTAGGATGATAAATGGGTGGCTGAGAGGGTAAGACAACAGATCTAGTTACATATTTATTCCATTAGATAATGTTAGCTTTTGTTTCCTTAGATTACTTGTCCCAAGATTTTTGACAGGATAGCCTCTAAATCTAAACAAACATTTGCTTCCATTATTGACATATGTTTATGCATTCACAAAAGTCACAAATGCAGCAAGTGCTCAATACAGGTTGAGTATCCCTTATCCAGAAATCTGAAATCCCAAAACCTCCAATAACCAAAAAGTTTTACCACTAGCCACCCGCTTCTGCCTTTGAGGTGACGACTGTGGTTCTCTTGCTTGTTCATCTCTCAGATCCCTTGTCTGTCTCCAGCCTCACATCTGCTACACAACACAAGTAGTGAACAAACAAAACATAAGGCTGGAGAGAGAGATGTGAATATCTGTGAAATGGCAGGAATCCAACATAATGGTAGGCACAAAATGGCGGCTGCAGTGCTCCTGCTCATTCATTTGCAGGCTCCCTGGAGTTCTCCTCTATAGTACTGTATTTTATGTATATGTGATAAAGGTATTCCAAAATCTGAAAAAAAAATCTGAAATATGAAACAGCTCTGATCTCAGGCATTTCAGATAAGGGATACTGAACCTGTATATAATCTCTAGTGTTGTATAAAAAGAGAGAGGGCTTTTAAAAAACAGGTAAATTGAATAGTTGATTTGAGATATTCCATACATAAACTCATTAAATGGCCCACATCACCAGCAAGGGTCAGAAAATTATGTGTGCTATGAATCAAAATCTCTCAGGCAGCAACATGCCCTGTTCCAGCCTCTTGGAAAAGCAGCAGGATTTCTAACAGGCTCCCAACCTCAGCACATGGCATGGTTCCATGATTCCATCGGATGAGAACAGCTCACAGCTGATCAGGCACTTTGCTTATAGTATTACAATCCTCTTATGATATTATAATTTCTTGTTGATACTGTATCTTTATTATAAAGGTATTGCTCTTTTGTGGATTTTGTTTTGTTTTGGGGTTTTTTGTGACCTTAAGAATGAGAGCCTCCAAGGTCCTCAGACAGCAACAGCCCTGCTCAGGTATTGCTATGGCTTTCTTGATTGAGGCCCTCTTCACACGGCATTTGCCATGCAAAAGTTCACCTGGAGTGTTGTGCGATTGTGAGGAGCGATCTGCACGATGCACTCACAATCGTGCGATGCTCCAGGGTAGGGTAGGCGCCACTCGTGCACTTTTTCATTTTCGGCTTTCAGCCGCAAATGGTGCGCAACCGCACATGGCTCCAGGGCCCTGCATGCACTTGCTGTGTGTGCGGAGCCTCCGGAGCCGCGGTGGTTGTGCTTCCTGCCCCAGCACAGCCTGGGAAACTCCCAGGATGCACTGCAGAAAGAAGTGGTGGGGCTCCCACACTGCCTGCTCGGGAGCAGGCAGCTTGTGCGGAGCTGAAGCAGCGGGGACGCAAGAGCCTGTCGCTGGAGGCTGCTCGCACATCCCTGCACCCCAGCGTCAAAGAAAGGTAAGGTGCGGAAATTGACTGAGTCTAACCCTCTTTTCAAGCTGCTGCCTTCCACCTTTTCTCTGAGTCACATTTTCTCATGATATGTCCAAAGTACGACAGTCTCAGCTTAGCCATCTTGGCTTCTAGGAGGAGCTCAGGCTTGATTTGCTCAAAGACCCATTCATTTGTCATTTTGCCAATTCATGTTATCCACAGAACTCTCTGCTTGCACCACATTTTAAATGGAATGACCCCCTTCTTATCATTTTTTTTCATTGTCCAGCTTTTACCAGCATACATAGAAATTGGAAATACAATGGCATGGACAATCCTGCCTTTGGTATTCAATAATATATCTTTGTCATAACAAATCAATTCTATCCAGGAGTATAAAGTTTGTCCTTTTAAAAAGGAACAAAAGCAGGCAAAAGGCTGTGAGCTAAATTGCTTAAACAAATGCTACAAATGCTAAAGAAAATATACCAGTGGAATGACAAATACCCCAAAGATTATTTTGTAGCACTTGCCAAGTATAACTGACCAGGCCTTTTCTTTTGTCTCAAATTCATTAAAAAATGTGCTAGAGACAGACAGACAGACAGATTTGATTTGATTTTCTGTATTCACCTGAGCCAGCCTAGTGCGGTGGTTTGAGCATTGGACTATGACTCTGGAAGCCAGGGATCGAATCCCCACTTGCCCATGGAAACCCATTGGGTGAATTTGGGCAAGTCACACTCTCTCTGCTACAGGGGGGGGAAAGGCAAACCCCTTCTGAACAAATCTTGCCAAAAATACCTCCATGATAGGTTTCCCTTCAGGTTACTAAAAGTCAAAAACAACTTGAAGGCACACAACAACAACAACAACAACAACAACAACAACAACAACAACAATTCACCTATTAAATGCTTCAGCATATGTCTCAGTTCAATATCATTTAATGTTGCCCCTGATGAAAGAGGAACAAGACACTGGGAGCATTACTGGTATCTCCAACCGCACACAGATTACTACCCTAGACACACTGTGGATTATCTCTTCTTCCTCTTCAGTTCCTAGTTCTAAATAAATAAAGTCAGAAATATCATTTTCAACTTGATCGCCACAGTTTAAAATGAACTGAAAGACAGTTGAGTGACTTAGTTCACCCATGCCAACACAGGGATTGTACTAAACATCATTAGCACTATTACAGCTAGCCACAGCCAAGGGGAAATTTACCTAACCAAGACAGATGTGCTAAGAAATGTGAGGTTAGGATATCTGGGAAGAACTGTGGTTTGATAAAATGGGCATGTCATTGTTCTGACACAGAGAGCTCTAGCCTGTCCCTAGCGGAGTATAAAGATGATGATGATGATGATGATGATGATGATGATGATGATGATGAGAAGAAGAAGAAGAAAGAGGAGGAGGCGGAGGAGGAGGAGGTTTGTTGTTGTGTGCCTTCAAGTCATTGTCCAACTTATGTCAACCCGACAGCAAACCACCACAAAGTTTTCTGGGGCTAAGAGTGCATGACGTGACCAAGGTCACTCAGTGGATTTCCATGGCCTAACAAGGAATCAAACTCTAGTCTCCAGGGTCGCACTGGCTATTAAGCATAAGAGTCATGCATTGACCTATAAGATATTTTGACAACTGTGTTTTCTAGCATAAGGTAAGTGTTGGTATGACAAGTACAGAACACACATCAGTGATTGGACTGAGAAGAGGACAGGTACATCAACCCTTTAAGAACTGTGACATATTGTTTTAGAGGTTTGTGTGCACTGGTCTGCTGAAATCAGTCCAGAGAGGGTCTTCTCAGTGCTGGCTCCCAGATCAGGGAGGGCAGACTAGTTGCCATCCCATTTGTTCTGCTGGCAAGCAAAACCTTTTTATTCAGATGGATTACTGGCAAATGACTTTTAACTTCACTTTTTATTGCTGTGTTTTGCATTGTGTCTAATCCATTCTATTCTAATTGCTTTTAAACTGTGTTTTTAATTGCTCTTAATCCAATTTGTTGAAATATTATAACGTGTTCAATTATTTCAATGGTATAATTTGTGAAGGTTTTTGTTTATCCATACCTTTTAATCTTTACACATTCAAGGGGCTCAATAATTGGCCTTAGATCTTAGTTTTTAAAGGTGCAAAATCACTCTCTGTGGTCATCACCTTCCATTTCAGCTATAAGGCATCTTCAGAATCCTCATGGTTGCAAGATGGCTACTTTGTGTCTACCCACATGCACCCTGACATGCACAGATGAACTCCGCTGGCTCCATCCAAAATGCCATTTCCTTTCAAACTCTATTCACTCACACAACCCACTTCCAAGTTAAACAGCAAGTGACATGTAAAACCTCCTCCAATTTGTGCTTTATAAGCTACAATGCCATCCATATTCCAGCAATCATTGGTAAAAGAGGACTGGTGACATTCAGATGAGGGATGTTCTGGCTTTTAAGCAGGCAATTTGCCTGGACTGCCTGGATGCCAAGTAAACATTTCCCCAGGAAAGGAAAAACAAAAGGGAAGCCATCTGCTTGTTTCTTGTTTCTCCTATCAAGTGGGCCTCCTGCCAAGTAGTCATTAGAGTAATTAAGGGGAGGAAACAGTCTAATATATTCATTATGTAAACGAACAAAGAAGATTAAAAAGTAAGGAGAAAGATGACAAGCGTAGATACCTCAGTGTCTTGCAGAGTCCCCTGGCTTAAGCACACCATATCTGGACAAGTGATGGGAGAACCACAACCTTCACGGATGGCTAACTGCATGTACTGTTTTAGGCACTGAAGAGGGAAGAAAAAAAAGATGAAGGTAAGTTACAAGCAATACTAAGCCATATTAAACTAACAGAAGCCACTGCTTGTACCTGTTTTGCACAGTGTACCTTTACTTCTTTAACTAGCTGTCCTACAGTTTCTGTGCACCAAGAAAATTCATTGCAAAGAGAAGATTATTTTGAAGACTGAATGTAGACATGTTTGGTGTGGATAAAGGTATTCTCCACACGTTTGGCTTCCTTGTGGCAGAAAGTCAAATCCTTCTATGTTAATTATTTTTCCCCCATACAACTTTGGAAAACATCAGGCTACATCTTTCTCTATTTGGAATGGGGTTTTGCTTTTCTAGTCCCCCTTTGCATATTCCTAATTTCAGTCCCTGTCACTTGATAACTAGGAGCAAATTGCATTTATTTGCTGGAAGGACTTGCTCCCCTCAGAAAGTTGCCATGTAAGCAGTTATGCGGATTATCAGAAAAGTCCTTGTGTTGATGCTGCAAATTTCATCACCCCACGTAAAGAAGACATGCATTTTCAGGAATCTGCATTGGGGCTGATGTAAATGTTGAAAGCATTTCCACATTATTTAACTACTATTTGAAAAAGACAAAACCAAACCCAGATGATTATGTCCAACAAAGTCAAGCATGATTTTCACTAGCAATTCAAAGAGTACAATTTACCTTTCGATGATAAAGGTTCTGAAAGAGTTATTAAAGTGATAATACCAAGAGAATCCCAACATAAACTCAAGACAAAACTCCAGGGCAAAGTAATGCATTCCAAAATGAGATAGTATCTCCTCTTCCCTGTATATTAGCAATATCTGCCTAACCCTTGCATCAGCTTCAACAATGTGTTTTAAATAAAGACTGAAAATTCTTTCAGCAAATAGCATCATCTTCAAAGCTGAAAGCAGTGGTTAATCTGTGTTGAAGCTAGAGCTTTGAAACTTTCTTTTTTCCAGAAAGGAATATAGTTCCCAAGCTTTATAATCCCCAAAAAAGTACATTTTCCAAGCTCCTGTTGAAGTTAAGTTCCATAATCATGGATGTTTTTGCAATATCTATACATCCACATCCACACTCAACCAAATACACTAATTACTACCTATCCATTCAATACAGATCAATCATGCAATTTATGAGAATAATGATGACAACTAAATGGCCTGAGTTGGGGGGCAAGTGTCTTCCTAGGGAGTACTTAGTGCATTTACATCACTATACAGGTCATTCCGCATATATCCACACATTTTCAGAATTGCCAGGAAGGCTCTGCTGACTATACTGAGAGTTTTTTTCTTTTAGTGATGCTAGACTGATATCTGCTATGGGCAAAGTCTCCTCATTAGTTGCTATAATCAGAGCTTAAGACAATTCCTTTTTTGGGGCATTATCTCCCAGAATCCTCCAGTCAATATAGGCAGTGGCCTTGTTGGCTAGGAAGATTCTGGAAGCTGTAGTCCAAAACAATTAACTTTCCCAAGCTCTGGCCACAACCATAGGAAGGGCCTCCTATGAAGGCTGTTGTATACTCAGCCTCTAGCACTAGGTTCTTTTCAGAACAGAGAAAACCTTAATTGGTTTTATTGATCGTAGGAGGTGGTAGCTGCTGACTATCAAGAGGGTAAGGAGAAGGAAAGATAGCCACTTCTGAGAATCAAACGCAAGAGTGAAGGAACAACTTTTCAGCTCCTTTCTTTAAGGTGTTTGGCTCCCCTGCACACATACAAACACCCAAAGGTATCCTGTCCTTTTTCTCTCCTAATGAAACCAAAAGAATCATACAGCTGGAATCATAAACCTTTTCTTCTCCAGATAAAATATCAGCTTCTCATACAATTTGTTTTCCAGACTTCTCATCATGCCGGTTGCTCTTCACTGGGTGTAGAGAACACATAATACACTTAAAACGTGATACGCAGAATACACAGTTCTCTAAATATGCCACGCATAAGAACAGAATGGAACTTTACTTCCTATGACTCCAACACTATTCTTCTGTTAATGCAGCCCAAGCTTATACTAGCTGTTTATAGATGTGTAACACTCCAGGCTCATATTCAGCTTGTGATCCTCTAAGTCCAGAGGAGGATTTATGTTGCCTTCCAGATGTTGCTGAACCACATCTCCCAACATGCTTCACCATTGGATATGTTGGCTAGAGCTGCTGGAAGTTGCAATTGAAAGACCTCTGGAGAGCTACACAATTCCCACTCTTGCGCTAAGGTCTCTTTCACTCTACTCAGTTCTAAGACTTTCATATCACTTTGAACTGCCATTGCTTTATCCTACAATGCTCTGGGATTTGTAATTTGGTGTAACACTACATGTTCCTGGCAGAGAATTCTGAATACTTCACAAAACTGCAAACCCCAGAAGTCCACAGCAGTTCAAAATGCTGTAACTGTGCAGCGTGACACAGACCTAAGTCTCCTGAGCCCTATCCTTATGGATCTTTCTTTGGCCCTGTCTTTCTTATCCAAATGATGGGGCTAAATGAGAGCAGGTCAGCTCTGTAGCAAAATAAGCACACAAACAGTAGAAGCAAAGAGGCGAGACTTGCGTGCAGTTCCTATAAAAGATAATGTTGATTTGTGGTTTCTGAGCCAAATACTGTAAATGGCTTATTAGGAAAGTTCTTTCTCTGTATGGTTTGAGTTTTTGTTTTCTCTGTTTTCTTTTACACGGAGGTATCTGATTCAGCCTGCAACTATAACTGGAGTGTGTGGAATATGCATAGTACTAAACTCACATGGTAAGCCAGTGTAGTTTTAGTATGCTGCTAGGACTCTGGGAGACCAGGGTTCGAATCCTTGCTCAGCTCTGAAAACTCACAGGGTGACACTGGACAAGTCACACTCCCTCAGCTTTAGTGGAAGAAAATGGCAAACCTCCTCTGAATAAGTGCCAAGGAAATCCAATGGTAGGATCACCATAGGTTGAAGTCTACTTGATGGCACATAACAACAACCTTAACTGTTCTCACCAGTAAGCTACTAGGAAACAAATTACATAATGACAAGGCAACGTAGACAAGAATATTTTAGAAGCTCTTGTGTCACAGAATGCAGCCATCCTAGTGTTACTGTCCCCATAAAGGATGCTTACAACATATGGTGAACACTAAAAAATTCCTATTGGGACTGCTCAAAACATGAGAGTTCTGATCCACAAGATATAAACCCCGGAGTCAGCCTTCTCTGACCTACTGTCTTCCAGATATATCAGGCTGTAGCCCCCTCATCCACAACCATCCGGAACCTCTTCCCATGCTACTTCTGGGAAATCTGAACTTTATGCAGAAAGGAGCAGTTTCATCAGTCCTGCCATCTAATTGCTTGAGTTTAAATGTTTCCAATGTGAAATAGAACTGCATGTGGGAAACACAACATTCCAACAATGTAAGAACTGCCCAAATGTACACGCAACACATAAGAGCACATTCTTCAGGTACAGAATGGTGGAAAGGAGGAAAAGTCTGCTGAAATCTTGCAACCTTCCTGAGAAATATGTAATAGTCAACCTAAACTTTCCACACAAAGTATATATGCACAAAGTAATGCCAAGGCTAACATTTACAGCTCAGACAACACTAATATTCCAAAAGTTAAATTGATGCCCCTTTGTAAAAGAAAACATTAAGGCTGTTGAAGGGAAATATGCTCGCTTCCCTTTTTCTTAGCATGGCTTCTTCCTCATATAATTTTATACAGGACACCTACCTTTTAAAAAAATTATCTCAAGAGCAAAAACTATGACCAACATGTGTAACAAAGGCAGGGCAGTATATTTGTTGATGGCACATTTGGGGCAGTATGTTCGTTGAAGTGAAAAACAGGTTGGAGGAAGCTGTGTTTTTAACTGAAGAAATCAGAGGAAGGAGGAAGCAACATATAATTCAAACGTATGTTTAAGAAGTACTCTGGTCAAACTTGGGCTCCTCCAGATAGAGCTAATGTGTTGAAAGGTTGTGGTATTTGTTGATGTAGTTATTGGTTTAAAGAAAAAATAGAATATATCCAAACAGTATTTCTGTTGCCCCGACTATTTTCTGACAATTCCTAGCACAAGTTGCAACATTTTATTTCTACCCTAGAGTGGGTTTCTTTCTTATTTGGGGACATAACAGAAGAAAAGAAGGAGCCTTCACTCCTTTCTCTTAAAAAAAAAAAAAAAAAGAATTATGGTCTACCAGTGAAATGGCACCTTTGCAATAGAGCACTTGTTGTTGTTGTTGTGCGCCTTCAAGTCACTTCTAAGGCCCATTCCGCACATGGGAAAGGAACCGCGAAAAAACGCTACTCACCGGACTTCTTCAGCATCCGGGTGAATCTGTCGGGACGAGGACCAGTGTGAGCTCGTTGCTCCGCACTGCTCCGGCGTCCAAAATGGTAGCTTCCGGTTGGTGGAGGCTCTCCACCAACCGGAGAAGCTCGCCAGCCTAAAGCCCACCACCGGCAGATCTGCAGGCACGCACTAGTGTGTGCCTGCAAATCTGCACTGGAGCGCGGGGATGGAGCAACACGGAGTTGCGCGCTCCGTGCTTTTCAAAAACCTCTAAAAAGAGGTTTTTAAAAAGCACGCTGCGCGACCAGTTCCGGTCGCTCTGAACTGGACTGAGGTGCAGAACTACAAAAAGTAGTTCTCCTCAGTCCACTCTACGGTGCAGAAGACCTCCGTCGGAGGTCGCTGTGCACCGTTTTAATAGCCCGATGTGGAAAGGGTCTAAGTTATGGAGACCCTAAGACAAACCTGTCATGGGTTTTTCTTGGTGGAATTTGTTCAGAGTTGGTTTGCCCTTGCTGAGAGAGTGTGACTTGCTCAAGGTCACCCAGTGGATTTCTGTGGCCAAGCAGAGATTCAAACCCTGTTGTCTCCATCTCCTAGTCAAATGCTCAAAAATTACACAGCACTGGGTCTCACTATAGCACTATGATTCTGAAAAAAAGTTCAAAAAAAATGGAAAGGAAAAGAATGTAACCTTCAGTCCATAGGAACATCTCAACAAACTATGTTCCTGTTTTTGTTTGTTTGTTTAAAGTATTTAGAAGAGCCCTAGTGTAAAGACAAGAGACAACTGAAAATATCTCCCAAAAGAATGGAAGAGGTGGATATGGAGGCAACAACAGCTGGCAAAACACAAGGAGCTATACTGCAAGAAGTCATGCTTCTCTGGTCTAATCTAGAATAGTCCATCGGCAGCCAGGAAATTTAGGCAGGCAAGTCCATGGTAAAGCAGGCGAGACTCCTCCTCTACACCCAACACAGAAATTCATCTCTCTGTCCCTCATCCCTCTTTATCCAGCAGATGAACATACTTTTTTTTTCAGGCTGGTGCCATTTGGAGCTATTTCATTTTGGGAACCCTCACCATCCATGGTTTCTTCTGTGTGATTTTAAATATAGCTTTACAAGGACCAGTACACACCTGGAACGTCACAAAGGGTGTGCATGAAGCCATCTGGTGACTATTTTGAGAGAGAAAATGGCTGATTCACCCTCCGTTTCTGGAGGAAACAGAAAAAGCACCAACTTTTCAACAGTCCACTGTTCATTAAAATTGTTAGGGATTCATTTCCGTGGAATGTATAGTTCACCAGTCAGGCAGCATGTTCAGATCTCAGGTTGCTAGGTAATGGCTCAGCAAGGTACTTGTACTCCTCTCACTCCATGTTGTTATTCACGACCACTTACATATAATCTTCTCCCACATTCACAAACAAAAAGGACTGCTATCAGTATGCCACATGATTTTTTTTCCAAGTACACCCAGTCCTTCGTTCAACATGGTCCATTAACATTTCCTACTTCAGAACTTTAAGAGGTTTCCAGCTGACTAATTGAAATCCTTATTACCTCTCAAACCAAATAATAAAAGGTAAAACATAAGAACAACCCACTAATGTTAGCATCTAATTTGTATCCAAGAAAGCTAGAGGGAATTTAGGGGTATTCTGGATGGGGCATTTATTTAGGGGTGTTCGGGATGAGTTTGCACAATCATCCAGACTCATTCACAGAACTGGGAAAGCGGGTATCCTGACATCTTCCATTTGTAATCCTCCTATGTTTTCCAACCTTGTCTTCTATCTTTTTTTCATCCCACAAAAAATCAATTACGGAGAGAAAGACAGAATAGTGACACAATGCCATTTTGACTGGTAGTGCTACAAACCCACCATTTGAAAACAACCCACATAAAACAATGGGCAAGAACAGAATGTCAATACATTCTGTAAACACAACTCCTACAATACTTAGGATTATATGCTCATAGAACTACAATGAAGTTTTTGAAAATTGTCCAGAAGTTACAGTGCGGAGGGGACAAACCAAAAAAAGGTATCTTTATACATTTGAGATACTATGCAAGACTGGATTACATACACTGGCAGTTAAGATGGGCAACTGTAAAGGGGTTCTTCAATCCAAGCAAGAACTCAGAAACATTACAACTTTAAACTTGCTTTATTTCAACTTGCAATTAAAACCTTTTGTTTTAATTGATCTGTCTCATGTTTTCAACTTTTGTACAGACTGTATTTATCCTGTCGTTAGCCACTTGTGCCCCATTTTGAGGGGATTATCATTTACATTTTGAGGAGATAGTAAATAATAAACAAACCAATTTGAGTGGCATTAGATTTGCTAAAACTTGTAAGATTGCCATCTACATTGCTCAAACAGATTTTTGCACATTTGGCATCGGTTGCCTTTGTGGCATCTGGATTTATGGGGGGGTGTTTAGTTTTGTGGGTTTTGTTTTGTTTTCTTGGGTAGCAAAGGCTTGCAGCTAGAACTTTGATCAAGTCTTCAAACTGCATCTAATTATCCAAGTCAAGAAAATAGATTACTGATGTATTCATTGTGCTAAATAAAATATCCTCAAATTATTATTTTCATGCTTTGATGGTGTATTCCTGCATGGCAGGGGGTTGGGACTCAATGGCTCTTGTGGTCTCTTCCAGCTATATGATTCTAAGTCACAAGATAAACACAGGCACTTGCTAGGAGAAACTGAAATCTCAAGCAGTCAAAAAGGTTTATTGATCTATTGCACTAATAAACCTAAATAATCATGTGCCTCTAGAGCAGTGTTTCTCAACCAGGGGCCCCAGGATATTCCAAAGGGGCCACGAGTGAAAACTGAATAAATGGGGGGCCACAGCACGAGACTAGAGGGTCACAGAGAGAAATGAGAAATGAAGAAAACAGAGAAGTGACCAATAGAAAAGAACCCTCCCTAAACTGTAAACCCCAGGATTCCACAGGATGTTGAAAGTGGAATAATAGCACTATAACAGTCTGATGTGTCTGTGCTTAGCCTCTGAAATGGCTGCCAATTGGCTGGCAGCTATCTTTGCTCCTACCTCCCTCTTCTGGGAGGAATTGTATTCTCAAAATGGCCACCAGAAGTGGCTTGAAAGCCTGAACCTAACATTCGGCTCTTCTCCTGGGCCCTTTTCGCACCTTACCTGGTCACAGCAGTGGGGAGCGCCGCTCACGCTAGCCCCTCACGACAGCCCTTCTGCCTCCCGCATCGGCTTCCTCATAGTGCGACTGTCGCACTAGCGCCCCGCCCCTTCCTTCCGCCGCACAGTCTGGGAGCTGTAGGCTGCGCTGGGGGAAGGAAGCGTGACTGGCCCGGCTCACCGAAGCACCGCACGCAGGTAAATGCACGAGGGCGCCGCGAGCATTTTCAGCTTACAGCCAAAAATAAAAAAATGCACGCGCACCCTGCTTCAGCCTCATGAGCGTCGTGCGAGTGGGAGTGCGTCGTACAGAGCAACGCTCCCATTCACGCGACGCTCAAGGGGCGCTCGCGCAAAAAAAAGGCATGCGAAAAGGGCCGTGCTATAGGGAAAGCATGGGTAAGCCCTTTGTCTTGGCCTTTTCCTTTCCTCCATCCTTCTTAACTTCCTAGTCAGCCCCATTCTAGCCGCTAGCATTAGTGGCTGATTATGTGTGCACAACAGAGGGGAACTTCTCTCTGTTTTGCTTTTGCTTGATACAAGGAAAATCTTTCTCAAAACTGCTGTGGAGCTGCTAGCTTGATCACCAGTCAGCCCGTCCAGGTCCACTTGATCAATAATTTTCTCTGGGGGATCGCTCTCTAATCTGCGGACCTGCAGGCTTTTGAGCTTGGACAGACTGTGTCATCGTGGACTGCGGCTGCTGCTGGGTTATACTCACTAGTAGTGCCTTTAGGCTCTGAACAATCAAAAGGTGCTGTAAGCACTGCTGCTTATAGGCTGTTATAGCTGCAGCCATAAAATCAGTGCCTGCTGCAGCTTCTGTTCTGCCCCTCATCTTAGAACTGGTGTTTCCAGCATGGCAGATTGAAGCTGCCCCAGTTAATTTCTCCTGGTCATTGGCAGCTCTCTTTGAATGACCGCAGTACGTCTGCTCCTGCTTTTTACTTTATTCACCTATTTGTTTGGGTTGTGTGTTTTTTTAACCTTTTTACCAGGTAGATTTTCATTTTCGTTCTTTCTCTTCTCTTGTAATTGTAATTTTATGTACAAATTCTAAAAATTATAAATAAAACACTTTCTATTTATAAACAAAACATTTAAATAGCTACCTTTCTAGTGGTAGGACGGGGGGCCACAGGAAGGAAAGAAGGTCAGAAGTCAGTCAGGGAAAAGGTTGAAAAACAGTGCTCTAGAGTATAGGAGAGCTAATGCTTTGAACTACAACTCCCAGAATCCTCCACTCATAAGTAGTGGATTCTGAGGGTTGTAACCCCAAAATTAACTTCCCTGACACTCTGTGACTCTTTCTGCTAGCGTGGGAGCTGACTAATGGTGTCATCAAACTACACCCTCTATGTGTCTATTTTTCAAAGGCTTTTTTTCATCTCAGGGTCCTTTGCTGGTAGATTGTAAACATTTGGCAACATCACGAACTCCTATTCCTTCCTACTTTTACCCTATAGTCCCCTCATCTTGCAGTGACAGCATGAAGGACTGAGCTGCATTTCCCCTTCTAAATACTAACATGTGTGCCTTAATTTTTGAATTCAATATTTAGAGAAGTCTGAAAGCACAAAATCTCTGTAACCTCAGAATAAAATTGAAAAACCCATCCTGTTCTAAGAGACAGGCATACATGTACTGTAAGTAACCAACTTTCACTCTGAATTTCCAGGACAGGACCCACATCTGTGCAACCTTACAAAGAGGAAGTCCTGTGAAATAAGTATACAGTACTATTATAAGTTAAGATCCCACTGGAGATTGTAAATGCTGCTTTCTGGAGTACAGTTCCTCGAATCCCTCAGCTCACATGCTGGTTGGAGGATTTGGGAAGCTGTAGCCCCAAAAAGTTAGCTTTTCCAAATTCTGATGTATGTCAGAAGTTTTGTTTTCTGATGAAAATATCTGAGCATGTCAAACGAGGAAGCAGATACCAAAACAGTGGAAACCAACTACCTGGATGAACAAAGTGGGAAATGGAGAAAACCTTTAGTTTAAAATCACTGGAGCATTTTGACAATGATTTTGTGTAATTTTCCTTGCTTGCAGCTGCTTGATAGACATTTTTTTCCTATCTACAGAAGCATTACGCACCCATTTACGTTTGTCACACGTTAGAACAATGAATGTGTCATGATCATGACAATAGACATTTTGTACACAGTGTGTAGTCCTGTGTAAGTAGCTGATGGATATAAACGTGGCTGGAAGCAAAATGATGATTTGCAGATATTTCTCTGTTCCTCTAATTAACTCCCCTATCTTTTCTAAAGAAATTAGTCCAGTCCTCCAGGCTAACTTTCAGCCTTTTACAGGTAAAGCACAAAGCTTCTGCATCGTTGATATTTTCCTTTAGGCTTGCACCAAGCAAATCTAAAAGCCAGAGCCTGCATCATCCATTTGATATGGAGGTGCACAGGTTAAGAAACATAGCAGCCCTCTTCTTCACTAACATAAAGTTACCCTCGACAATCAGATTCTCTCATCTCCAACAGTAAAAGGATATTGATCAAATATACACAGACTAGCAGATCTCTGGGAGATTTGTAGCAGTTTTGCAATGTTGCTTTTGGACTACAGCTCTCAGCATCTCCAGTGTCCCTGGTGGCTGGGAAGTGTGGGAAACTGATCTAAAAAGTAACCTTTCAAAGTTCAGAGTTACATTAAATCAGCCATGATTTCTGACTCTTGGCTGTTTTAAAAATAGGAATCAGTGAAACAGCCCTGCTATTCCAGAATACAGTGCTGAAATCAAGAATGATTGTAGAAAACCACAAATGGATGTATAGGTGATAAAAAAGACTGAGCTGCCATACTGACAACAAATTTCTGGGCTGAGCTCATGTTCACAGGTACTCCTTAATTCTAATGATAGTTATAATTATAGTTTTTAATCCTAAACTAACATTTTCCATTTAGGTCTGATAAGCTGATAGGAGATTTCTAGGGTGGAGAAAGCAGAGTCTGGAAGCTTGGGGTCTGGCTATCCCTGCTAGACCACATACGTATTCCAGAATCTTATTCCAGAATCTAAATGAGACAGTGCCTACTACTTCTTGGTGATATCTTCACTAAGAAGAAAGCAAGTGATCTTTTTACACTCCAGGATCGAAAAAGCAAACCTATAGTTTTATAGGATGCCTGCAGAACTCAAGATAATTGTGTTCTGGTTGAAAAATCACAACTTGAGAATGTATTTTAAAAGTTTTTCAGTATGCATAGAAAATCCAATAACAAATGAACATCACATACAAACTTTGACTCACTGTCGTCTATCCTCAAATGTAATTTTGGAAAATATTTGGTGAGAAGAATCTGCCCATGACAAATGAAAAGACATATCACAACTAAGTGCTTGAGATGAGAAGATACATCACAAACAGTAACTCCTCTTGAAAATCACCTTCCAAAGCTTTAGATACAGAACATTGGAGCATGGTTTGTCATTGCAAACAGCTATGTTTTCATTCTCCTGCAAGATATCTTCACCTTCTGTTTACATCCTTCTTTTAAAGCCTTTAGTTCAACAGTTGTCAACCTTTGTCCCTCCAGGTATTTTGGACTTTAACTCTCAGAAGCCTTGGCCTCTGGCCATCCTCACTGGGGCTTCTGAGAGCTGAAATCTGAAACCTACGGAGACAGCATTGGAGAGCCATTGCTTTAAGTTGATCCCTTTTAAAACCATACCAACCCTCACCAGAGATGCTTTGAGTGCCCTGGCTGTGATTTGCTTAGCTCCTCAATTATTAGAGGGGCAGCTACAACCAAACATTGTAACAGCAGCTTAATCAATCTCATTAAGACATTTGAACTTGTTCACAAGTAACTTTTGTTAAATAAAAGATAGGCTGCAATCCTAAGCATGCTTTCTTAGATGTCAGCCCCAGTGAAAAATCAGTGAGACTTGCTCTTGTGTAAGCATACTGTTGTTGTTGTTGTTTTTGTGGTTGGCCTTCAAATAATTTCTAATGTAAGGCAAATCTATCATGGGGTTTTCTGGGGCTGAGAGTATGTGATGCTCCCAAGGTCACCCAGTGGGTTTCCATGGCCTGGTGGGGAATCAAACCTGGCCTCCAGCACTCCAACACTCAAGCCACTACACCATGCTGGCTCTCATATAAGCACATTAGAGATATATTATTCCAAGGATAGTGCTTACACAATTTGTTACTTTTTGGCAGGACAGATGACTGGAAATCTGTGAACTATTTGAGGGTAGGTGGACACAACCCCAAATTCCCAAATGCCTTTAGCTTACAGCTCCTAGCATTCTCTTGGACTGCAGTTCTGTATCCACTTATGTAAGAGGAAATCTCAACTCAGCAGGACTCATTTCTGAGCAGATAAATATAAGACTGCATTTTTAATTTCTTATTCACAGTATAGGCATACTTGGAGCTGTTTGATGTTACAGTCGCCTCTCCACATCTGCGGATTTCACTTTCATGGATTTGATTATCTGTCAGTTTTTCCAAAGCCTGCTCCAGCAACCTCAAGTGCTTCTTTTCTGTGGGGGAACCTTCCCTCAAAGTGGGTCCAATCAAGCCACACAGACCTTTAAAAAAAATGCCTCTGATGACCCTCCTCCACTACCAGCTGCTACCTAGCCAACTTAGGACAGATCATAGCCCAATTTTTCAGCACCATAAACCCTCTCCTAATGCCCCCACACACCCAAGGAGGAGAAGGGCAAGAGAGTGAAAATATAGGGCCACCATGCCAACTCACCTTCTTTCTCTCTCCTCTCCCTGCCTGGCCCCTCCCTAAACTGCAAACCCCAGGATTCCATAGGATGTTGAAAGTGGAATCATAGTGCTAGAACAGGCTTGTGCGGAAATGGCCTTGGTTTGGACCCTGGGTGCCACTCTCCCCACCATGCCTTGGCCCCATTCCCAGAGACACATACACATTGATATTTGCAGTTCTTCTACTTTTGTGGGGATCCTGTGCCCTAACCCTTGTGAATCTGGATTGCCAACTGTACTTTATTTGTCATGACTCCATCCAGTAGAATCCTGGAATTTACAGTTTGGAGAGGAACTCTGCTAGAGAACTCTAGAGTTGTAGTTCACAAAAATAGACCTGGCCTCTTTACCAGAAAGGCCAGTGAATTTATTTTATTTTAGTTTTTGTAAAATATTTCACTGGAAACTACAGCAAAACTCATAGGACTGACCTGTATCCTTCCCATTCCCCCTTGACAGGCATAGTCCAGGAAGCTCCACACAAAAATGGATAATACATGCACAAATGTAGTTTACTTACTTTGATTAGAACAGAGGTTTCTTGCAGCAATGTTTAACTTCAGACATAACAGTAATAATTCATTTAATTGCTTTTGTTTTACAGACCACAAATGGAGACATGTGCCTAGATGCCAAAGTAATTAAATCTCCATTAACTATCCCTTCCAGTAAATAATGGAAACTTTTTTTTCCAAATGGGAAATTACAAGCTACAAAGCCAGAGCAGCTGCTGAAAATAACCACAGAAAGCCACTGTTACTCTTTAACACCCCATGGATCTTACCATAGCAAATTTACTAATTGCAGTATTTTCTGTAGATCTGCCTCACCCATCATTATGAAGAATCAAAACATAAGTCACTTTGATTGCCTCTTTTTCTTGCAGAAGTTTCTTCATCTGTATTATCCCACCAAATGGTAAAAAGAATTTTATTTTTATCACACATCACCTAGTATAATTTCGGTGGAGGGAGGAATCCTTCTCTGTATAGGCTTATAGCCAGCAAGTTTTTATTTATTATATTTATATCCCACACTTTCTACAGGGAGTTCAAGACACAGTTGTTGTAGTTGTGTGCCTTCAGGTTGTTCCCAACTTATGGAGATCCTAAGGCAACTCTATCATGGGGTTTTCTGGGGGCTGAGAGTATGTGATGCACCCAGTGGGTTTCCACAGCCAAATGGGTAATCGAACCCTGGTCTCGCGCATCATAGTCCAATGCTCAAATAGGAAAGAAGATCTCCAGTAGCTTAGCTAATCACCAGGTACCAAATGAAGGGTGAAAGTGGCAATGTCCATGAGAAGCAGACCTACCTATGCAGCCATTTACCCTATTTCAGACATGCAGGTACTGACATCAGAAATAGTCTCTCTCAAATAGAAATAGTCTCTCTCAAATGGGAAGAAAGCAGAGCTTAATCTTCTCTCCTTTCAAATAGATAACCAGTGATTAAAAAAATGCATTTCTAAAAATGTGAATACATTTAATTTATATTTAAATGTGCATGTACTTCATTCAGATTTAATTCAAACTGATCAGAGAACTGGGAAGCAGCAAGAAATGTTCCAACATGAAGTTGTAGAATGGGTGCAACACCTGGATAATAGCAACTAGAGACAAAAAAAAAGGTAATTGGCATACAAATTTTTAAAAAAGACAGTAGTCCTGTTTTCCCACTGTTCACATATGTGTAGAGATCTCAAGGATGTATGCAGAGGAGGGGGAGACAACCAAAACCACATGCTGCTCAAGCAGGTTTGCTTTCTAAAGTTCATCCACGTCAATAAAGAGGAGCTGTGAGTAGGATTTCCTGAAACAGGCCTCAAAATACACTCAAAACAGAAACAGAAAGCAGATAAACACAGACCCCAGGAACAGCAAGATTACTTTGAGCTTTATCTTGCTCTGGACAATGCTTTTGTACTCAGAAGAAGAAAAATGGGCTTGAGGGCAATGGATATGGAGGAAAGGACAAACAACAGATGCTATTGCTTTTTGTCAAGACCAGACTCACAGGAGCTATTTTAACACAAAGTATTGCCCTAGATATTGCCATAAAATGGAGAAGCAGCCCACCTGATGCGCTATGCCCATGTTATTCTAAGAGACAATCTAGGAGCCCAAACTCCTGAAAGTAATGGTCCATTCACAGATGCAAATACTAACAATCGCTCTGGTGGAACAAATTGTTGATTGTACCTATGCCTGTAGTCACCTCCTTTCTCAAGAATCTCTCTCACCATAGAGATATTTAAGAATATTCTAAATCAGGAGCAGAAAAACACTGGTTCTTCAGATGTGTACAAAAATTCACCAAAGCTCCAGCCAGGATGATCTGTGCAAAGGGATTATGGAAGTTGTATACCACATCTCCAAAACTAAAAGTTCCCCATCTCTCTTCTATAGGCTGCAGTACTTAACATCTACCCATTTCAGTTATATTAGTCCAACATTGAGGTACCAACCCACATATATATGTGTTGTACAACAGAGGAAGACTACAATCTGTTCTAATGGACCAGCTTTCAAAGGTGGAACACTAATAACCACAATTATTGTACTGCCTGGCATTGTCCCAATTTAGACACATCCCAAAATTAAGAGACGTCATTTTAGGTTAATTTTGAAATTGACCTACCAGGACAACTCCAGACTGACCTGTGGCATAACACATTGTTCCTCTCTATTTTAAAAAGAGGGAGGTAGCCCCAAAAAGAAACCATGAAAAAAACTCAAAATATATTACTTAATTTGATGCTTGACTGTACACATAGATGCACACAATGCCAAAGGCTAACAATATTGGTAGACTGACAATATACTCCATACATAATGCAAAGATATATCCAAACTCCTGCAAAAGCAAAGTCAGTCAGTGAAAAAGTGGAACAGCATTTCAGTGCTAAAATGCTATTTCACTGATGTACTTTCATGCTGTAACTCTTTAAAAAATTAAAAGGGGAAGGGGACAAGATAAAAAAAGATTGTTGCCTACATGACAATACATTTTGATCTGATATATCTTAGAATTTAAGAAAAACAATTAGAGGGTGAGAATAAAAAGTTGCAGATGTTAATGGGAATGGGAATTGAATAACCCAAGATAATAAGGGCAATGAGAGTTTGAGCACTGGACTAGGACTTTGAAGACAGGGATTCAGAAGCCTACTTGCCTACAGAACCGCACCAATCTGGGCAGTTAATCTATCATTGTATTCAAAAATGCCACGAGCTTGAAGCAGTGAAGAGATTAGCACAAACCCATCAGTGTTGGGGTTTTCCACATAATCCTATCTGAACCTTCTTGATCCTGAAAACATCTTTGGTCAGCATGACTCCGAACACATCTCTGGTCAATGAGACCCCGATAGTATCCTCTGGTCATTAATAAAGTCAATTTATGAAAATTACATCTCTCAAAAGTGTGGTAGAGTATGGTAACACATGGTGCACATTTTGGTCATATGGTGATCACCCATTCCAGATCCTCCATACTAGTGAAAGACTCAATTAGGGAAAAAAAAACACTTGAAAATTGAATTATTCTATACAGTATGTATCCTAACTAAATGAGGCATGTTAGATTGTTTATTTATTTTTAAAAAAAGTGGGTCTGTGTTTAACCTTGCTCAGTGTACTGGAAAATTATATACAAAACTAAGAACAACCATTTGTCTGAAAGAATAATGTCTCTTATAAAGGATTTTACCAATATTTGTGAGCAACGGCTTTTTAAGTCTTAGTTTTCTTATTGTTCAGCACAGATTTATAAACGGCTTCTTCTCAACCTCTGAAAAGGAAGCTACTATAGATGAGGAAGAGAGAAACTCTGTTCTCTGCTTTTCCTCATAAGAGAGATACAGTCATCAACTGCCACAGCTACAATCTTTGGCCCAAATCTAATCTCTAGGACAGATTAACTGAATCAATGGAATTTACATAAATCATGATCTACCAAGTTTTTATTGATTTAATGAGTCTAATCTAGTTGGGATAAACAACTGAATTAGGGCTCTGTTCCTACTAAAATTCTAATGGGAGTCTACTGGAATCTCTCATGAAGCCAGCTGAACAGCTAACACAAACACCCTTGCATTTGTTCAGGATGACAAAACTGTTCTGTGTTCAAGAAGGGCAGGTTTTCTTGTTACTGCTTCAAGAACACAATCTCTTCACGGTGATATAATGCAATAGGTGGAACAGTGCCTTGATTCTAGACACTGCCTTAACACACATTCCTTCCATTCACTTTCTGTCCCAAGCATCATAGCCTTACATCACTCCCTGATTGTCTTAGGAAAACCCAATGGCATGTATGAGGGCGTTACAACGGGAAGGGGCAGATTCCTGGGAACTACACTCAAATCACACTCTGCATCCTTAATGATGACCTAGCTTCCCCAGAGATGGGATGAAGTTAGAAGACTATGAAATATGCAGGAATAATGAGTTGATCATATGGCAACAAAGAAATGAACAGACAGATTTTCAAACGTCAAACAGCATTACCATACTACCTCTCCTTGTATAATGGCAAGCAATGGTTGGAGACAGGTGTAACCTTGGTCTACCAGAACTTGCCAAAGTTTTTTTGTTGTTGTTCAGATTATAGTTCCACAAATTGCATAGCCAACATGGCCATGATGGTGGGGGATTCTCTGAGCTCTATTGCAAAATGGTGGCTTTTCTAAACCCTGGGTCCCACCATATGAGATCTTTCTTTATCTACACACAATCACAGCTGCCACATTTTGTTTCTAAGTAGTTTCCTTGGCATTGCTACTCATACCGGAAGAGGTATAACACACACCACAGAGCACATGCATGGCTATCATGTACAGATCTGGCACCATACAATGGTGAACTATCATTATCATGAGCAAGAGAGATTCAGAACCACTGATACTCACATTGTTTTCTTAATTGCAGCTGCTAGCGAACCACATTGAGACCATTTTCCACATTCAGACAATTCACAATGTTAAAGGTTAGGACTGTCACATTTACTCAGTAAATAAAACAATGCTTTGCGTACTTCAAATAGCAAATCTATGCACTCATCTAGGAAACAGCAGCAATCTGGACAGGGACATAATTTAGTCCTGATGCAAGGAATTATCATTTACACTCAGCTATTCTTCCAAAGACAAATTCATTTTTTTTTAACTTCGTAACAGACTGACTCTGTCCTGAAGCTTTTCCAAACTATGAGCTGAACTAAACATATTTCTACTAGTATTATACCTTTTAACCCTAAGCTACCATCCCTAGTATAACAGTCCAAGTCATGTAATATGGGACCTCAGTGAGGTAAAAGGAACAACAGTTCCAAGTACCTTTTTTTTCCCCTCTAAGTGAGGGAATGTGATTAACTCTAGAACTGCAAAGGGTATTAACTCTGCTTTTCTCCCAAATGGGTCCTACTAGTTTGGTGAAAGTGCTAAATTTTAAGGGAAAGCAACTTTATAACTTGAGCATCAAACATATGTTCAATTTTGCATGGGAGATATAGCCTTCAACAAAGTCTAGAAAATGGTCAACTATTGATACTGTTTAAGAACATGGTGACACACATATAATATTTATAAACAAATAAAAATGAAGAGTTTGTTCTATTTATTCTTAATTAGGCTGACTGCATTACAGCATAAGTGTAGTCCTTAAAACATGAAGATTTGGGCCTGGGTCTTCTTGTTGTCCTTTCCCTCCTCTTCCTGTTTTTCTTTTGTGTCCTGTCTCTTTAGACCAGTGGTTCTCAACCTGTGGGTCCCCAGATGTTTTTGGACTTCAGCTCCCAGAAGCCCTGAGCATTGACCATAGTGGCTGGGGCTTCTGGGAGCTGAAGTCCACAAACATCTGGGGACCCACAGGTTGAGAACCACTGCTTTAGACTACAAGCCTGAGGGCAAGAATCATCTTGTCCTTGATATGGAAGCTGCTCTGAGATTCTTTCCAGCTACCAACTGATGTATAAATGTTATAAACAAATCAGGTATTTTCAATATGATTATGTAGCTGCATGACGATTTCAAACTACTCTCTTCCTTTAACACTGCTGTCCATACTTACCGAGGTACAAAAGATACAACTGCATTCTTGGAGAGCAGTCATCTTATCCAGTGAATATTCAGATAGGCACAATTTGCAAGTGACCAAGGGCTCCAAGGACAATTCCCCAACTTCTGATATTCCAGTCATCATGGTGCAGTGGCAGATCTTTCCAGGAGAGGACACCAAATTTACCAGGCTCACTAGATCTACAAAAGATACAAATGAGAATAAGCTGCAACAAATAATTCTGCAAGTCAATGTTCAATACAGCAAAGTGATAGCCAGTTTAAAAACTTCCAATGAAGCTTCAGCTTCCAATCAAGGATCACCTCAGACAGTGGACAACACTGGTGGCAGCCTTCCAGCAGTTCTCATCACCTCTCCAACTGTTCCCTTCTGTCAAAGGACAATAAGCTGTACGAAAGCCAACCTATTCTGGACCCCCTAAACTAGTGTTCAGCCTCAGGTATGGTGGTGGATGCTATCCTATTGCAAGTGCTGAAATAAGATTCAACTGTCAGTCCAGTCGGCCTTTGTATGTGGACTGGGGAGGGGGTAGCATTCACAAAAGACAATAAAATACCTTTAGCCAGCCCTATTCCAATCTATAGTCCTGTTTATCTATCAAAATAGTATGGCAATTACTGTGGCTACCACAGACCTAGCACAAAAATACCTGTGTGCCTACCTTGTCTAGAGTGTAAGCAACAGAATGACTGAAAAGAAACATTTTCTGTTCAGTGCCTCCCCCTAAAATTATGTCTTCTTTTTGTTTCCAGTCACCTCCACCCTCACCCTCTGAAGACTCTTCACTCAAACCCCACAACCAGGTACACACAGAAGATATGGGGTAGATGGCTTTCCTTTCTCTCCATTGCCACAGCCAGGTCCTCTGTGCTGTGCAAAGAACAGCAAGAGTCCCTCATGTGTTGAACCAGAAGAAGTGGTCACGGGGTGGGGTGGGGAACAGCACTGGTCACCTCTGGTGAGTTGAGATCTGCATTTGTTGACTGCCCTGGGCTAAGCTGAAGGCGATACACATATTTCACAAATGGGGGCAAGAAGCAAACTAGAAAATGTTGACAACACATTTCTAATTATTAAAATGATTTCCCAAAGAAGGACAAATTACACAGGAGGGCAAATTTAGAGTTTGTTTTAGAAAGGTTTTCATAACTATACAGATAGCTCACAGCAGAAGTACAGAGAGACAGTACAAAGATGGTAGAGTCCTTTATCTCAAGACAAGCAGTAGCATGATACATAATTCAACACTCATATATTTGTTGCCAAGATGTTGGATCATAGGAGTGATCACAATAGGCTGCAGTAAGTTACTCATGACCTCAGTCAATACCACAGTGTGTCAGAAGTGCCATTCCCATAATGAGTAGGCAGAGAAGCTCACCCTCACCTGCTGTTTGGTGGCTCATGACACCCCTAAGCACTGTCTATGGTGTCAGGGGTGATGGGAGCTCAAGTCCAACAACAGCAAGATACCACACCCCTGCTATAACAGATCTCCTCAATGATGAAAGACCACTTTAATCTATTTGAGGAGAGCTTGTATACAACTGAGCTGATCAGAGGATTGCCCAAAACCAACCCATCTCTTAAGATGAAAGAATTATCGGGAGACTTTACACCCCTCTGAAATTCAAGAAAGGGCTAGTTCAAATATTTGATGTTTTGCAGACAACTGAAGTGCTCCTATCTGTATATATCAATTCTCTTTCTGTGCTGCTGATGAGGGAGAGGCTTCATGTAATTTAAGAAGCAGTGGATTTATACTGCATGGCTTCCCCACTTCTGGCCCTGACATTTTTACACAAGATTTCCTCCTGTGTCAATGCTCAAAATATGAAGAAGGGGTGTATGTCTGGCCTTCTGTCCCTGTGTGAAGCTTCCAGTGGGTAATACACAAAGGGGGTGACATGATGTTTTGACAAGAATTTTTGCTGCTGTTATATTTTCTAAATATCATGGGCTTCTTGGATCCCAATTTTTCTAGAAAAACAGAATTCCAGATTCTTCCTGAGTCGCAAGCCTAATATGAATAGACAACATCAAGTCCAGCAGACCTGTCTAACTCCAAATCAGCCTGGAAATGCATGGGTTTACACAGGCCTGCCAGCCTGTAATGCCTCTACTCCAAGTTTAAGAAAGAGGAAGAAAATGAAAGTTGAAGAGTTTCTTCCAGTGGTAAAAGAAAAGTGAATGAGTCATATAGTCTGTTGCTATAAAAGTAACCAGCTGCCTCTGAATACATACAAAACAACCCCTACACACTTTTAGCAAGAAATTATTCCTGATGGGTAAAGATTGGAATTGCAGCTATTACTAGAACACTGGGGAACAATGTCTTTCAACCAAGGCAGGTTCCATAAACCATCATTATATAATCACTGCAACAATATATCAGTGATTCATCAACAATACAATGACTCATCAAGGGCTATCTTTACTTGTTGTAGCTGTATTCTCAAGGGTATAAGCATGTGTATTCTTTATGTAACATTGCTACCAAATCCTGCTACTACCATATGCTGAGAGGCTCTTCATTTCATCTCAACAGCAAACAGGTTTTTGGATTAACATAATCTCTTCCAATTTTTAACAGGGTGCCAAAACCAAAAAACCAGAGCGGGTTCTTGCACCATTAATGGCTATACAAAGAGGGAATTTCAACAGGTGTTATGTTACTTGTCACATAACCAGTTAACAAGCAAAGTGAACAAGCAATACCTGTGGAAATTCCCTCCTCTGTGTGCGCGTTATGTTCCTTCAAGTCTCATGTCAATTTTTGGTGACTTCATGAATTTCATGGGGTTTTCTTAGGCATGGAATATTCAGAGGTGGTTTTGCCAGTTCTTTCCTCTGAAATATAGCCTACAGCACTTAGTAGTCCTCCCTCCTTTACACAACCATTAAAAGTACAGAAGCCAGCTCGTTTTCACTCTGGCAACTCTGTTTACAGAGTACAGTTCCTACAGTGTATCTAACAAACAGCCTTCTCTTTCAAAAATCAGAATGAAATATTTAGGACACACATATTCTGTGGATGAGCTGGAATCCTACAAATGCTTAGGTGGGAGTAAGCCCCATTGGGTTTAGTGGGACTTATCAAACACGTCACTAGCAGCCACATGTGGTTCACTTATGACGCAGGGAAGGACGGGGAAAATTATCCAATGAGGCAAAGAGAACTAAAGAGCTTCCCTATCCACATTCCTTCCTTGCAGTCCATACATGTCCCTGTTCAGATACTAGTAGTAAGCCAGGGTGAATTTAAGGCAGGAATGGAAGAGTGTTCTGCTGCTCTCTACTGCACATATCCAATTAGCCCCCATAATTATATGTGAATAAAGAAAATATATGAACCACAAATAGAATTCTAACTCAAGAAGGTAGGCCGTACCAATGACACTACTTTCTTTTCACACTATTAAATAACTGCCTGCTCTGCATCAACATGAATGGGCTGTTAATGTCAAAAATTTAACACATCAAGCTCCAAATCTCCACAGGCCATGATTCCGCTTTAAGCACACAGGGCTTATCTTAGGTTCATAAGACAAAGAATATGAGGCATTCTGGGGCCTACTGAAGTCTATTTAATGGTTTGTCTATGCAGATTTTCTGACTTAAAAAAATTGAAATGGTTTCTATTGTTTTGTTATCCTCATTAAGAGTTCAGTAATGAGACCTATGATAACAACAGATACATAGACTACCTCTGCTTTCAAATAACTAGGCAGTCTAAGCCTGCACTGAACTACCCCACTAATATGATCAAACATGTGGCTGCTACAGTTGTGGACATTATGGACCTAGATAACTAAGAGATTGTTACTGTTGGCCATTGTTTCTCTAGAATCCAGGAATGGCCCTTGATCGACAATAACAATAACATTGAAGGCCAAAGTGACAAGCCATCACAGCAGTCTTACACTGATCTGTCATCTAAGGGGGTCTAGGTCTGGATGAATGTTGTAAAATAGAGTTTGGAGACTACAGAGGTGTACAGACAGCCAGGAAGGAGAGGACAAGCTGACTATTCAAGAACAGGTCCTTGTATTCCACTATACTTCTGTGGGAGCTACCTTCTGAGACAGGAGAAGGCCCCTCTGCATTAAGCTGGTCAGTCATAAAGTTTTTCTCTCTTAATTTTAACAGGAACTTTCAGATTATGACAACTAGTAGTAGTAGTTAAGGACCTTCAGAAGGTGGCACAGGAAAAACAAGGAGTTTGTGTAGTTTTAATTATGAACAGTGCAAGAAAGGTGCATTTAGAAATTGTCTTTACAAAGTCAACACAGTTACAGCACAATGCATTCTATGCCATTAATGATTTTCAGTTAGGTGTGGGGGAAGAAAAGCAGTGAAAAGCCATGCTGAAAACATAAAAGAACAAGAAATTAGAGTTGGCAGCTGTACCTAATATGTGCTTGTAACTCATTAGGAAACCCTCTCCCACACTTCTGAGGTTTGGACGGGTGAGGCTGGGAAAGGGAGGAAAGGAAAAGGCAACAGCATTTAAAACCAGGTGTTAATTTGACCTTTTTGTGTTACTGACATCAAACACACATCTGCCATAGTTTAGTTCCTCTGCAAAATGCAAACTGAAAAAGTAACACTGGTCCCTCAAAACTAGAGCTTGGAAAAGCTGTCTTTTAAACTACAGATCTCAGAATCTCCCAGCCAATATGTCCATGGTGCCAGAAGATTTTGAGACTTGTAGTCCACAACACTAAGATTTCTAAACTCTACTCTGTACTGTATTTCTTTTAACTTCCAATTAGTGGTGCACCTCCTTCAGAAGAAGGAAACTTTCCTGTTTCCTATTAGTACTGCAGGACTGGGACCACATGACTGCAGTAACAGGTCCAGGAGGTTTTAATCTATGTAAACAGGCGTTCAAGAGAAGATAAGAGTCAGCCTCCGGTGAAGTAAATAACCGAGTTGCTTCCCACAAGTTCAGTTTTGCAGACTCTCTTGCTACTGTCCATCATCAGCATTTCTGTCCCTTCCAGTCAATGGAAGCCTCCATTGCTTTGTCTGGGTGATCGCAGGCACTGTTAAAGTGTCTCAGCCCACCTCATGAACAGCTACATATAAATGACTCTTTAAAGCAGCACAGAATCAGCAAAAGATGAATGCATTGCTATCAAGTGGAAACAATGTCAAAGCCACATAAATTCAATTACCTTTAAGATGTCCAGGAGTAGGGTGTCTTGCCCTTTGGAAGACACTGCTTTGCTTTGCCAGAGCAAGATTCAGGCCTCAAAAACTATTCTGGTCATAGCTGACGACTACTGCCAAATAGGAGGACTTTGAGTTTAACCCTCTTGTAATCAGCAGGCTGTGCTATATATCCCTGCTTTCAGTTTCAAATTTGCCTTGCAATTAGCCATGAGGACAACTGTTCAAGAAAACAAAAACAAAGTCCCACTTGGACACAAACTAGCTGCACGGCTCCTTAAATTATACTAATTATCACAGCTAAGCCTTCATAGTTTCACAGATATTTGAGAAATTACTTTTAAGGAAAATGAACATAAGGACATGTCAAAGCCATCTACAACTGAACAGTGGTAGTATGATAACCCACCAATGTTGTATCATAATGACACTGTTGAGTTATCTGTGGCTTCAGGTTATCATTATGTTCTTTCTTCCTAAATATCATTTCCAAGTTCTGCTTTCAAGGAATGCAGTTAACAGAGGAGAAAAGTCATTAAACAATGAAACAATTAATACTAAAAGAAAAAGAAAACTCCCACAAAGTTATCAGTTCTCATTCACTGTAACATTAAAGCACAATATAGGAAACAGCCTTGAAACCATCTTTAAAAGGAGGAAAAAAGAAAAGGGAAAACAATGAAAGCCCCAGTCTCTCTCTCTCACTTCTCAACTTCATACTCCATTATATAGTACTGAGAGTAACCCTTTCAAACAAAGATACATCACTGAAATGCTGTAGCCAACAAGAATTCACATTGCCAGCCACACCAAAGCTCCCTGTTTCTCATACATATAAGAGCCCTCTCAGACTGTAATTTGAAATTGATTGAGTCTGATTGCTGTGTGATAGAAGAAACTCAAAGTAGTATGTCATTTATGTGACAATTTTATCACATGTCAGGTTTGTTGCACAATTGCACTGACTTAGTTCTATGTTTGATCTTTCCTTATCACACAACATCATGGCTTTCCTGTTGTTGCCTTGCATTTCTATTGTTATCGGACCACATATTTTCATTGACAGGAAAAACCTGTTGGTGACTCAAATACCATTGCTGTTCAACTATCACTTTTGGGTATGATCATTTCATTCCATTGCAGTTCCAATATATCAGTAGTTATGTAATATGACTAAGCATGGTTTTCCTCTTCTCTCCCTCTCTACCCCCAAGCAGGGTGAAGTCACTCTACTTCTGGTGTTCAGATAATGGAAGACATCACTGTGCACATGAACAATGTTGTTTTTACTCTATTCCCTAGTATGCTTTTTTAATTTGTTCTGCCATAAATGTGCAATTGTGCTACTGTGGCAGTCACCAGCATGCCACAATTGCAACAACACCCTTTATTTGTGGTGGTTTCTGCCATTTCAGATTTATGGGGGGGCCCCTGTGAAATTGAAATTATGTGGGAGCACCATTCCACCTGCCACCAGTGGTCATCCATGTGTTATAGCCCGCTCTGCTTTACCCTCATGAATGGACTGGACAGGAAGGTTGCAATCAGTGAAGTCATGCAGTAGTTTGATTGTAGGAATGTCCACCACCACAACGGTACCATAGCATTATGGCAGAGAAGGTTGGAAAGTTATTGCTTCCATACTGATATGTTTCCATTTGCTTAAACAAGGTGATTGCTGTCACACAACAGGCTGGTGTGATACAGCACTTATGGACTCTGCATCAAGATTCTCAGCACTGCACCCCCATACATGTCAGCACACACACTACAAGCAAAGAGATGACTTTGCTGACCCTGGATGGAGAGAAGAACAGTCATAAACTTACAGGCTGGCATGATACACCAGGCTGGGGACATGGGGGAGAAGCAGGGGGACTTATAAGCATGCTCCACCCCCTCAACTTAGACATCATGGCAGGTAGTGGGGGAAGAAAGCTGAGCTGGTGAAGGGAAGGTCTCCAAATTGACGTCTTCTGGTCACAAGACTCAGGGGCTCGGAGAGGAGATCACTCTTGAGGCCCATTTGGGGGATCCCCTCATTTTGAGTCATGGGACTGGAGGGAAGAGTCCCTTAGGAGGGGCCTCCCAATAAGAAAGACAGCTGACAGGCCACCAGATCACCTTGGATTGCTCCCCAGGAGTAGGTGTCTCACCATAGGTGTTGAGGGTGAGATTGGATGGGGACCCCTGCCTCACCAGAGACCCTTCACATTTCAGTTCACATTGAAATATTCAGAGTTAAATAGTTAATAAAAGTGGTCCTATTCAACCCAAAGCCTGGTGTCTGGTCTCCTTAATTCCTGAGTGGGTCAGTACTAAAAATTCAGACTTAAGGTTACAGTGCACTTAAAAGTTGGTATGGTATGAGAACTAGCATGGTGAACTGATTTGGGCATTCAACTACTACTCTGGGTTTGATTTTCCTCTCAGCCATGAAAACTTACTGGGAGACATCAAGTGCATTATACACTCTCAACCCCCAAAAACCCTGTGATAAGTTCTCCTTAGGATCGCCATAAGTCAAAAATGACGTGAAGGCACACAACAACAACAACAACAACAACAACAACAACAACAACTACTGCTGCTGCTATGATATGTCTGTGAAAATTGTTCCCAAGCTTCTTTACTGGGTTCAGTAAGAAGTTTCATCCCCAAACCAATCTTTCACAGAAACATAATAGAATGAAACGGTCTAAGTAGGTCTTTTTTTACTCCCATACCTCATCATAAAATTAAGTGAGGACTAATTTGGGACATTAATCGGTTGTCGTTAACAGCTGTGGCCTAACTAAGGCATTAATGATTGACAACAGTCTTTCCTTCATCAAAAAAATAGATGAATTAAAATGGTCCATTGCAATTCTTTATCTGTAATATTGCTCTGTAACTTCTCGTCCCTTCTCCATGTGCACATGGAGTTCTTTAAAGGTTTCCCACAAAAAGGTGACTCAGGTAGGGCCAGGCCTAAAACCATTTTGCTTCAGAGACAGAAGTTCATTACGTATCATGAAAACATTGTCTCAGTGTAATTCTAAGTACTTTGCGGCTAACGCACACCCTACGTGAGAAAACGTAACAGACTAATGTTGAGAAAACTAGAATTGTACTACAGGACTTAGATTTACTTAACCTTTAAAATCCATCACTCTGAAAATCTTTAGAGAACCTGCAAGCACACCACACAGACTTTAGAAACATTTGTTTCATTTGCTTTAGAAAGTTGAGCACTGTGTCACAAGCAGTTTTCTTATCTTTCATGATCATCTTGTACACTCTTTTAAGTAAATATACTTAAAAATTAATCTTCCCTACAGAACATATGGAGCCAGGAAGAAGATAAGCAAATGCCTTCTCTCTTTAAACCCTCAAATGTACAGAATATTTTTATATTGTCTGAAAGCAATAAAGCACAGCTGACTGGAAAGAGAACAAGGTGAGCAAGAAGCTGTGATGCAAGGCACTGAGTAGATTGTGGGGGTGGGGGTGTCATCAAGCTGTATTTTGCTTTATTTTATTTTAAAACGCTATTTTCCTAGATACAACTATCCATTAGCGTGGCAGAAGGTCAAACCACGTATATTGCACTCTTATAAGATTCCAGGCCTCATGCCATTTCAAGAGCTGATAAACTAAAGAATAAACCATTTCAAGAACTAGTATGGATGTTTAGTGGAACATTTCTACCCTTCCTGAATCTGACACTCATACAAGGATCACCCATGCAATTTAAGTACATTGTTGTTATGGGCCATGAAGTTTTGTCCTGCTTATGGTGACCCTAGGGCAACTCTATCACAAGGTTTTCTGCGGCTGAGAGTGTGTGATGTGCCCAAGGTCACCCGGTGGGTTTCCATGGCCAAGCAGGGAACTGAACCCTGGTCTCCAAAGTCACAGTCCAGCATTCAAACCACTACACTGTGCTGCCATAGGTTATGCATGCATCTATTTATTTAATTTATATTCCTTCTTTCTGCCAAAAAATGGCAATCCAGACAGTTAACACTAAAATTGAAAGAAATACAAATATAATTAAAAATATTTTAAAAGGTTGGAAACAGATCCATTAAGAAGACACAAGAACTCCCTTCACCTACAAAAGACCTTAACTGCTAAAATCCGCTTTGTGCCTCACCACAGAACATCATCGTCCTTCATTTTGATTATCAACAGAAGATGTTAAAATTTTTGAAAATATATCAGAAGGACAATAGAGAGTCTGTCAACCTAACTTCCCACAGCAGAGAGTTCTAATGCTTGAGAATGGCCCTTGAAAAAGCCCCCTTCCACATCCCCATTAAGCGAACCTCTGAGCATGACTGGACAAAGAGAAGGGCTTTCCTGAACATCCTAAAATCCAGGCAGACTCATGCTGAAGAATGTGGTCTTTCATATAGTTTGTTCCCAAGCTGTATAGTGCTTTAGAGGGCACAAACAGCAGTTTGAATTTTGACCAGACAGAGATTAGTAGATAGTAAATCTAGGGACACTTAATACTTTGGACTCATAGTCAAGCAGAGGCAGGGGCTCTAGGCCTCAACCTTTGGTCTATGGCACAGTGATTCAGAGTGTGTGCAGAGGACCAAATATTCCTGGGTGATCCTAGTGGCCCCTCCACCTCAGAGACAGGCTTTTACGGGGGAATTCTAGAGCAGTTACAGCACTCTTTCACAGCAAGAGGAGGAGACAATGGGAGTTTCCTGCCCTGCAGACCTTCCTGGATGGGGTCTGTTTTGGTCCATCTTGGTTCTGGTTGAGTAAGCCCATCAAGGCAGGTGTCAGTGGGCTGCAGGGCTGGCCAAAGCGCCCTCTTCCTTTTAGCAGCACCCTAGTCCCACCTCCCAGGAAGCAGCCACCCACCTTAGTGGATCTCTTCCAAGCAATACACAATGCTGTGGCCACTGGGTAAACTTACTTACTCACTGGCATGAGCAGGCAGTTCTTCTCTCCACCTGTCCACCACCCAGATGGGCCTTCATATAAATGAAACAGATTTGAAGAGTGATGTGTGCATATTGTGAGATGGAGAGTGTGAAACAGACAATACCTTGAAGTGGTAACATCCATGCTGTTGAAAGCTGGGCAGGGATTCAGGCAGGGTAAGGTGGTCCCCACTGTCCGGCTCAGGGGTACTGTCTTACCCAGTCCAAAGGTAGCTACATCACTGAGTGAAGTAGTCATAAAATGGGAATCACATGCTCCCTGTAGCTAGCCCTGGTTAACAGTCTGGCAGTTGGTTTTAATATAAAAGAGAAGACGCTTTCAGGAAATTCTACTCCCCTTACCAGTGAAATGCTAAAAGGAAGAGCAGAGATGATACTGCAACATCTGTATTACATTTTGCTATGTATCAGATGACCGTTCAAGCATATAAACCAACAGATCAGTGGAAGAAGGAAATGCTTGCAAATGTACAGCATCAGCCACAAAGATGAACACTTGTTTAAGCAAGGTACCAGTTAATAAATCCACTGGAAACCCACCAAATCACTAAACCTAAAATGGGACCAGAAGAAACATAAACTAAGAATTGCTGCTATTATGTGCCTTCAAGTAATTTCTAACTCATGTCAATCCTAAGGCAAACCCATCACAAGGTTTTCTTGGGCTGAGAGTTTGTGACATGCCCAAGTCACCCAGTGGGTTTCCACAGCCAAGAGAAGAATTGAACCTTGGTTTCCAGGGTCATTGTCCAACATTTAAACCACTACATCATGCTACCTGCACTTTAATGCAGTGATGACAGAAACAGTTCCTTCACCCTCACTATCACCTGTTTTTACTTAACATGGCAAACAAGAATACATTATCTTGGCAAAAAAAAAAAAAGTCAGAGAAAAAGGAAGCATCAGCAGAACAGTAAAAACACTTTTATCAAATCTGGTTTTTGCAGTAATTGATACTGCTCTCCATTAAATCTCATAAAAATAGATGGAGCAAGGAGTACTAAACCTATCCTTCCTACTACTGAAGTTATACAACAGTTACTTTAACTTTGAAGTAAATCAGCAGGAGCTCCAGAACACCACACAGTAAGTCTCAGGGTTTTTTTTATATATATATATATATATATATATATATGGGCTTTAGTCCATGTGGGAAGGCACTTCATAAGAGCAGGATGAGCTCCCCATTTCATGCTCACATCACATGGCATTGATGTTGAAAGAGAAAGAAATAGTGCCATTATCAAAGTGAATCTAACAAAAAGACAGAGGAAATACCTGTGTTGAGCATCTGAACTCATAACAGTTTCCACTATTTTGAACAGGATGCAGCAAAAGTTTATTTTCATGCAAGACTGGCTGCAAGATTAAAAATTAATAAGGAAGTCTCAAATGCTACTTGGCAAACATATTAGATAATTGTTAGCATGCAGCTCCAATGGGTTTATATAAAAATTATTCATTGACAGTTGTGATACATCCACATGACACTGAAAACAAAAGACAAATCTAAATGCACATACTTCTGATTAGGAGAACAATAGCTCTGTGTTGCGCTGTATCATTTCTTCTAAGGCAACAGTTTTCAAAATGTATTCTGGAAAGCCCCAAAGTTCATCAGAAGTTTGTTTCAGGTTCCTCAATGAGACCACTAATGGCAAACAAACTTCTTAAATAGATAACCTGCTCAGTGTGCATCTGCTTATCTAAATGCTTGTGCTCCATAATTCATTAAATCTTATGCCAAAATCCTTAACCTTTTTTTTTCTTTTTTGTGTTGAGGGGGTTTAGAATTAGGCATTCTAAAAAAACAACTGCCATAAAGATGACTTGCTCATTCAAAAAATGACTGCCACAATGGACAAGGCCAGGTCCAAAACACCTATTTCCCAGGATACAAACTGATGCAGCTAAAAGAGGAAAAAAAATACTCAAGAAGCAAGGTTGCAATCTGAGTTCCCAACACTCCTTTGAACCCACAATATTCTGTTTCACAAAACACGAATCAATGAGGCTCAGAAAGAAACAAAGAAACAAAATACAACACAGAGGCAGGCTCTAGAACTCTCTCTCTCTCATACACACACACACACGGCACAAATTCAAGAAAAAAGGCAAACACACACACAGCATGGGCAAGACTCACAGGCATCATGTTGGGGATCCTTGACATAAAAAGAGTCCCTTGAAAGCAAAAAGTTTGAAAACCTCCATTCCAAGGAATCATCACTGTCAAATATAAGCACAAGCAACTTGTTAAAACATGCCATGGGCAATAACCTAGAAACTAAACTGAGAGGGGAAGTTTCCTTAGTTACCCCGTGTCCCTATAAAAATGACAGAGAATTTTCCAGTGATACAATTCACTGGCTTCCTTTTAAGTGCATTAACTGGACAGAATGTAAAATCTAGCTCCTTTCTGCATAGTTGAATAGAAACAAAGAAAAAGACAAGGTGTGAGTCGGGAACATTCACATGCCATGACATAAGGAGAAACCCACTGCTTATGCATGATTTCTCAGTTACTTTTACTTAGGTCTAAATTCTGAGGTCAGTATTGACACCAGTCCCCTTAGATCAGTGGTTCTCAACCTGTGGGTCCCCAGATGTTTGTGGACTTCAGCTCCCAGAAGCCCCAGCCACTATGGTCAATGCTCAGGGTTTCTGGGAGCTGAAGTCCAAAAACATCTGGGGACCCACAGGTTGAGAACCACTGCCTTAGATGCTTTGGCACCTCTGTACTCATGACTCAGATATTCCCACAATTCTGCTAGCCAATTACTCCGTACTAGTATCCCAAGACTGGCCATTTCCACACTACACTGTTACAGTGCTATAATTCCACTTTCAACATCCTATGGAATCCTGGGAGTTGCAGTCAAGGAAGGGGCATTTTTGGTCTCAGTTAACTACAAACCCCAGATTTCCACAGGATGTTGTAACTGAAATAATAGCACCATAAGAGTGAGTGTAGAAATGGCCTTCATTTTCTGACATTGACATCATGGGGTTCCCTGTTCTTTACACCACCATAATTTAAACCCTGTCTTGGTTGCACAAGCATCCTCAGTTACTGTGATCCTTTTCTTTTGTATGGCCTGCTCTTGGCCAAAGGGCAATATCAGCCCTTCCATTCCCTCCCAGTCCCTGCCACAGTTCCTGGAAACCACATATTTTCCTAGATTTACCTATTCTTTCCCAAGTTATAATGATGCATCTTTAAAGTGGTCCCATTTATCTTTAGTGCTGAGGACATTGTTCATAGCCATTAAATATTCTGCTAAAAGAGTGATTACAATCAGAAGTTGCCTTTAGTGAGTCATCCATTGCTGACTTTTTGAGGATAGCAGAGGTTTAGATGAGAATTTTTCTTAGTCTATGTGGAGATGCTAAAGACTTTATCATATAAGGCAGGTAAATCATAATTACAGCAGGGTAATAGTGTCTTTGGCTGGGACTTTGTTCCTCTCCTGTTATTCTCCCAGTGGGAGACCATTTATTTTACAAAGGAGGTCATTAATGGATTAATCAGTGAATGGCCTCCTTTGTAAAAGTAAGGCTTCCCAAGCAATCTCCCACCAGCAGAACAACAGAAGACAAATGATGTCATGTGATAAGTCCCAGCCAAAGATAGTATTGTCCTGCTATAAGTCAGCATCGTGTAGCGGCCTGAGTGTCAAACTACAACTCTGGAGACCAGGGTTCAATTCCCTACTTGGCCATAGGTGCATCACACACTCGTGACCCCAAAAAACCTTGTGATAGGGTCGCCTCAGGGCCGCCATAAGTCAGAAACAACTTGAAGGCACACAACCACAATTGCAATTTAACTGGTTGTGTCATAAAGCCCTCATGAGATCTTCAGCATACGAAGCATCAAAGAGTACTTTCATGTTATTCATTTGAAACATACATACACTGCCATTCCATCTAAAAATAAAGCTGAAAGGCAAGTGATGTAAAACTGGGATCACAAACATAAGCATAAAAAAAATCATTGCTCAGTGCTGCAGGATCAAGAATAATAGAAATACAAACATTATGAAAAGCAGCTGGGGGAAAAAAATCAAACTCACAACCCTCTGTTTTTGCCTCCTTTAAAGTTCTATGATAGAGAGTGAAGAGGCCAGTTGAGTCTACCAAGGGAAAGGAACTCTGGGAAACTCCAGTTAGAAACTCTGTTGATCATAATCAGGGCCATAACTGGAAGCAAAGGCTTCAAAATGACCTGAGCACTTAAGTGAATTCATATGGGAACTGTCAGTACCATATGTCTGCAACACAGGCCATTTCCACACAAGGATATAGCCCGCGCTGGGACGACCTCACCAGGAGGTCGTCTACTCTGCGGGGTGCGCTAGGGTGGTTTGAAAAGGTGAGGTTCTACACCTCAACGCGCCCTCGCGCGGCCACGGGGGTGGCGCCGCGTGTTTTATAAAGACCACCTTTCAAGTGGTCTTTTTAAAACAAGAGCGCGCTAGCCCATCGCAGCGCCCTGTGAAGAACTGCAGGGGCACGCAAGCGCATTCCTGCAGAGCTGCTCGGGCGCGGGCTTCCGGTTGGCATGCTGCCGTGATTGGCGGAGTGCCGCTGGAAGCCGCCGGCCGCCATTTTGGGCGCCGCCGGACACCGCTGGCGCGTAGAGCAGTAAACACGCACTGCTCCCAGCGGGGACGGAGCCACCCAGATTAAGGTAAGCTCTGTCCCCGCGTGCGACGCCCCGTTCCGCCGCGTTTCGGGACCCTCCTGTGTGGAAAGGGCCACAGATATGGCTTTGAAGGTCAATACCATCTATTTGAATTGGGCTCCAAAATGAATAGGAAGCAAGCAGAGCTGATAAATGTAATGTGTATCATTGGTGTGTTAAAATCCTGCCCTAGATCAGTCACTTTCAGGGCCCTTTCAAGGACACACAGAGAGCATTGCTAGTGTCTCATCTGGAAGTTGCCTGTGTATGAAAGACAATAGCCAGACCCTTTATACTCAGGGTGCAGCTGCCATATCAACACAATTGGGGGAAAGCAATTTCTCCCATTACCACTACCTGTATATCAAAGAACAAGATTGGCTTCAGGAATATTCCCAAGCCACTCACCTGATTCTTAAAGGGTAATATAATGCCATACCGGGTAAATCACTTTTCTAGCCCAGAGATACACATCTGCCTCTTATCCAGAGATTGCTTTTTGAATGACTCACATCAGACACTTTTAAATATTTCTTCATGATTCCCAAGACTACAGCAGGAGAACAAAAAACAAAGCATAAAACCAGTCCTGAGCTTCCTAATACTGAAAAATCAATACTGCTAAGTGGGAGTGAGTGTGGAAAACAATAGCTCAGCATGGTCTTCTGGCTTATAAAAATAAAACTGCAGTGTGACCATGCTTCTCTGTGATTGCCACCTCTTCTCTCCTCAAAAGGCATGAGGAATTTTGCCTCAGTGTCATCTCCAATGCAATGTAAAAACCATTGCAGCAGTCTCAGTTACAGAATTCTGCTCCTGAAAAACACTGGAGTGAACAGTAAGACCTTATCCTGCTCTGCCCTACCTTCTCTCTCACTCATACACACACACATTCATGCAATCTGAGTTGAAATATCTTCTTTGTTTCTCTTAACAATTTCAATGGAATATTTTCCATTAGTTGCTGTGGATGGAGGAACAGGACTACTAAATAGATATGTACCTCACTCCAAACTGCATTTGATTATGGAGTAACCATTGTAAAGTCATTGCAGAGATATCTGAAGACAACAATGGGGTTTAGAAAGAAACTCAGTGCTGTTCATATAATTGCCAAGTCTGATGATTATCAAAAACACCAATGCTTCTAGATGAAGCTCTAGAGTAGTAGTTCTCAAGCTCTGATATTCTAAATGTTTTGAACTTCAGCTCCAAAAAAGACTCACCAAAACATCCTTTGGTTAGACCTCATCTTGAATACTGTGTCCAGTTCTGGGCACCCCAATTCAAGAAGGACATGGTCAAGCTGGAGCAAATCCAGAGGAGGGCGACCAAAATGGTGTGGGGCCTTAAAGCCATGTCCTATGAGGATAGACTTAGAGAGCTGGGTATGTTTAGTCTGCAGAAGAGAAGGTTAAGAGGGGACATGATAGCCATGTTTAAATATTTAAAGGGATGCCATGTAGAGGAGGGAGTGGGCTTGTTTTCTGCTGCTCCAGAGACCAGGACAAGGAGCAATGGATTCAAGCTGCAGGAAAGGAGATTCCACCTGAACCTCAGGAAGAACTTCCTGATGGTCAAGGCTGTCCAGCAGTGGAATATGCTGCCTCGGAGTGTAGTGGAGTCTCCTTCTTTGGAGATTTTTAAGCAGAGGCTGGATGGCCATCTGTCGGGAGTGCTTTGAGGGTGTTCCTGCATGGCAGGGGTTGGACTGGATGGCCCCTGTGGTCTCTTCCAACTCTACATTTCTATGATTCTATGATCTGGAGGATCAAATGTTGACAGTCACTGATCTGGAGTAACAGTGGTCAAAGATATTTCATTCCCAAACCTGATGCTCTCCAGAAGTTTTAGATTACAATTTCCAAAAAAAACACACCAGTACACCCAGTGGCTGGAAGTGACAGGAGCAACAGTATAACACATCTGTAGAGCACTTGACTGGAGAATGCTTGTTTACAAAACCAAGGCCATTTCCGCACTAGCCTGTTATAGAGCGATGATTATAGCCAGCCAGCCCCTCCCAAAACTGCAAACCCCAGGATTCTAGAGGATGTTGAAAGTGGAATCATCGTGCTATAACAGGCTAGTGCAGAAATGCTTCAAGACTTGAACAGATCAGAAGAACTGTGTTTGTATCTAGTGCTTTAAAGCTGTAATGTTTAGATCTTCCTTTGTTTGTATGGTCTTTCCTGAACACTTTTTGGCTGTAGGTGTGCCTCTGTTTTCTTCTAGTCATAGAAGCTTTAGCCTAGGGCCCTGACTGTAAAAATGCGGAAGTAATGTGACCCACAACAAGCAATTTCTACGAAAGCACATTCAAATAATCAAATCCAGGTTTATAACTGCCTCAAGCAAAATCATATATACATGTGAAAGTCTTGGCTATGTCCTTTTAAAATTAAAATTTAGTATTTCACTTCTTTGCTTATTAATATAAGACACATTACGTACCTCCTACGCATGTACCTTGTGTGTGAAAGGCAAGACTATGGATTCTAAACACAAAGTTATTTGGCACAAGGAACAAAGCAAACATTTCTGAACCCTGCTAAGTAACACAATGATTCAACAGCATTCCATGATTCAACAGCATTCAGAACTACATTTTTAACAAGATAAAGACTCTAAAAGAAGAAATTCTAGTGTTCAACTAAGCCAGTGCAGAATAAAATAATATACTGTTGCTCTGGATTTGTTTGCTAAGAATATTTGCCATCATCTTTTTGATCAGAGTTACTGGCTTTTCTTTATTTTCCAACTGTAGCTACATCAATCTGCTATGATATGTGGCAGAAAAACAAGAATACCTGGGCAATCCGTCAAGAAACTGTGCAACAAGGAATACAGTACAATGGCTTCACACACAAAAAGAGGGGGGGGGAGAGAGAGAAATCCAGCTCTATTCATACCCTTCAAGAAATTCCAGTTGTCCCAATTATGCTATGGCTCCCTGCAGCAGTTCCTGCCTACTCCTTACAATGGCCATCAGGCCTTTCTCTTATGAACCTGTTTATTGAGACCTTTTTCCTCTTTGGAGAAAAAAAAGGTGAAGGAAAAAAGGGAATTCTGGTAGCAATAAACAAACAAACAAATACAGTCACCTGTAATAGTGACCGTTGATAAATCTGAGCCAAGTTTTCCATTCTGGGTCAGATGACTTGACCCGGAATCAAAATAAAGTCAGTCAAATTTTCTGGTTATACCTTTTGTGCCTCAGGTATTATCCTGCACTGTGCCAAGAAATCCAGGATGCTTCAAGTCTACTAATACCTCTACTGACTGGATTACAAAATTTCACCCTGTGGTTTTACCTGTGGCCATCATGCAGGGTGGACCTTTCTGACTACTACTGGCATTTTTCCACTGAAAACAGCAGAGGAAATAACAGAGGAAACCAGAAGTTCATAGAGGGGTAAGGAGAGAAGAAACGCACATCGCCCAAGCAGGAAGTTAATGGCAAAACTCATTAAGTGACACATCCCCAAGAAGAATAACTCCATTCAATTTGCTCTAGAATTGTGAAGAACAGACTATGATGCCAGTAACTGTGGAGCAGGGTAGGGGGGAGAGAAACAGGGATCAGAGTTGTTCTCAAATTTGTAAAGAGTAGAAATACAGAAATACATAGCCAGCTGGTATTTGACTCCATTCATTTGTCAAGAACCCTGTGCAGATGGGCAAGATGCACAGAAATGTTCACATGAAAGGCAGAATGGGGATCACAACAGCAGACATTCAATTTATCTCCAGAGAATTGTCAGCAGATTGTGCACAGGGGCCTACGCACACAGATCTCTGGTACAGTTGGCTTTCATCACATAGTCTGCACCTTACAGAAACAGAAAACAGGAATCACCTGCATAGATATGAGAGCCCCTATAAAGTAGTTAAAAGGCAGTGTGGTGTAGTGGTTTAAGCACTGGACTACAACTTTGGAGACCAGAGTTCAGTTCCCTACTCAGACATGGAAACCCACTGGATGACCTTGGGGGCACCACACTCTCAGCCTCAGAAAGCCTCCTGATAGGTTCATTGTAGGGTCGCCATAAGTCAGAAATGACTTGAAGGCACACAACAATAAAGAAGTTACAGAAGTCACAGGTAGGGCCAGCAGGTGCAATGTCAATTCCTCTCTTCCCACATGTACATTTCTACCCAGACTGATCACACGCACAAATCTAAGGTGGATATAGCAGAAAGCAGAACAGAAATTTGCCTAGCACAAAACCCCACGCTGAGTTGGATTTCTTTAAATCTTTCAGAACATTAACTGGAATTTGGGATCTGATACCTGACTAGCACACTATTATCAAACCATGAACACACACAAAAAAATTATTCGCCACAGGCAAAGCACAAAATGCCACTTTCTACTGATACTTTTGCAAAAAGAGAGTATATCTATGTTGATAGAAATACTGAAATACATAAGCATATGGATTTCATTTTCTGCCTAAGACAATCAGTCTACAAGGAAGTAAAAATATGGATACCACATATTCAGAGTTATTTGCCAACATAAATGCTGTAATTTCTAAAGTCTTAAAGCAATTAGGGCAAGCAAGTAACTGTGTCCCTATAATCTGGTGTATTTCTTCCACACAAGATACACATGGAGCTGTGCACCAGTTAGATAACACAAGGCACAATACATAGATCCTCATTTTACATATACAAAATTTCCATTTCAAGTTAATAAATTTACAATAATCTCACGCCATTTCTGTTTCTGCTTCCACACAGGTAAAATAGGCATTTTCAATCATCTAAACAGGGTATCTGTTTTTGGGGAGGGGCAAAGGTTGCTATGTTGTACTGATAAAACCAGCCTACCTCTTTTTCCCAAAGATCCCAACACAGAGAACCCAATACACTGGAATTTAATATCTAAGAAACACAGCTTTGCCTCGAAACATTTTCTAGGAACTACAGTGCTGCCTCCTTATATTAAAATCATTTACAGAAGTGATTTTTGGTATTTTTATTCCCCTTTTCCCTCAAAGCATTGAAAATGAAAATTCCATAGCCCTGATTTAACACCTCCTGCTGTAAAGAAACACAGGTCATTCCAGCATACCTTGTGGGAGGAAAGCAGAATTCAGACTCAGACGTTTGACTTTTCAGTAGCTTCACTCACACTTGAATGCTTCCAAGACATGTCACAGCCAGCACCAGCTCAAATCTGAAGAAACATATTTTTCTTTCTTTCTTTCCTTCCTTCTCCCACAGCCTGAAAGCCTGACACATTATAGGTCTGAAAGAGGACTCATCGTCCAACCCTCTCAGTGCTCCGAGAAATAATCTCCTCCCTACTATTAGGAGCATGTTGCCATTATCTCTTAAAATGCATGTCGCCGCACATATGCAGTAGCTCTGGGAAACCTACACTTATTTATACAGGAAGCCTGAGCTGCAGCACTTCCTACTTCCCAAGTCTCATTTCAACTGCAGGTGACTATTTTTAACCCTCCCCAAGCCTAGCTGATACATACCACAACTTGCTTTGCTGTTCAAAATGACAAATTAGCTCTGAACTCTGACCAGAAAACACCAGAAGGCAAACTTAAAACTCCAGTTCTAGATGTGGCTAAAGATTCTGATCTTTTAAAAATGCTTCTTAAAAATCTTCACACATCCAAAAGCTGTGTGCTTAAGATTGCTGTGTTTTATTTTTAGCAGGCTCCAATGTTTTTATTATCTGTATGATAGGCAGAAAGGCAACGGGGGGCACCACAAAGGGCAGCACCTGTTGAATTTCTACAGAAGCACCACCCTGTTTCTGCATTAGAATTCAAAAGATTTATAAAATACACTTAAAAACTGAGGAAAGCTAGTACTAATCTTTAGCAGTGATCTGCTTTTGGAAACCTCACATCATTTATACTTCATATATGACACTGCATTCACATACCTCCCCAGTTTGCTGGATAACCAAAGCTGCTCCGTGTGTGTTTTTGCTGTGGATGTGATGACACAACTTGTCTGTGTTACTGTCGACATTGCACAGTATTACATGTCTGCACTACACCACACACTAGACTCTTGAAATAGCCACAGAACACCTACCACAAATTGACTTCTGGGTTAATTCCTGTTGGAAAAAAATAATTTTGAGGGCAAAACCATGGCAAGGTTGCCCCACACTCCCTAGAAGTCATTTGTGGGCAAGAGAACCAGTGTGGTATAGTGCTTGGAGTGTTGGATGAGGATGCTGGGAAACTAGGGTTCAGATCCTCACTCAGCCATGGAGACCCACTGCGTGATCTTGGGCAACTCACACTTTCTCAGCCTCAGAGGAAGGGAAAGACAATCCCCCTCTAAACATATCTTGCCAAGAAAACCCCATTATAAGTTTGCCTTAGTCAGAAATGAATGAAGGCATGCGGAGGGGGACAGTTCCAGGACCATATGTGGCTCATGGACCATACTTTCCTCACCTTGCCCTATAGCAAAGTAAAGTACCTTTCTGGATACCCTCAGAGACCCAATTTTCTTTCACCTCTCAAATTTCTCATCAGAGATTTGTTAGATTTCCCTTCATCTACTGGAAGGTTCCCCCTGTCCCTGTCTCTTTGTCACCCCTACTTCTCTTGATTTGCTGATTTGGGAGTGTCTGCTTCCAGAAACAAGGAAGCGCTCTCTGCTGTACCTCTGTGTCCACATCCAGCACAGGAAACAAACACATTGCTGCATGTGGGAAACCCCACCATCCATGTCCAGCATGGAAACATAGAGGGGTGCTGCTGGAAGTTTTCTGCTACTCCTGTACCAGTTTCCAGTTGTCTAATAGACAGCTATTCAGGCATGTAGCTTTTGGGAGCTTATTTACAAGACTGCTACATAAGGCCCAGGAAGATAGCAAATTAACAAAGACACTTTAAAAAAAGGTATTTAAATGCTTACAATCTGAGCTGAGTTCATGCTCAAATGCCACACCAATGGGAATGTCAAACTCTTTCCTCTTTGTAGGTTAATGATGCAAGTGACATTGGCAGAAGAGCAAATTGAAAGTGCTTTTTAAGATGTCTGTTGCCTCAGAATTTTGTCCTCTGTTGCCCACGCAAAGCACACACAACTATCAAAGAAGTCCAGGAAGAGTAGCTTCAGAAAGACAGCAACACCATCTGTGAGATTACAGAATGAGTACAGCAAGGAATCCCTAAGGAATGCAGGCTGGGATGGGGGCGGTAAGAAGGGGAAGAGTCTGTCTGTTTGGCAAGAGAGAGTGGGATAAATATTTGTTGAAGGGAACGCTACCAGTAAGATGAGCCTCACAGCATTCAACTAATGGACTTGAGAGTGTCACACACTATTGCTAGTTTAGCCATACCATCACTAAGCTTCCTGATCCATCTCGCAACACGCAACATTGTCATACAGCTAAATAAAACTTACAATCATTTTGGACAAAGAAAGTAATGAGCAATAATTTAAGAAAAATCCACCCCATTCACCTGGGTATTTAGATGTCTTCATCACATGATATGTGAAAAAGACAAAATTGGCTTTGGAGAAGTCTCATTAAGGCCAACTTTCATCTAGTTTGATTTTAGATAAATATACATAATCCAACCAGCTAACAGCAGAATCATATAAAAGCCTTCTTGAAAATCAGTGCTATTGAATTCAGTAGGACTTATTTGCACATATATGTACATAGGATTACAGACTAATTTTTTAAAAAACGGTGCCATTGAGCCAGGCAGTTTATAATCAGAGTACATAGTTCTAAATTGTTATCAGACAGCTAACTACCCAGAGTTCCAAAATATTATCTGTTACTACAAAAGACTACAGACAGAATAAATGCAGTTTTAAAAAGTTTAATTGGTAAGTAAATGCAAACTGTTGATATTTGCCAGATATATTGGAGAAACAGCAGATCATTTTGAAATACTTTATTTCGTGCCAGCAGTGAGATCTGATGATGCAGAACCTTAACGAAAATGGAAAAAAATGGGATAATTCCCCTCCAATGCTCCCTCTCCCATTCCCTTCCAGAGCTCCCTCCTCCCATTCTCTTGCTTTTTGCCCTGGCATATGAGACTTCCTTCTCTGTACTGGGCAAAGGGCAAGAAAATGGGAAGGAGAGCACCAGAGGTGGAGAAGGAACACATGAGCATGCTTTCACCCCATTCCCTTGCCTTTTGCTAGGTGCACATTCTCCACACAGGAACAAAATCCAGGGGGACAGGATGGGGAGCTCCAGTGGGGAGAAGGAAGGCACACAATGCCTCTCCCCCCCATTTCCTTGCCCTTTGGCTCAGCATGCATTCTCTGCGCTGGGGCAAAAGGCAAAGGAATGGGAGGGGAGAGCTTCAGAGGAGAGAACGAAGGCACGTGCATTCCTTCCCCTCCCATTCTCTTGCCTTTTGCCCATGTTCTCCGTGCTGGGGGAAATTCAAGGAACTGGGAGAGGGAGCTCTGGAGGAGGAAAGGAAGGTGTGTGCATATCTTCCTTCCCCACTCCCTTGTCTTTTGCCCAGACACACTTGCCTTCCTTCTCCACACCCAGCAAAATGCAAGGGAGAAGAGAATGAGGGGGAGGCACACACACGCCACATGAATAATCAAATTCACAAAGGTCAAACCCACAGATGTGAAGGGAGGACAGTAGTTGTTTCAAAAGAACTTGCTTGCAATTGCAATAGCCAATACCAGAATAGAGGCTTCCTTCACTTACCTGACAGGTTAGAGACTGGAGCACTGTCAGAAAGCAGATGGTCGAAAAGCAGAACCCAGCTACTGTAGGGAACATGAAGGACTTGCAGAGGCTCAGTTGGGACCAACTGTGCATGTTGCTTGTAAAGTCTCTCAGCTGGCTTAGCACCTTTCCACCCCCTCTGAGCTTGCTTTGCAAGCAATGTATGTGTGGTTCCAAGTGAGCCTCCAGAAGAAAGAAGAACTGACAGAAGCCAGCTGTTTTGATGCTTGCAATACAGACAAGTTCCATTAATTCAACCAGAGAATCCACTGTTTCCATAGCTTGTGTCTTGCCCACAAGCTCATGTGAGTGGTCCCAAGCAAGCCTTCATAGGCAAGAAGAACTGATGAAAGAGTAGACTCCACATCAAATTAATGGAACTTGTCTTTAATTTGGAAGTACAGAAAGAGAAAACCATCAGACAACTGCGCATTGAGAGGCAGGGGCTTCCTGTAGAGAGCCTTCCTTTCAAATAGTTCAAATGTTTGTCAATATTTATTTTGTGGCACCGAATGCAGAGAGCATATAAGTACCACATCAATAATCTGGGATTATTAACACCTCTTATCAAAAATACTTAGCTATCAACCAATTACATAGTTTTAGTCTGTGTTTTTAGTCTGATAGTCTGTGTTTTTTGATTAATAAAAATGTAAATAAGCCTTCTGTATTTCAAAAATTTCAATACTTTTTAGATCCTGAAGAGTAGATAACCTTTAATTTACTAAGAAAAATAGCCATTACTGTGACACTACAACTTGTCACAATATTGTGACAATAGGATATGAACTCCTGACCAACTACTCTCAACCATATGGATATATACATTTATAGAAAATACCTGTTATTTTATGATTGCATGCACCTGTATTTCTGGAGAATAAGGCTATTAATTACTACTCATCAAACAGCACTGGAGGTAGTATTGCTCTCAACATGAGTTGCTAGGAAACATTAGCAGGAGGGTGCTGTTCAGTCATGTCCTGTATCAGTGCCTAGTTGCCCGGTGTGAAAAACAGAACACAAGGTCTCTAATCTGATACAGCAGGGTTCTTTTTATGTTCTATTGTGTAGACTTCCCACTTCATACTTATGAAGGGAACAATTCTCCCTGTGTGTTCAGTTGACTCTTCCCATCAGCCTTCATCAACCTAGTACGCTCTAGATCAGTGGTTCTCAACCCTCCTAATGCCGCGACCCTTTAATACAGTTCCTCATGTTGTGGTGACCCCCAACTATAAAATTATTTATTTATTATTTACAATGCCTCCCCCTCCGGCAAAGGCCGCCTCGCTGGCCAGGAACGGGGGAGTCGGGCAGGGAGGAAAAGAGGAGCCGTGCGTCTCCCCCGGGAAAAAACTCCGAGAACACCCCCCGGGCTCTGCTTCTGCTTTGCTCTCGTTTCCGCTGGGGGGGTAGTGTGGAAAAAGTTTCCAGAGTGTCAACCTTGGCCGGGGGGAGGAATCCCAGCACCTTTGTCCTTTGCACCGGGCACAGCCCGCCCTCCCGCAAAAGCGCCGCCTTGCAGCCCCCGGCTCTTCCACAGCGCCCCCCTCCGTGGCGAGTGGGGCAGGGGCCATGGCGAGGAGGGGACCTGCCGCCGCCACCCCCCCAAGCTGGCTCGTCAGACAGGAGGTTCTCCCAGTAGCAGAGAAGGGGAGCGATTTCAGTCGCTTCTGAACAGGGGGCAGGAGGACATGAGCACATGGCTCACACTTGCGCACCACCACTCCTGGGCCTTTTCTGCACATTACCTTATCGCAGAGGTGGGGGGTGCTGTTCGCGCAAGCAGGTGCTTGCACGAGGCACTCTCTTCGCTGCTCCTTCGTCCCGCAGCTGGCTTCCTGGTTGCGTGACCGTCCCGCCCCTTCCTCCCCCAGCACAGCCTACAGCTCCCAGGCTGCACTGTGGAACGAAGAGGCGGGGCAGTCACGCAACCAGGAAGCCAGCTGCGGAACAAAGGAGCAGCGAAGAGAGGCACCCCCCACTTCTGCGATAAGGTAATGTGCAGAAAAGGTCCAGGAGTGGTGGTGCGCAAGCGCAAGCCACGCGCTCGCGTCCTCCTGCCCCCTTTGGCAGGAGTGCGTGTGGCTGCACACGCTCCCGCCAAAGGGGGCAGGAGGACGTGAGCGCATGGCTCGCACTCGCGCACCACAACCAAGGAGGGAATGGAGCCTAAGACCATCGGAAATACATAATTTCCGATGGTCTTAGGGGACCCCTGTGAAAGGGTCGTTCGACCCCCAAAGGGGTCATGACCCACAGGTTGAGAACTGCTGCTCTAGATGTTTTAGATCGCTGTCCACGGTGATTGGAGAAGATGGGAATTACAACCGGAAGCATCTGGAGAGTACCAGGTCAGAGAAGGTTGTTCTGTGTAGAACATAGCTGTATATCACTGCGAGATGGGAGGGCAATCTGGCTACAACTTTGGTCACCTCATCGAATGCGAGGGTTGATTGAGCTGTTATTGGCTGGCTAAGTGAGTGTCTCCTATCTATCTCACCACTCTATGTCCATCCCCCACCACCACCAAAGTTGTGTGGTCAAAGGAAGAGGACAACCATCTTGGATAGAAGGAGTGTTTCCTTTTTCAGCCAAGGAGTGTATCATGGTCCCATACACAGTTCACTTTCCAATCACAAAGAGGAAATGATCCACGAACATGTGGATGTTATGCAGAATGTCAAGAGAAAGTGTAAAATGGGAGGGGAGAGAGATGAATGCAGGAAGAGATTGTTGCGACCTTCCTTATGTTCAGTTTAATTTACTTGAAGAACTTGTAGCTCTTCTCTAGCTAAATTTCACTGCTCACTCTAAATCATTTCAGTCTCAGTGAGTGAAATACAGAAGCATTTAGCCAAGTGTCTTTTTCCAAGTTTAGGACCCTTAGTTACCTATGTAAGAAGTTTCCAGTATAATTAGGCAGTATAATTATTCTAGAGTCCCCTACATGCTTACCCAGGAATAAGGTACAGAAATAGTGTGAGAACTACATCTTAGTAAACAGGCAAAGAATCAGGGTATGCAATACTATGGTTAGGCAACTAAACAGTAACAGGTTCTTAGTTATGTTCATAGATTTCCATTGTCCTCATTTAATTTAAAAAATGTATTTCTGGGTTTGAGTGTAAGCCAAAAATAATGCTATCTTCTTAGTATAATTATATACTTTGATGACCCACCTAGTATGGCAACAATCCTAGGTTGTTACAATGTGCTGCAAACAGGGAGATCAAAAACACAGTGTTGGCAAACAGATCATATTTGCTGACATAAAGATCAAACATAAAACCCTATATGCAGAAAAGAAAAAAAGAATACCCTCAGATCACAGACTGCCAGGGGCTTCCAGGACTGATTCTCTATTTTCTTTTCTTTTTTTCCAGTTCCTTTATTACAGAATTGAGTTATTAAGAAAATAAGCTTTTGTGTGCTTTCCATCACCTCAGGGTTAGGATGTAAAACTAATTTCAGATTAAAGACCAGTAAACTTTGCCACTTGATTTTTTCCCCCATACTTGAGATTCAAATAATACATACATATACCTTTCCACGTCTACAATTGCTGCCCTTGTTGAGTACTTATTTGTTGCTATGAACCTTCAAATTAGAGGAGAGGTTGCCCTTATTTTCCTGTGATGCTGAGAGAGTATGACTTGCCCAAGATCACATTGTAGGTTTCATAAGCAAGTGGTGATCTGAACCCTGATCTCCCAATGTCCTAGTCCAATACTCAAACCACACACCATTACAATTAAAAAATATTCATTGTTTGGATGGGCTGGGCAGAAATCGGAAAAAAGGAGTTTCTACACATTGTATAGTGCAAAGACAGAGAATGTATGGTCTTCCAGATATGTTCATCAGTAGTTCCAGTTGTGACAGATGATAGGCATTACACCCCAAAATAATCTGAAGTAGATCTCAGAACTGTTAGTGTTTCCACTGCCATCCTTTCACTACTTTGTTGAAGGAAGCTAATTAATTGCTATTAAAATGTTAAGAAAAAAATTAATTCTATAAACATACAATTTTAAAATCTGTAAATTCAATTGCTACCTTGATTGTTGGTGACAATCACCATCACCACCCCAAAAATTATTCCCAAAGGCAATGACTTAGAATGACACGAGCTGGTATCATCCAGAAAATTAACACTGCTGGCATTTGTTTATTTGTTACATGTATATCCCGTCTTCCCTTCAGTAAGCTCAAGACAGCATTTATAGCTTTCTACCTCATGTCCCACTGTGGACTAAAACCCGGATCTCAAGGTTAATATTACAATTTTTAAACAGGTTGAATAACATTTTAATGGCTAGGGGTGAGAAATTAATTATCAATTTTTTTCCCCCAAGCTCTGATAGGAAATCACACATATTCCATCCTTCATGTACTAGACCTTCTTGAGGAAGTTAATTCACCAGAGAAAAGGTAATATGGGATCCACCAGTGAAAACATGAAAATCCACGAAACACAAAAATGGGAGCCATGAAAGAGGGAATGGATGGGTTTTACATCAATGATGTTTTCTCCAACCCGTTCTTTACCTTCCCATCCCCTCAGAGTATTCATCTGTACTGTTAAGTTCAGTGGCTGGAGTAAGACATAGGTTTTCTACTCATCTTAGACAGAAAGTTTGTGTCTTATTTTTTTTTCCCTCAGGCAACAGGGTAGCTCTTACTTACCTGTACATCCCTACCCAGAGTTCTTTTCCTTGGTGAGATGTACCCAAGAGAACCTTCAATTATATTAAAACTCAAATGGGTTAGCAGGCTTTTAAACTAACGACATCTCTCCTACTGACTTGAGCACAGTAACTGAACAATGATTTCCCTCCCACAAAAGATGAGCAGCAAGCAATTCTGGAGATATATTCTTTTTTTTTCTTAAAATATATATATTAAAAGTTCTCAGAATACATACAAACAAGACAAAAAAGAAATAATGAATTACAACAACAAGTAAAGAGGAAAGACAAACATAAAAAAGAAAATATAAAAAAGAAAAAAACTGAACGTCTACCAAGAATTAAAGTAAAAATATTTTTAAAAGAGTGTTTTCATATCACAGACTATAGATAACTCTATGTAAAAAAAGTCTCCAATTCCAAATACTATTCAAATCCTTCAAATGCTACTTTTCCCAAAATACTACTTATTGAATCCTACAGTCAGCATATTATACTCTTTTTCTTGCAAAAAGTATACTAAAGAGTCCAGGTCTTTTGCAAAAGTTGCCACTGATCTTTCTCTTATCAGTTTTGTCAGTTTATCCATTTCAGCTAAGTCCAACAGTTTTATCAGCCAGTCTTCTTTCATTGGAATCTCTGTATTCTTCCACTTCTGTGCATGTAGTGGTTGTGCTGTGTTGGTTATATATTGTAGTATCTTGCCATACTTCTCTAGTTGATCTTCTACTATTCCCAAGAAATACAATTCTGGTTTTAACTGAACATTAACCTCCAAAAGTTTATACACCATAGAATGTTTTTGATTCCAGAACTTTTTTGCCTTTTCACAAGTCTATTACATGTGGTAAAAAGCTCCCACTTGTTGCTCACATTTCTAACATCTATTACATACCTCTTTATGCATTCTGGCCAATTTTTCTGGTGCCAAATACCAACGATATATCATCTTATAAAAATTTTCTTTAAAATCATAACATAGTGTAAATTTAATTCACTATGTCCCTCTGACCACATTTCCTCCCATTGTTCCATCTGTATATTACATTCAACATTTTGTGCTCAATTTATTATACTATCTTAAACCAAGTCTTCTTCCACCTCTAGTTTTAATAAAACTGGAGCAGAACTGTTTCTCAAAGTTAGATTTAGTTAGCTCAAAGTTATACAATATTCTACGGCTACATACCTCTCTACTATCTGTCTACTTTGTAAAAAAGAAGCTTCACTGTCAAAGGCTCTGTTAACTGCTATATGCTTGCATTGCCAGCAACAATCATAGCCCACACAAAAAGATTTACCATCCCTGACTAGAGATGCCAGAGACTGAGCCCAAGTCCATCTACAAGTAAACCATGTGATCTAGCACAAATTAAAAGAAAAAAAAAGAATGTGACCTAGAACTAATTCGTCAGTTGACTCTGGCCAAGCTGGCTGAGGGATTCTGGAAGTTGTAACCCAAAAAAATAACTTTTCAATGCTGTGGTGGTGACTTAAAGTCACCTGATTCCCTACTTGACATTTCACATGTCCAAGATTCAAGTCAAGTTCAAGCCTTGACATTGCTCCAGTTTTATAATTTGATTTAATAACTTCCTCATGTCTTCCACAGTCCACAGTATTTTCATCATTTGGGTGGAAAGTGGCAAGATTAGATCATATACTCTCCACTGGACAAAAGATTTTGCCGCATTACAATACATGATCACAGATTTGCTTACTGCTTAGGAAAGTGTGTGTTATCATTATGCATGGAAATACAATACACAACATAACATAAGGTATTTCACAGTACATTGTTCTACAAATGGTTAGTGCCAAACACACTTCTCCTCATTCAGAGCAAGAGAAAAAAGTAATGAGAATAATCCCATTGGAATGTTGTCCCACACACCTACCTTCCTTGTGCTGCATTCCTGAGATTAGCACAGCAAATTCAAAACAAGCATGATATGCTGATTTTCACTTACACTTTAATAATTTGAGCCAATCAGCCTCAGGTGCCACAACTTCCTTTTTTACTGAAGTCTCACTGTGTCATGCATCTCTTTTACAAAGGACATCATGCTTCCTGCTTATCCTTGGCAACTACTGGAGTATAAGGCTAAACACCAGTTCAGTCTACACAGAAATGGTTAAGTAATTACAGAGAGGAAGCAAATAGGCAGATTACTGTTTGTGTTGTACTGACAAATGCAAAAGTGCAAGGACCTTATTAAACCATCTTGTTCACCTACGTTTTTCTACTTGAAAAGACATTGGGAGAAAAACAATACTTTTCACTTTTGGTGCAGTGACAGCTTAATGGTGCTGGTTCCTGTTTTTACTTTCCCACGTTGGCGGTTTTGACCCAACAGCACCTACAGAGTTCAGTGGCGTTATTCCACTCCTTTCCTGCTCTCCAACTCCTCCATTGTCAAGTTTTTAAAATCCTTTTAAAAAGACTTGCCCATAATTTCCACTCTTTCCTAACTGACCTTCCCACTCCTCCGCTGATTTTTTTTTTTCAATTTGAGAGAGGATACAAATTATATACATGGCTCATTTACACCAATTTAAAAGCATTTGCAATACCATCACAGGACAATGACACAATCTCACCAGAATAATAATTGAGAAAGCAGTGTACAACCCATAGCTGAGAGAAAGCCAAAGAGGACAGGGATGTGGGGAGGAAGAGAATAATTGCAGTAGTGCTCTCCTTGGCCTATCCTTGGCCAAGACTCCAGCTGGTCTCTTCTTTCCTCAGACACTGCAAGCAGACTGAAGTTGGAATCCAAGCCAGGGACACCCACACCACACTGAGAGAACAGGATCTGACCACCTCAAAGTGCCATGATTCAGAATTAGACTTTTGCATCAGGAGCACTAGCAGAACAGTAGTGGGGAAAAAAGTCATCATCAGGTTACTTCAAGTTGGGAAAGGTACTTTTCCTGTGGCCTTCTGCTAGAAGAAATGAGGGAGAAGAACAATGCTGTGCACCAAGATTTGCCTGAAAACAGTACTATCCTGCCACTATTGCAGTAAAACACCCTTGTGTGAGAAAAGACCATCAACAGAACAAAAACAAGAAACTAGGCTGGAAAAACTCAGGGCTAGCAACATATCTCACCACCACCATAGTTTTGGACAGACCCCAGGCAGTTCCAGGGAGCTCCTTCTTTTGCAACCGCCCATGCCAACTGAGTTCTGCCACTGGAAGGTGTTCCAAGTATCTTTCGGTAGTGCTTCTCAACAGGCTCATCCCTGCAGCCTTAACCAAGAGAAAACCTACACCGTTTCTGCCTTACACTGTTATAGTGCTATTATTCCACTCTCAACATCCTTTGGAATTCAGGGGTTTGTAGTTTACTAAGGCCAAACAGCTCTCTGGCTGAGAATTATAAATGTCCCTCCCTAAACTACAAACCCCAGAATTCCACAGGATGTTGAAAGTGGAATAATAGCACTATAACAGTGTGGTGCAGAAATGGCCTTAGTGTGCACAGCAGCTATTTGAGTGCTGTTGCTTGAATGGACCTCCAGCAGTGGCAGCCAATCTTTTGTTGCCTGACTTTCTGCTCTGGGAAACATTCTCCCAAAGAATGAGAAGATGTGCATCTCCTGTTGGCTCTGAGGTCAATGAATTTCAACAATACAGTAACAGCCCTGCCCCCTAAAAAAAGGGACATTTTTCTTTACAATTGCCACACACACACACACACACACACAAAACTTTTCAGCAAGTCAAATGTAGAGCACACATCTTGTTTAAAAGCAGCATCATGCTAGAATGTACTTTAAAACAAAGTGCATGCTCCCCATGTGTCTTTTTGTTAATCAAAAAGTGGCTTTTTTGCCACTGGTCTTGTCAGAATTCTGCAATACTTAACAATTTTGACAGTGACTGGGAAGGGTGCATGTAAAGGAGCACAGGCGTGCACTGCCCTTCCTTGTCCAAAGCACTAATATTTTCATGCATGTCTAATACAATGAAGAACATATAATTTAATTAATACAATTAACTATACAAGGCTCCAACTGTTTTTCCCCTTGTTGGTCAATGAAGCTTGACAGGAAGATACGATTCTTCATTTTCATTTTAAAATTCCTTTCTCTTATACCAGATGCAATAAGCCTGCAGCAACATATTCAGCGTGAGTGGTACCTTTATTTTTTTTTCAGGCAGAAATGGCCCAAGACGTTTTGGTGCCAGAGACAAACAGTTCAAATGACCCCTTAACACAATTTTACACCTTCAGAGTGCATAGAAAGGGTCAAAATTCAGAGAGCTTGCACCTGCCCACGCCCACTGAAATTCATGTCAGACAATCTCCATGCAATTAGGCCAGCTCCCACTGCAAAACCCACACTAGCCTGACATAAGAATGGGTTTCAGCTTTATACTCTGAACTACACAACTGGGCCATAGTCTGTATGGAAAGAAAACATGGAGCAACATTCTAAGTTGTTAGTCATAGACAGATATTATAAGTTTGTATTTAGTCACACTTAAAAAAAATGGAAGGATAACTTGTATTCTTTGAGGTATCATTCAGTCCTCAGCCAGTTCTTCAAAATGCCATTTACATAACCACCAACCCTTGCATTTCAAAGTCCAGGAAGGAATCACAGCCCACAAGCTTACTGGTGAGTAATTTCTAGGCAGTCATTCCTAGTTCCAAGCAAGCACTTTCCGTGTGAAAGCTATCATTTTCTAACTGAGGTAAATAGACTATGCTACCATGTAGCTTTTCCTACACAGAAAGAACTATCCTGTAGAAAGAAACAGAGCTTAGAAAAATCACTATGACACCTAGAATTACCCAGACAGCATGGGCCGATCAAACAAGAGACATGTGGGCCCGATTCTGCTGTAATGAGAGTACAGAGCAGTACCTGTGCAACCGAGATTGAAGGCAAGCGCTGAAACAACTGCTGAGAAGCCATTCTCCAAATGAGTCCTGGTGGGATTTCAGAAATTATAAAAACTCAAACAACTCCAGCTTCCATATGTAGGAAAGTCAAAAGCAAAGAAACTTGCAGCTATCTGAGGAAGGATGTTAGAAAGGAACTGGGGTACTTCTAGATGAGGCTTTTCTTGTGCAAAAGCAAATTGCCCCTCCTTATTTGTGGAATTTTTCAGGAGCCCCAGACAACAAAATCTTCCATTGTGACCCTACTGTTTTTTTCCACTAATTCTTTTGTCTTTTTTCTTAGTACAGCATGGAATATTTTCAAGAGACAGTGAGGTGTAATGGTTTGAGTGTCAGGCCATTTCCACACTAAATTGTTATTAGTGCTATTAATCCACTTTCAACATCCTATGGAATCCTTGGGTTTGCAGTTTAGGGAGGGGTCTTTGAGGCCCATCCCTAAACTGCAAACCCCAGGATACAAAAGGATGTTGAAAGTGGAATAATAGCACTATAACAGTCTAGTGCAGAAATGGCCCTAGACTAGGACTCTAGAGAACAGGGTTTGAATCTTCGACCTTGATGAGTAAGTCACACTCTTCCGGCTTCAGAGGAGGGCAAAGGCAAACCCCCTCTGAACAAATCTTGCCAAGAAAACTCTATGATAGAAGAAAACACCAAGAAAATGCCTTAGGGTCACCATAAGTTGGAAAACGACCGGATGGCACATAATAACACTAACAAAAACAACAGCTTTCCAAATCCCTGACCCAAAGGCCACATCCATTGGATGGTTCTGAAATCAGTGAAAAGGATAAAAGTCTGCTTCCTACTGTAAAAAAAATCTGTTAAGGAGGAAAAGGTAGAATTTTGACTGGTAGCACTATAGTCTTCCATCCGGAAGGGCCCTTGGATTGAATATGTAACAGGTCAAGAGCATACCCTCCAACCTTTCACAGATGAAAACCAGAATACATGTGGATAAGCAACATCAGAATGTGCTCAAGATGCCAAAAGTTATTAATGTAGAAAAAGACACAAGCTAGGAGAGGCTGCAGCAGTTTGCTTTTACCTAGGTCTACAAGGAAGGGCATAACTCCTCCTTTTCTTCCCCAAGCTGTGCTGAGTAAATTCAGTTTGATGATAGGGATTGCAGTTTAGCAGTCTTTTGTCAATAGGCCCTTTCACACTATATAGTTATATCTCTACAAGCCAACTTCAACTGGCATAGTTCCATCCTGGAATCCTAGAATTTCAGTTCAGCAAGAGGTATTTGGAATTTTCAAACTGAGAGCTCCAATGCCTCACCAAACCACAAACCCCAGGATTCCACAGAATGCAGCCATGGCAGTTAAAGTGGAATCATAGTGCTATAATTGTGTAGTGTGAAAGCCCCTGATCAGAGAGGTCACAGGAGAGGTTCATCAACCTGGGGATCTCAGATCACAAGGCAAGGACTCTCTCCTGTGGGCTCCAGAATAAGGAGGGGAATTTCAGGGCAAGAGTGATGCTTTGAAAAGGAAAAAAATAGTGTGTTCCTGTCCTCCTCTATTGCAGACTGCTTCAGAGCTGCTGCTGTAGATTCTTTTAGGCAGTACTTTTTACCCTATGACCTCCCTGGCATCTACATGAGGACACTGCGTCTCCCTTTCTCTACATCATGCCCCCCAGTTCCTATCGTATGCCTCTTTCTCCCTTTCTCTCTCACAGGTCCCTTGTGCTGCAGGCACCCTCCCTCTTAAGGCTGAGTTCTTGCATTTTCCACCTCCTCTCTTTACTTCCCCTCCTCCCAACCCAAGAAACTGCCTCATGGTCGCTAAGGGGCATGTGACTGCTGTGTCCGTGATATTCACAAGTTACATCCACCCATTTTTCTTGAAATGTAGTAGATCTGTTCCCCCAGTTCCCCTCCTTCCCCTTCCCCATCCCAGTGAACATGTCTCACACAACATTTCAGAAACTGATTTTCACCCATTTTTACTGGGCATTCTTTTTAATTATTCAGGAATTATAGTCAAAGTGCTAAAGTGCATTAGCAATATTAAACTAGTTAAGCTTTAGGATCATTTTGTTTCAGAGCTAACATTCCTCTTTTCTTCTCTTGATCTCTGTTCAGTCTACGTCTTGTAAACAATGTTTACAGACAGTGGCCATCTTCTGAGCGAGTACAAACACCAACAAAGTACAGATACATTTCATTTCAGAAAGTACTTGGTTAGTTTAAAGCATTGTTTTAATTTAAAGAACTGGGTTAAATTAAACCTGGGGCATGGGAATGAAAAGTCCTTGGTATTGCCAAGAGCTCCCAGGAAATACTTCAGGATGAAGAAGACATCATATGGATTTCCAAAATAAAATAAGTTTGTACAAGAACAGAACCCAGGACTTAGAGGGATTTTTTTTTCTCTCTCCTCTGGAAGCATTCATTATTTGTAAAGCTGGACTTCATTTTACATTCATGGTGAAATGAAGAAGAAAAAACTACTCAAACAGGTTTTACAAAGAAGCTTGCCAAACAAGAGCAAGATCAAACACATTCATCCCTGCTATAAGGATTCCTAAACAAATATTTGAAAATATGCACAGGTGAATGTTGTCTTTGAAGTAGCTCCTTCCTCCTGTTGCGCACTGGAATGAATATTGCATTTCTTTATATACTAAAGAAAGAGAAGAAATTTTAAACTGAATAGCACTGCACTCTACTTGGCCATCCTTAATTCTCTTAAATATCAAAATAAACAGCAGCGTCTACATTTGTCCTTAAATGGTATATGCCACAGCTTTGTGGTTAAGGGTGCATTTCTATATACCAAAGGCAGGAAGTTTGTGAGCACTACGGGTTGCCAGGTAAAATTCAGGACAAACTTCTATAGCTCTCATATCTGTGCAGAAGAGAGAATTGCAGCAGGCACTGGAGCAATATCCTGGATTTCACCTGATTGCCAGATCTCAGGGTCTAGCCCTGAGTCTCTAGTTTTCATGGGTCCTCTCCACGAAAGAGACAAGGGGGCAAATCCTCTGGTTTTGATAGACTCCACTGTAGGAAAGAGGAAAGACCTGTGTGCAAATCTTCAACTTGCTAGATCTTTGCAAGGCAGTTAAATAGATTTGTAATTGGTTGACTGAATCCAAAGGGTGCTCACCGATGGCTTTGCTTCATCCTGGCAAGAAGTAACTGGTAGGGTGTCACAGGATTCTGTCCTGCACCTAGTAGTATTCAACATCTTTGTCAGTGATTGGGATGATATAATAGAGGACATGATTACCAAATTTGCAGATGACACCAAATTAGGAGGGCTAGCTAATACCACAGAAGAATCAAAATTAAAAATGATCTTAGTAGATTGGAGAGCTGAGCCAAGACTAATAAAATGAATTTCACCAGGGAGAAATGTAAGGTACTATACTTAGGCAGAAAAAAATGAAATACACAGATACAGGATGGGTGACACCTCGTTTGACCACAGTACATGTGAAGGGAGTCTTGAGAGCCATCTTCAAATATTTGAAAAGACATTATATGGAACATGAAGCAAGCTTGTTTCTACCTCCAAGTGCCTTCTTTGGGACGTGGGGACATTTTCACCACATTTGGGAGGCTTTCTGGGGCATTTTAGGCTTGGGAGAAGCCTTTTCTTTTTTAAACTACAGGGCTTGAGGAGAAGTTACTTTCTGTTCACTGTTTCAGAAAAGGCCTCCTCTGGGCCGAAATTGTCCCAGGCAGGGTAAAATGTGGTGGAAAATGCACTCCATGCCCCCACCAAGCATTTTGGGGTATTTGGGGGCAAAAAACCCCCACTTTTTTGGAAAAAATAGCAAAAATGGTTTTTGACCTCCAGGCACCCCATGGGGCCTCCAAACATAGTGGAAATGCCCCCCACACCCTTTAGAGTGCATTTGGGATCATTTTGAGCAAAGAAAAAAAATTGACACGTGGGGGGCCAGGAGTAAAGAGGAGAACAACAGCCACTGACACCACAAGACGCTGCAATATTGGACAGCGGAATGACACCATTGCAAAAATACACAATAGTGGAAACGCAGCATTATTGCAGCCATTCACAAGTTCTTCCCATGAATGAAAAGAGACAACCCAATAATGATAGGGTGCAATTCAACAACAGGAGAGCAACGATGTCATGTGATAAGTAGAGATTAAAAACAAAACTAAGCCAGGTCAATCATGCAACAAAGCAGCATGTGATAAAGCCCTTAATCTCCAAATAGGAGAATATGCCCCCTTCGTGTTTTAATGACAAGCTGTAAGGAAATGTGGTTGGTATTATCTGCATAATGCTTAACATCATTACCAGGGCCAGGCCTAGAGCTCATGTTCTGGCCTGAAAACCTTGGGACAGTTTTGAACTTTTGGCACCGCTACTTATACTGCCGTCTTCCAAGTCAGCGATGACTACACCATTATGTTACAGCCACTGCATCACTAAAATTGGTGAGATACTAGCAAAAAAACCCAAAACAAAACAAAACCCCTTTTTTTTGTATAATTTTTATTGAACGTTTGTATCGAAAATAAAAAAAAAAACCTCACACATCCATGCTTAAATTTTCCAGTTGAAATTGCTTATTTCCATTCCATTACAAACATAATTTCCATCTTACAGAGGCCATTTCCGCACTACAGTGTTAAACTGCTGCTATTCCACTTTCAATGCCCTGTGGAATTCTGGGGTTTGTAGTTTACTGAGACCAAAGAGCTCTTTGGCTGAGAATCTGAAGTGCCCTTCCCTAAACTACAAACCCCAAAATTCAATAGGAGGTTGATAGTGGAATAGCAGCACTTTAACACTGTAGTGCGGAAATGGTTAGAGAGAAGAACAGTTACATTATTTCTGCTTTGATTTTTTATACATTTATATCTTTACCCAATCCAATACTCTTTTCCATTCTTTCTCAAAGTTCTGGATAGATTTATTCTTCAAAGAAAATCCTAATTTTTCCATCTCTATCATATCTACAACTTTTAACTTCCATTCTTCTATATCAATATATTTCTTTTCTTTCCAGTGCGCCGCATATGTCAACCTTGCCGCAGTTATTAGATATAATAATATCTTCTGATGACTCAAAACCCCTTTAAAAAAAGCATTCATTTTAAGACAGAGCATGTGAGGATGCTTCCAGGAGTGCTAATTGGTTTCAGAATAAGGCACCTCATCCACACATGCCTTGCTTTAAAGTGAAAGTGTTCTTAAAGTTTCGCTTTTTGTGTTCTCATTACCAAAATTTGGTGACCCAATGGCAGACATACAAGAAAAGAGGTACTCTTTTACCAGCACCACTACTGAAGTGTTTAAAAAGAACAGTGTGGCTACACACAGGCTGAGAACCATGCGTTACCCATATCTATTACACATACCTGGAAATAAGTCTCACTGAACTCACTGGGATTTATTCCTGCACTGTACGCTCCATTAATTACCTCCTAGGTTTGGGTCAGAGTTTGCTATACAAGAGCTGGCAGGGAAGGGACCTAAATTAGCAGTTTGGCACAGTTAAAGTAGAACACAACAGAAGCTTCTGAAACGATGGGATGTTCACAGAGAGAGCCAGAAACAGAGAGAGGTTTTCATATTTTAATAACATTTTAATACTAAATAGTATAAGGAACCTGCTGGATCACACCAAAGGCCTATCTAGTGCAGCATTCAGTTTCCCACAGTATTCAGCCAGATGTCCTGTGGAAGTTCCAAGCAGAACACGAGCACAGTTATCACCCTATCAATGCCACTCCCCAACAACTGGTATTCATATTCCTGTCTCTTTGATCCTGGAGGAAGTATATACAGCCATACAACCCTTACCGAAAGAAGAAATGATAGCCTATACTTTGGATAATTTTTAATGGCATTTTACATTTTGATGGAACAATTTATCAAAAACTACAAACTGTAACAGCTAATATGACAGTGTCCCCTCAAACACAATATAGTTTTAAACCAATTAGAAAAGTTTGGTTATAGAGTCATACTTCAGGGGAAAAATATCGTTTTCAAAGGTTAAATAGAAGACCTACTACACCGTAGTCTTATAGCTATGTGTGAATCTGTATATCATGTTCTGGATAAAAAAAAAAGTTACTTTTGGGGTTACAACTCCATTAATACCACAGCCGATATAGCTGGTGGCAATCCTGGATGGGAGATTTTGAAAGATATAATCCAAAAACTATTTTTTTTTCCAAATTCTGTGCTAGACATTATAGGCGACTGAAAGAATGGCAAATCCCAATAATACTCAGGGAAACTGGAAAAATTACTGTTTGGGTTACAGCTCCCAGAATTGGCCAGGCAGCATGGCCACAGGACCAGAGACTGCTGGATAGAGGATTCTGGCACTTGCAGTAGAATAAGGAAACTTTCCAAGTTCTGGCAGTATAGCAAAACATACCTCCTGCGTCTACACTGGTTATTGGCTTTGGGGGGGGGTTGGGGGGAAGAGTGGCTTTCAGGAATAATGTCCATCCTGATGTTAGTGATTTGCTGAACTTGGCACCAAACTGGTTAGCTCTTATACAAAAAATAGAAGTATTTTTCTGAAGCCTTCCTAGAAACTGTCAGGAAGTATTGTTCGTCTTTGCTGACCCTGTGGGCTAGTAATGCCTGATTAGTTTGAAGAAGCACGTCAGAACTGTGCAACTCTTTCAGTCTTTCCACTCCGGCTGGCAAATATAAAAGTCAGTGCAAATATCTTTTTTGACAGATACTTCCAACATTACCGTCACCGTAGCTGGAAGATTCCATTTTGAAACATGGCACCATTAGTGGAAATAATATACAGTGGCCCCTCCATTTTTGTGAGAGTTTGGGGTGCAGAACTCTTGCAAAGGTGGAAAAACAACAAATAACTTCCTCTGTTCTCCCCTTCCCATTCCCTTCTGCAGTCCCCCATTCCCTTGCGTTTTGCCTCAGTGCATATTCTCCATGCCCAGGCAAAAGACAAGGAAATGGGAGGGAAGGTACGCATGCGCCTTCCTTCTCTGTGTAGTGCTCCCCTCCATTCCCTTGCCCTTTGCCTCAGCATGTATTCTCTGAGCCCAGGCAAAAAGCAAGAGAATGGGGTGGGAAAGGCACATATGTGCTTTCTTTCTCTGCAAACAGTGCTCCGCTTTCCATTTCCTTGCCTTTTGCACCAGTGCGTGTTCTTCACATGTGGACAAAAGGGAAGAGAATGGGTGGGAAAGGCATGTGCACACTTTCCTTCTCCATATGCAATGCTCCCCCATCCCATTCCATTGCCTTCTGCCCAAACATGAAGAAGGAAGGGAGGTGTGTCAGGGTAAAAGGCAAGGGAATGGGAGGAAGAGAATGTGGGGGAAGCACACACACCTTGTGAATAATCAAATTCATGAAGGTGAAACCCATGAATGTGGAGGGAGGACTATAATCTTACTGCTACACTGTGATCTCCTCCTGTGTAAGAGCAGTTTCAAACACAGCTTTTACCATGCCACTGCCCTGCATCACTCACCAAATTTTAAAGGAGCTTCAGATGATGTTGTCTTCTATATGTAAACCTCCCTTACCTTCCCAGCCCTTCTTCCATCTTTCATCTTACCACTAACAATCTGCTAAGGAGAGACAGATGAAAGTTAGCTACGTAGTGCCCTCTAATTATGTGTGTTAAGGAGCCTTTGGCCTAAAACCATTCCATTGCAACATTCCCAGCACGCCTGGGAACATTGGACCAGGTTAACACAAAACAGTCAAGCGCAATACTCAGAATTACACCCCACACAAAAACAATGCATTGTGTCCTTTATATCACCTTATTGTCTCATGTTTCAATACACAAGACTACAGAATTAAAGAGAACACTCAGCATGCAAGTTCTAGCATGAGTGGCAGGAGGATAAGCTTCGTACTGTATGTGAGAGTAATGGCGAACCAACTGCTCATCTCTGTTTATCCTCTTGTGGGATCCCAGAGAGGGAAGAAATGGCAACAAGGTCTCCTTTTTTTTCCCTCCACAAAGGGAGACAGCTCATTAACTAATACATGATAAATAATTTGTGCACAGTGGGTTCATTATTTCACATGGACTCATCAACAGAAGGTAATTACAGAGTCCCAGGGTCCTAGACACGTGCTAAACCATTTTAGCAGCCCATCCATTAGACAATTTAGGACTCTGCCACAGAGGCTCTGAAACATCCCAATAGTAATGATTTGTCTGAAGTGCTACCAGCAGTTTTCAGATACTGCAGGTCAAAAGGAATACCAGCATGGTGGAGGAGAGAGACAAACACAGAAACGGTCAGCAAGGTTGATATAAAAGGTTCTAAGCTTGTAAAAATGACTTTTTAGAATCCCTAGAATCCTCCATTCTGCATAATGATTTGGATTTAGTGCATTTTGTTCAAAAAAGTAATTTAAAAAAAATTCAAATTCTAGTTTTCAGTCCTGTGTATAAATTTCCCTGGAAACATGCAACACACATACACATCTGTCAGGCTATTCAAAGGCCAGCCACGTAAAGCAAGGCCGAAGAATCTGAGTGTCTGTCAGCCTGTTCCTACACATCTTTACTCATGACTGAAGCTATGCAACCAACACCACCTCCTAGTGCCCAGCATTTAATTTTTCAAAACAAGTAACAACAGGACAAAGCCTGTTTAGAGGCAAAATGATAAAAGATTCCTGTGGCACTATAAAGATTATCAAATTTACTCTACCATGAGCTTTCATGGAGGCCACCATCACATGCACGCCATGTCTAGAATTTCAGGTGTATATATCTGTACGTAGGGCTGAGGGGGGACTGTAGAGAATAAGGCCAGTGGGAAATAAAATGCTATAACACTGACAATCCTCTAAACACTGGCCAGGCACGATACCGTTGCTGATAACAGAAAGACATGAAGGATGATAAGAATCCATCTTGTTATTAAGAATTCTTGTTAGATGTAGAAAAACTGCATATCATTTAGGAAAAGTGAATGTATACATGTATACATGGGGGCAGGGAACAGGCTTACATGTGGGGAAAAAAAGAAAAAGAAAGCAGGATGTGAAGACCTAGATCAGCAGAGGCCAGAGCTGAATGTGTATCAGGTAAATAACACAAGCTTACCTCAGTTGGGCCATTTCCGCACTAGGCTGTTATAGTGCTATGATTCCACTTTCAATATCCTATGGAATCCTGGGGTTTGCAGTTTCGGGAGGGGCCGGCCAGCCCCTCCCGAAACTGCAAACCCCAGGATTCCATAGGAGTTGAATCATCATCTTGTATTGTATCATATTTGTGTTCTACATTTATATGGAAACCTTTGCTTATATTGTTCCATGTATTCACATTACATTTGTTGCAGCTGTTAGCTGCTGTCAAGTCAACTTCAGATTTGTTAAACAGGATGTTGGCAACAGCCCTAATAGAGAACATACATTAAGATTAGTAAAAGAAGATATAAAATATCATTTTGAGAGTATATGGAAACCATTTATCAGTTTTATATGTCAAAACAATGTTGAATTTAAACCACCAAATGTCCAAATGAAATTTTGGGTCAAAATATATTACATAATAATAAACAATGAAATAGAACAAGGAGAAGGTCCAGCAGCAGCTTAAGGAAAGCCACAGGAAAACTGATACTTTGGAGAATGTTTCCAGAGAGATACAGAAAAAAGGGCATTGGAGGACTGCTAAAGAAGGCAGGACAAAAAGGAAGGCATGATGCCTGTGACCACAGTTCATGGATTGGCAATGGCATGGTCATCACGCCCTGCTATGATGAACTTCACAGTCTTCTCTGTCGAGATGCCAAAATCTACCCTAAGTACGTTGCTTAAAGTGCAAAAATGGCTTCTCCCCAGCAGAAGGTTTATGCCCCTCCCCACTATAGATGCTTCTCTGCTAATCTAGGTATTATGTTGATAAAGGATTGAATAGACAGGAGTGTCTCTGTGTTACCCTAACTTCTGGGGGTCTCGTGGGGGACACCTTGATTTGCTCCAAGTTAGAAAGGTTGGAGAAATTAGCGGAGCACTGGCAATAGCAAAATGAGGGAGCAGGGTAACCCAATAGGATCTTTTACCCAACTTTACAGGGTCAGGCCAAGCGAAAAAGTCAGACAAATGTATCAAATAAATGAATTTTGTTGAATGAATATATTCTCACGCACCAATGCACTCACTCACTAACGCACACAAGGCCTACTGAGAAGGAAAAGCGGTGAAAAATGGATAGGGGATATAGCAAAGGGAATGTAGAGGCAGTGATACTGTACCTATCCTGAAGTCTTCAGTCCAGGAAGCAGCAGGAAGAATGGAGCTCAATGAACAGACGACTAAGAGGAACACTCAACTAACAGAGTGCCGGTCTGCTGGCATTCTGGGGAGTTCTTCAGAGAAACCCTCAAAAACTAGGACTACTTATAGGGTAGAATGTACCTCAAGGACAGGCACTCTCCCAGGAAGAACAATGGGCCAGTTGTTTGCATGACTGGTTTATGCTGGGTTGCGAGTGTTCAGGGTTGCAGTTGCAAAGGGTTGCAGTGTAAATTTATGTAGATAGACCTCGCCTTGTAGGATTTTCCAAAGTCAAGGTTGCTCAATCTGGGGAAAACATGCTAATCCCCTCGAGTTGGCTATTCTTGGCTGAGGACCCTTTGTTTATGTGGATGTGTATAGCCTGCGGTCTCCTTGGGCTATGTGACTGGGGATTTTCCTGGTCTTGACCTGTTTTTGGTCGTTCTACCTCTTTGCCTACGTGCCCATCCGGGCAACCTCTCTGGCATGGTGGGCATATTTGATATCCAATTTATAGTTCCCAGGATAGGGTATGCCAGTGGGGTAACATCTGGTGAGTATTTTTTCCCTCCTGTTGATTTCAACACACATCTAGACTGCTGGCAACCCAACATACACTTTTGGAGGGCACTTCATTTTTTATTTTTTCCATCTACAGGTTGAGCTTACTCCCAAGACCTCAATGCCACAATCATCAGCGGTAACACCGTGGTTCAGTATCCAAATACAATGGTGGGATCGGCTGTTCTGGGCAGGGCAGATTCTTTCTGTGACTACTCCTAATCCTCTACCCCAGCTCTGTAATACAGAAAGAACTACTGACCTTGTGGCTGCTGCCACAGATATCATTAATGCAATGGAGATGGACAATGGGCCATCCAGAGCAAGTGAGCCAAGTAATTCACCCATTCTCACTGAGAGATCACCTGGATATCCGCATATGTGAATACCACCACTACTGTTTTGTGTACACTGAATCCTTCCAGTTATACTCACCAAAGTCTGTGTGCTTCATCCTTGCTCTTCTCCACATTCAGATTACATTTCAATTTAAATGAAAGCAAGGCAGGAGACAAAGCTCTACGTGCTGATAGATGATAATTGCACATGGAGATTTGTCTCCTACTTTGCTTTTACTTTTCATACATTTCAATTTAAATGCTGAAATCTGTGTTCTTTGAAGAAATTATTAAATCTGTGTGTTTTGCACAAATTCCATTCCAATAATATAAATACCTACTCAGCTGTAAGTTCCCCTGTGTTCCATGGACCCTGTTTCTACTGTGCTTAGAGCACAACCCTGACAGTTGTTCTAGATTTGAAAAGCCTCAATGTTATAATATCACTGTGGCTGCATAACAGAATATAATACTAAGCCCTCTAGTGTTCACACACAGAACCTCTCCACTAAATGATAGAATCAGACCCAATGCAGCTGATCTATGTATTTATCGCTGGAATACAGACAAAACCTACAACTTCGGTCATTATAGGGTTAATGCTGTATTAGTGAGATAGAGAGAACCTTCAGCTGTAAATGTAATTTGCAGCAGCTGTGAAGCCTCTGTAACACTAGCATCTTCCTTAGTGAGCTTATCTGATGCTGCTGTTGTTGTCATTTGTCTTTGTATCCTGTTTGATCCTGCTTCGTTGTGGTATTTTGTTATTTGATACATTTTGTATTTTTATATTTTACTTGCCTATATTGCTCATGTTTATTTTAACCTTTCTGACTACGGTTTCCCTCTTCTATATTGAATTTATATAAATACCTTGTTTGCTATTTTCTCTTTAAATAGCATATAGAAAAGAACATTTTATTATCCATTTTGTCTTCTGAATTTCTATTTTACAACATTTATAACACAGAATTTCAAGGACACCAGAACTGTTTTTAAGGTGGGTAGCTCATCATTGGCAGTCAGATCATTACTAGTTTGGACAACTTGCAGGAAAACTTTTACAAAACAATGAAACCACAATATGTTGTATTAAATCAATCATCATCACTGTCAGTATCATAACTGACCAACTGAAGGTGGTAACAATGTAAGTAAGGCATCCCCTGCTTTTCATCGACTCTTTTCCAACCTGTCACAGTTTTGATTCTTCCAGATTAGAGACACGTTCCATTAATTCACCTGAAATGTGTGAAAGGGCAACAATCTAGACATATGCAAAGGGTAAGCCAGATTCCCACTCCTGTAATCATGGATTTATTTCTCCATTGTCTTAGCAGTTAGTGTTGTTGCTAGTATCTTACTAGACAACATGACTGACACTATCATAACTAAGACAATCTCTTCTGGTGATGTTACTGTGGTAGGTAGCCCTCTCCCGGGGTCTAAAATTTATTAATATCAAATATTAAAACTATCTCCATGTGCTTGAGAGGGTCCCCTGGACGAGCACACAGGCAGGCACAGCCGAACGGCCGCAATCAGGAAAAACCCGGTCTGGCCAGTAAACAATCTGTCATGTAGCCCCAGGAGCCCTCCAGACATGCACACATTAAATTAAACAAAGAGTTCTCTGCCCCGAGAAGCCAACCTGACAGGATTAGCGATCCTGACAAACAGCCCGTCAAGCAAGGACGATTTACATATAGCCGTGGCTGTTGACAACCCCGGCAAATCTAATCATGCCAATAACTTTGACATTTTTGCAGCTTTGTTCTCTCAATTATGCAGAGGACTTGGACATTTCAGAGCTTTGTCTTAGCTCCTCAACCCATTGTTCTCCCCGGGAAAGGATTAGCCCTCCAGGTACATTTTCCCCTATAAAAAAGACCCAATTTTCAAGCAGTTCCTTAGATCGCTCCAGTTTCCTCTCGGCTCCAGGTCACTCCATCCAGCAATTCCCTCAGCCCTCTACGTGCTGAGTCTCTTCTCTCGCTCCGCTGCTGTCTCCAACTTCAGTCTTCAGGACCAGGTGCAGTATACCCCGATAACACCCCTCCAAAAACCCCTATCAATTTTCCTCTCTTTTATTTCTAATTACCTCTGAGTGAATGTGCATAAGTGCGAATGTGCACAAGGACTTATTTTTAAATAAAAACAATTTAATTACCAATTTGGTGTGGTTTTTGGCTCGGTCTAACCCTGTAAAAATTGGGTTTAAAGATCTCACTAGGTTGCCCTGCCTCTTATATTGCTATAGCTTGTGCTCAAACTAGTTCTCATTCCCCATTTACTGAAGCACATTAAGGTGTCCCCCACGGGACCCCCAGAAATCAGAGTAACAGAGGCAAAAGCCAGGGTGGGGGGCAGTCACCTGGCTGTTCCTCCTGTATGTCCAGGAAGGCTCCACAACTAGTTTGGGGGTATTGCCATTTCTAATGTCACATATACAGGAATTTATTCTCTTCAACAGAAAGTATCCTATTTGTCCAGTGTAGAGTGTACAGGGGCATTGCCGACATATGATGGCATATATCATATTGGAGGATAATGCACCTGTGGCATTCTGGGTGACATTATGAGCATCTGAAATGTTGCTATGCTGTGGCAAAGTGTAGTCTTGAATGCTTTCATAACTGCAAGAAACTGTAGTGCATTTGTACAAAGTATACTTGTGACAATCAATTCATTACTATTAGACTTGCCCCTTCGATAAGCAAAGTGCAAACTCCCAATTTAAATACAAGAGATGGTGGAGTGGCATGTGCTATTCTGAGAGGAGGAAAAGTATTATATTCAGATGCATAACCTCTTTGAATGATGTTGATCACCCAATTGTCCGGTGACATGGACTGCCATTATAGAAGAAATATCTAAAGTTAATTGGTAAATAGGACTGCAATTTGCCTGAGGTTGGGCAGCAAAAGGAGAATCAAAAGAAGACTCCAGTGGTCTCTTCTCAAAGAAGAATGATATATGAATGCAGGTTATGACATTTCAGAGGTGGTAGTTTTCTGTGAAGTCTTTGATTGTTGTCTTGATGAAGGACAGGAAATTTTGGGGGAAGAAAAATGCTTGAGCCATGATATTTTGTATGGGACAGTTGATGAGAGTGGATCGTATATTTCTTAGCTGTGCATTTCATTCTGTGGTAGTGCTCAGGCTTTTCATCAGCAGAAACATTAAAAAGATCTTCTTAGTCAATTCCCTGCCAACTGGAACCAGATATGCCTTTTCAGTGGGACTCCTTCTGCAGTGGTTTTCCCACCACAGTTGGCATCACAAGCTACACACATATGCCGGCTAGACTGGTAATGAGCTTCTGCCTGAATGATTACTGTGACTTTCCTATCATTATCTTCAGGTAATCAAAAAAAGATTTCTACTTTCTCCCAGAGAAACTACTGGTAGGCTGCAGCAGACAAAAAGGATGTGAGAGCCTGAGGGAAAATGCCTAGAAATGCACACTGAAGGACAGGTGGGGCTGAGGCCAAAACAGTCACTCAGCTCTAGAAGTTTCAAGAAGACGCAAGTCACTCCCATATGGTGAGTCACAGAGACCATGGAGGAGGAATAGAAATAAAATTGTCAATGTCATAATATTTCTATTAAAACATCTGTACTGTGACCATATTTCAAATTCTGGCCATCGTCACACCTTAGAAAAGACATTGTAGAGCAATAATATGTGTACAAAAAGGCAATTAAAATAATGAAGGGAGCAGAATAGCATCCCTTTGAGAAAAGAATACAACATTTGTGGCTTTTTATTTGAAAAGAAAGGCAAGAGGGAATGCTCAATATGAGTAAAATTATGAACTGCATAGCTAGAGTAGGTAGGGAGAAGCAAAGCTGGATTATCAATGGTGCCATTGGAGCAAATGTTCCTGCATCTTCAGTGGCTACTGGCCCCATGGTGCCAAACATACAACACACACTTCCTGCACTGTGATGCTGTCAAAAGAGAAATGCTCCAAAGAAAATGGGTTATACATCGCTCTTCTTTTATATTCTCCAAGAACTGGTAGCGTTTAGAGCCTATACCAGCCTCATTTTCTCTCTGCAGCAGTGGTTCTCAACCTGTGGGTCCCCAGATGTTCGTGGACTTCAGCTCCCAGAAGTCCCAGCCACTATGGTCAATGCTCAGGGCTTCTGGGAGCTGAAGTCCAAAAACATCTGGGGACCCACAGGTTGAGAACCACTGCTCTGCAGGGTAATTGAAAATTCACTGTTTGCACTCACTTCTCTGGGAGCAATGTTGGGATCACTACCTCTCTGAAATTCTGGCCTCAGTCACACTGTTTGGGACAAAGGCAAATGGAACGCCCAAAGCTTCAGGACTGGACCTTGTCCCATGGAGGGGTCTTTTTGGCCCAGCAGTGCTGCCCAACCTGATCTGCCACCACACAAAGTTGGCCTTCCAGTCAGGAACTATATCCACATAGGGGGCCTTGTGTGAAGGCTGGTTCAGGGCCTCAACCACCTTAATCCAACCTAGGGAAGACTTCTCTTTCCCCTCATACACAAAATACTAAATCCTGAACTGAAGCTGAATGGTGGGAAAGTCAGGTCAGATAAAAGGTAGCACTTCATAGATCATCATAGATCATAAATCAGTTAAACTAAGAAATTCTCTTCCACAAGTTGAAGAGCTAGTAATCAATTTCAATAACTTCAAAAGAGGATTGGACAGATTTATAAGATTTTCAATATTTGTTAGTTATGATAACTATATAATAATTCTACTCTTGGAACCAATATTCTTCTGAACATCAGCATGCCTCCCCGCCCTGCTTTGGGCATCTCCTGTTGGTATTTGGTCACTCTGAAAGCAGAGTGCAGACTCAGATTGGCTTATGTTCTCAGGGCCAGATATATGTGTAAGATGAGTAAACCCCTGCTCAGGGCTCCAGATTACAAGGAAGCTCAAAAAATAAGCTTAAAAATGACAATCAATAAATAAATTCTGTTTGAATAATGCATTCTGGGACAAATGCTATGCAGCTTCCTGGATCTGATGTCGTCTACGGCCTCTGTATGTCTGAATCCAGGAGCCAGTGTGGGATAATGGTTTGAGTGTTCAACTATGATTCTGGACACCAGATTTCAAGTCCCCACTCAGCCATGGAAATCCCCTGGGTGACCTTGGGCAAGTCATATTCTCTCAGCCTCAGAGGAAGGTAAAAGGCAGCTGCTGCCCCCACAAACAATTCCTGTCAAGAAAACTCTGTAATAGGTTTGCCTTAGGGCTGCCATAAGTAGGAAATGACTTGAGGACAAACAGCAATGTCTGATTCAAGCCCTATCCTGTCTGATACACCAGGGCTCTTTTTATTTTAATGTTTTATGTGTAACCACCAAAAACAGTCTGTACAGATAAATCTCCTCATATTATTGCATAAAATGTAACATCAAATGCATTCTGCAGCGTGGATGGAGTTCCCCTTCCCTCTCTATATCTTGGTACCACAAGGAGCCAAATAAAGCAGAGGAGCAGTGCCTGGATGCTACATTTCCTGGAAAGAGATGCAGGGATAGCAGACAGAGCCAATTAAAGAAGCAACAGAATCATATGACCAATATGCTGCTTTCCCTGTTGTTATGTCACCGCTCTTTGCACTCTGAGAACTGTGTACAAGACCAAACTCTCTCTTAAAAATACCATCAATTCTGCTCTCTAACCACAAGTGGGCTGGGTTGCTTATGCAGGAAGTGCAGTGGGGGAGATCTAAGCAAGCAAAATGTCTTGTCTGTTGAATAATAATTTTAAAAAATTAAGTAGCTAAATGCCAACCAACACAATCTTAGATCTGCTATGACTTATTGTGTATTAGGCTATTCTAGACAGAGATTACTTTGAGTGCTTAATGTTTATTTTTCCATGCCGTGGAATGAGAACTGCATTAAGTGAAAACTTAATTTCACAGTAGTATCTTTGTGTAGCTCTGTACTCTTTGCAGAGATGGCAAGCAATTTATGTAAAAACAGACCTTGCAATGAATATATACGTTTTTCTCAGCTTTCTAAAATCACATATCACAGTTTTGTGACAACTTAGGGACTTACAAGTTAGGCAGTATATCCTTAAAACAGAAAATGAATTGTTTTATAAATTTGTTATGTCCACATAATTTTAAATGAATTCTTTTTTTTTATGTTTTGAAGACCAAAACAGGAGCGTTTAAAGCATTTTTACCTTACACATTACCTGCCAAAGTTCCTACAACAGCTTACAGATCAATAAAAAAAACACCACATTGTTTTTATATTTTCTCATGCAAATTGACCAGTAGTGGTGGTCGTGATGATGATGATGATTAGGTAATATACAAGAACCCTGAATGAATGAATAAATAAAATCAGTACTGAACTGTCCACATCAGAAAAAAGTTATTGTGTTATTATAAAAAGTTATTTATAAGTGAGCTGAGGGGCGTGGTTTTGAGTAGTAAAAAAAAAATGGAAGCAGTATGTACATCCAGATCTATTAGGCTGTCTCATTCAGTCTTCAAGAAAAGATGATTCATGACTGATTTGCATCTCACTCCAGAAAGGGGAGTTTATATACATGCTGTAGGAATCAAGAGACAGCATTCAGATTGAGGAAGACATATTTTGTTACAGGAAATGTGAGTGAAGTCCCTTAAAACCTGATGGAAGATTGTGGGCCTTTTCTGTGCCTAATAACTCATTGCAAATCTGCTTAATAATCCACTGCAAAATATTAGCAAGGAGGTGGTTTGGGGAAAAAACCTGCAAAAAATGAAAAGAGATAAGATTTCATGGCCCTTTCATCAGAGCGGGGAATGGAAGAAAAATGACTAATGGATCAAGGAGAACTACAGAGGAGCTAGTAAGAACTTCAGATTATCACTCAGGAGAACCAGGATGGTCTAATACAGTGGTTCTCAACCTTCCTAATGCCGCAACCCTTTAATAAAGTTCCTCATGTTGTGGTGACCCCCAACCATAAAATTATTTTCGTTGCTACTTCATAACTGTAATTTTGCTACTGTTATGAATCGTAATGTAAATATCTGATATTTAGTCCACCATAAATGATATAAAGTTTGAAGATTTGGTTTCACTGCATTCAGACTGAATTAAATCCAAAAATAAATCTGGCGTGGGAATAACACTAGATTTTGTAGGCTTATTCCTTACAATTGATGCAACATTCTTCTTTTCATCAATATCTGAAGTGGCACTCTCCAGACTGTCCAGTCCCAGAGTTACCAACACCTTTTCCAGCAAATTTTTAAAAGAATCTGAGGAAAATAATCTCACTTTATTATCATCATCTGCATCATCCTCCTTGGAAATAGAACCATCTGATTTAGAGTCATTATCCCCATGAGTATCTGCCAAATCTGGTTCCTCATCACTTTCAGATTCAGTGTTGATTTGTTCAGAGTGTGACAAAGCAGATTCCTCAACTCTAGTCACTTTGGACCTACAGGTAGACTTTTTTGGTAAACACACACCAGCATCATTTGATTCAGCTTGAACAACTTTTGTATCATCAGGAAAATCATGTGAAAGTAAAGGATTCATTGAAGTAGTTTGTTGACTGATAATAATGACATTACATTCAAATTCAATGAATTGTCCAACTTGCAATACATTTTTTAAACTTGTTGTGTATTTTGTGAAATCATTTCACTAATATTGTTTGCCTGTTAACGTGCACCTCTATTTCTTCAGCAATCATTTGTCTTATCACCTCCCGACTACACTCAGACACATTCCCCTGGGAAGACATTGAGGACATAGGAGGTTCAAATCTTACTTCTTTACGTTCCATAGGCATTGCAGTTTGACTCCAAGTGAATGACGACACCATACACAATGCTAAACTGCCCTGCGTTACTGTATTCGCTAACACAAAAGGGCAAGGAACCGCTGACTGAGAGGCTGCCATTTCTCCTGGCAGAGGCTGCTCGCAGGCTTGAGTGCGATTGGTTGTGTTGCTGGCGAGCTGGGATTGGTCAGGAGAGCTCCTTCCTCTCATAGCCCCCTCCCTTGCTTTCTGAACGCCTCTTTTCAACATGGCGACCGGAAGTTAAAGGAGCGATTGGGAGCCCTTCCCAGCCATTAACAGACTTAACTGCATTACCAGGTAATTTTCCTTTCACCTTCTTTTTAATTCTTGCCTTCCCAGACTTCCTTATACCAGATGTTTTTAGCTTTGTTTGAGCCTCGGAGTGGCTGGTCGGAGATTGCCCTTCCAACTCACTCTCGCTCGATGCCAAGAAAATTTTCTTTAGTAAGGTACTTCAAAGGGGGCAGGAGGATGCGAGTGCGTGGCTCGCGCCTGCGCACCACCATCGAGGAGGGAATGGAGTCTAAGACCATCGGAAATACGTATTTTCCAATGGTCTTAGGCGACCCCTGTGAAAGGATCGTTCGACCCCCAAAGGGGTCGCGACCCACAGGTTGAGAATCGCTGGTCTAATAGTTAGACGGTTGGAATGACTCTTGGGGAATTCAGGTTCCAATTCCCACTGAACCACAAAAGTCACTAGAGGACCCTGGGCCAATCAGATACTCTCAACCTAAGCTGTGTCACAAAGTTGTTGTGGAAACAAAAGATAAAGGGGGAAAGGATAGCTAGAAATGTAACAAATAAATGATACAACTGTGCTTTCTGTGAATCTACATATAATCAGGGCTGGGGAACCTGGCCTTCCAAATGTTGTTGGACTGTGACTGCCCACATCTCTTGTCAGGAAAGCTAACGGTGAGCAATGCTGGGAGCTCCAGTCCAACAATATCTTGAAGGGTATATTTGGCCCACCCCTGCTGTAAACGAAGGGAAAACACAGCAGATCAACCAAAACAAACAAAACTGCTAAAAGGCACTGCTTACTGAAGGGGAAAGCACATGGTCTGCACAGAAAGAGCCAAGTCAGCACAGCTAACATGCCTTTGAAACTGGAAGGACATTGATGAGATTAGGGTGAAGTTTTTATAAGGTCAGAAACTACAGCCATGCCAAAATAGTCCATCCGTGTGCTTACTACCAAGAGAACACCAAACTTCAAGACCACCAGGAATTCCAACAGAAAAGTACTGGTATGTTGTGCTTTCTGTAAGGAGCCCCTGTCAAGCCAAGAAAAGAATTTTCCACTGTATCTTGTCAGGATTTTCCAACATATCTTGTTTTACGGCAAGCCTGTTAAATTTACTCTCATGGCTGCATGACACTTTTGTAATCTGGGTATACCAAAGTTTCATTTCAAAAGTCCCACAGTGGCTTAGAATGGTGCTATTTGTCAAATTGTTTGCTTGCTTGCTTGCTTTGGTGTGACATCCAAGGCTTTCTAATTACTTTTAAAGGCATTTTGAGAAGAAAACAGATCCTCCCTTGCCACTGCAGGGGTTCTACATATTGTACACTCACCTCCCTTTCAGTACTAAGAAGAGATTTCTTACTTGTAACTCTGGTTCCTCCAGTGAACTCACACAACTAGACCTTGTGCCTGAACAAAGCTTTGGATGGAATTTTTTAGCCCTGAGTAATAAGTCAACAAGAAACTTAAAAGCACATACACACACACACACGCAGAAAACTTTGGCAGGAACTACGTCCCATGCATCCATCCATCCCTTTATTTATACACTGCCTTTCTCCCAGGATGGGACTCAAGACAGCTTACAAACAGGCAGAATACAAAAAAATACATAGAGATAAAAATATGCAAAATCAAGATTAAAAGTGAATAACAGAATTTAAAAAATTAAAATCTTACTTTAAAACAGATTTAAAAAAGCAGCACAATTTCCAAAAATCCTGCTGGAAAAGAAAGGTCTTGATCTGCTGCCAAGTTAGAGATATCCTAACTTCCCTAAGAAGATACTCCCAAAGTGTGGGGGCAGCCACAGAGAAGGCCTTCTTCTGTGTTCCCACCAGCTGTGCCTGTGAAGGCAGTGGGAGAGAGAGAAGTGTCTCCCCTGCAGATCTCAGATCTCAGGCAGATTCATAAGGAAAGACAGGGTCCTTCAAATCCATTCCATTTCCAGTGTGCATGCCCCAGTTGTGTCAAAGCTACCTCCGTCCACTCCCTGGTCTACCAGGCCAAGAAGCTGGACCTATTAAAGAGGAAAGGGGGTTGTGTGAGTTCATAGGTAACCACTTGAAGAACCAGCAACTTGTTCTTCTTCATGGCTTCTGTGATTCATATAAATGGTCAATTAACAAATTAACTTATAGGAGGACAGTAAGGCCAGGTGAAGACGGACAATAAAATTCCAAACACAGAATCCTTGTGCACCTTCAAATGGAAGTGATAGTGCTTGATGGACATTGAGGCTTGATGGGAACACTGCATGTTAAAAAGAAATGAAAAGAAATAAAGGGACTATGAAGAAGAAACTACCTCACAACAGTTGCTAATCCAGCCTTCAGTGAAATTCTGTGTGAAGAAGATATATAGTTGTATAATACATTTCATGGAAAATTAAGTGCCAATATTTTTATCCATTCTGTCATTCTCTGAAATAGGTTAGTCTTATTTTGGAGGTGATTAACCAAGAATTTACAATGGATAACAGCCTGGGACTGAGAAAACCCACACACAAATAGCTAGCACACAAGTGTGTGAGTCTACCCAGAGTTCCTTGAAGGTACCAGATCCCCTCTAATTTTGGAAGCTAAACAAGGTCACAGATTCACAGAGTTGGAAAAGACCACAATGGCCAACTTCCTGCCATGCAGGAACACACGCTCAAAGCACCTCCAGCAAATCGCCATCCAGCCTGTTTAAAAATCTCCAAAGAAGGTGACTCCACCACACTCCAAGGCAACATATTCCACTGTTGAATGGCTCTGACAAGAAATTCTTCCTGATGTTTAGGGTCAGCCTTGATTGGGGACCCGCAAAGAATAGTGGGTGCTGTTCCTGTTTCAGAGGAAGAACTGGCAAAACTATTTCTGATGATTCCTTGCCTAAGAGAACCCTAAGAAATTCATGAAGTTGCCATGTCAACAGGTGAGTAGAACGCACACACACATATACACCTCATTCTCACTCTGTTCTCTTGCCTGTACAGACCAAGTTTTTTGTGCAACATCTTTTGGATCTTTTGGCAAACCACTTCTGAGGATTCCTTGCCTAAGAAAACTCTATAAAAACAGGGCTGCTAAAAGCTGACAAGTGACTTAAAGGTGTATATACACACTCACATAAACAAGTATATGTGAAGTACCTACTGTAAGAGATGATGGTCTGAAGGCTACCATGGACTACCTGTTGAGCAGGTAGTTGCTTTGCTGGAAGACTTATTTTGACGACAACAACTAGGCCGGAGTAATGAGCTATGTACACAGAACCAGGTGGATCTCTATTGGTCCCAGAAGTCACTTGACTAACAATGGGAATCTTTCAGTGCACCACAGAGAAAATAAATAGATCTTTCCTTTGGTAAATTGCAGCGCCAGTGTCCTTAATTTAAGACTATCCACAACCAATTTTTCTTGTGTTGAACTTTGCACATGCATGCTGGTGAATACACAAAAAGCATCACAGTAACAAGTCAGAGCTGACAAAGCAGGGCCAGGAAAGAAAAGGGAAAAAGAAAAAGGCAAAATGAAAAAAAAGTAGAAAGGTCATGGTGTAGGTAAAACTAAAACTGAGACATTTGTACAAAGCCACCCAGTGAATTTGCATCCGAGAGACATGATTTGAACTTAGAGCTATTCAAGGAATAAACACGCTCTAGATATAACTCAAGGTGGCTGCTTAATTTTTGTCAAAAAGAGGAGATGCAATACCAAATGAACACAAAGCATATACATTTGAGTAAAATTTCCAGATGCCATATCTTATTAGAGAGACTGTATACTTATAAATCAATAAACACCATTATTTAAATAAAAATACACATGGTGCATCATAGTAGAGAACACTGCAAAGAAGGTACATGTGTGCCTGTTCATTTGCTGCTGGGTACTTCTGTTCTTTCTTCTTACTGATCTCTGTCTTTAAACCAAATTTGGATTGAACAGCTTTTCAAATGGAGGACACCTTCAAACAGAGGCTTTCTAGTACATTCATAGCAAACAGAAGATCTAAATGGAAACTTCCCAATCCATACATAGTTCACTATCTTAGCCACTGTGAAACAAGATCCCACCACTTTTCTTATGTCTCCACAATTCTGAAAATGTTAATAATTAGTGACCCAGCTACTACAATAACACCCAAATAAACAGCTAAAATGTACTTCTGAGTGAAACAAATAAGTACATATTCGGAGGTTAATATTTTACAAACTGTACAAACAGTACAAACTGTTATCTCACCACACAGAAGCAGTCCACTTATTTCAGACTGTGAACCTGAATGAAAGTGATCATAAATCTATCTATTTGATTCTGTCAAATATTAGGAAATGATAATACTCTGCAAGAAGAGAGCTTGGTCTTGGAAAAGGCCATAAATATATTCTTAAACACATGGACATCCATCTTGTCCTGATTAGGCCTGCGTGGGCAGCTTTCTGGGTCTCCTGAACTTAATGGCAAATTTCCACTGGCTTCAACTGAACCACAAGTTTCCTCTGTGTTTGCAGACTAGCAACACCATATGAGGGAATGTAGCTGCTTCAAGAAAACTGTGGTAAGAGAGTAACTGAACCACTAGAAGGCATCATGCCCAGCGCGCGTGCACACACGCACACACACATTTTCACTTCACCACAAGTATGACTGCAATGCCTTGCCATAACTGTGTTGGGCTGACAGCTTGCAAAAAGAGACTTAGAAGCAGAAGAGATTTGGGAACCAAAGATTAAACGCACAGTATGCATGCCAATCAATACCTAGGGAAAGTCTAATATTTACCATTGTACAGCTGCATAGTGTGGTCTCATCTTTCTTCTGTGCTTTGGCAGAAAACAGAGTCAAAAGCAGTCTGGAAGCCGTTTCTGCTGGATGCCCCTTGCGTCTCGCTTCTTCTTTTATAATTAATGGAGCTTTCTTTCGTGAGGCAGATAAGGAGCTAATGACAACATCGAGTCCAGGAAATTAACAAAAAGCAATGCTTGGCTAGTCCTTTGTTATGCTTCTTAATTTTTCTCATCCTTCCTTTCGCTCCTCACTTATCCTTCCACATTTTCCAGAGGATTTTCAGAAGTTCTGGATCTCTAGACAGTATTGGGCAACTACTAACTACTACAGAGATATCTTTGCAATATATACATCTTCAGTTTGAGCTGAGTCTGCAGTGTGGCTACTCCTCAGAACTGTCCTAGTCTGAATCGGGGCTCTACAAATGCAGCAGTTTTTTCTCACAGAAATTGATACAGGCAGTTTGTGTCTGAAGGCACCACCTCCTCCTCCTCCATCTCCTCCTACAAAGGGCAAATTCATTCTGTATTACAGGTCAGCAATACAGTGCAAGAGTCTGTCTGATGATTCTGAGAGCTGCTGCCTTGCCTGATGAGGCAGGGAATAAGGAAGCCTTCCCATAAAAGAAAGGGTTCCTGTTATGCTCACTCACTGTAGCCATGAGATTATCAGGAAATATTTAATACACTGGTACTCCTAAGAACAACATAAAAATGTAGAATAAGGTTGTTGCTCTTTCCGTTTGGTACAATGTATATGTATTCTAATCTGGCGTTTAAAAAGCAAGTTATTTGCCATTATGCTTGAAAAGGCATTAAGACAATATCATTGCACCCTTGTACATTAGTCCTTTGAGCAATGAGAACTTCGGAAATGTGCTGTCCAGAGACAGGAAGAAAGTACCCTGCAGCAAATTAGTGGATAAAGGGGAAAACAAGGGCATACATTATGACTGGAACTGATAGTATCTAGGTTTGCTGTTATACAGCAATTGCATATAAATAAATATGTCTGTAAGTTATATATATAAGCTTACACCAAGATGTAAGCTGCATAGGAACCATACAGATGGAGACTACATTATTAAAAAAAAAGTCATAAGCAAAGGATTTGCTAGATGCAAGATATTTTACACAGAACCAACAATGATCTTTTTGGAGCTACTTTCCCACAGCTTGATACGCAATGCTTGTGAAAGAAAATTCATATTTAAAAGGCCAACAAAAGTATCATTCCATGCATATGAAGATGTGGAGTTTTTTAGTATCACTTTGAAAACTAGGCTTGTCCTTTACATTCCTACGTTATAGGCTCAAACCTGTGTTTTCCCCTCCCTCTTTCTAGTGCTGAAAGGAAGAACATGAAGCTGAAATGCTTTACACAATTAATAGATTATGTTGGATGGGGAATTTTAGTTTAATATACTTGAATTGTCTTCTGGATACCCACTTGGAAAAACATGAAAATAAGGCAGTGTTGCAAGCTGGTAATCTTTTGTTGCTTATTTCTAGACTGGAATCTTGTTTTTAAGCCAGACTTGATAAAATTAAGTTATATAGTCAGGACTCTTTCTGGATATGCTGTTAACTGGTCTAAAACTGAAGTTAGGCCTGTTGAGGGCTATCCTCCAAGGTGGTGGTGGGGTTTTGGTTTGTGTTTTTGTTTCTTTGGTCAACAGGCAATTTTGCTGTTTGCCAGAAGCTACTAAATATTTCAATATACTGTTCTTTGAGATATTTCTCAAATGATTAAACTAAATTTATCCACATTGCTTGCTGAAGTACCTCTTGATTTGGGTGTAAAGCATTACTCAGATTAAGTAGTTGGGTCAAGGCTGCTGTACTTAAGACAAATATGTTACTACAGATATTGTATATTCTTCAAGATATTCCGGCATATATTCCTCAGGTTTATTTTCAGAAAATTAACTCGGGACTTAGAATACCCTTAATAGACTTTCATTGCCATTTTTTACCCAAAAGAATGCAGTTGCCAGCAGGTATATATAACTCCTCCCCCTTTTTTTTTTTGAAATTATACTTTTTAAAATACTATTTTTAGAAAATTATGGAAAAAACACTGAGTTGCCTTTGTATTAATCACTGATATTAACGTTAGAGGTCACAGAAGTGGCAGAGAAAATGGCATGTAATACTTTGGTTGACTTATACTATCACCAGATAGTAGCACATTTTGTTCAAATTTTCTTTCAGGGGTTTAAATTGCATGACACATTCTAGATGTATACAAATCTCACAATCCAATTGCTAGCTAGGGATGGTAGTCCACCACAGCTGGAAAGTCTCAGGTTGGGGAAGGCTGTCCTAAAGCACAGCATCTAACAACCTGAATCAGTAATTCAGTAATCAGCTGTTTTGCTCCTCTTCTTTCTGTTCCTACCCACCACCAGCAATATGTATACTGGACACTCACCTTTCAAACATGTATTGTTTAAGGGAGAAAATTAAAACATTCCTATTAAAATACCCCTTTAAAATAACTTTGAGAAGTAAGTAAAATATGTTCCTTGTTACATCAGGGACAAGAATCATGAGGGCCTGCAGATGCTGGACTACATAGCCAACAGTGAGAAATACTGGAAATTACACATCATCTGGAAAATCACATGATACCCACTACTATATAACAGCACACCTAGATACTATCAGTTCCATACATAATGTAACTCCATTAATGCCCTTGTTTTCCCCTTTGTCCACTAATTTGCCGCAAGTTACTTTCTTCCAGTCTCTGGACAGCACACCTCTGAAGTTCTCATTGCTCAAAGGACTAGTGTACAAAGGTGCAATGATATTGTCTTAATGTGTTTTCAAGAATAATGGCAAATAATGGTTTGTTGTTATAAGAACAAGTTGCCATATCAAAATAGTTTGTGGAACCCTAGTTTGGTTTGCATTGTAGTTATGTGCCTTCAAATTGATTCCAACTTCTAGCAACTCTGTCACAGGATTTTCTTGGCACAACTTATTCAGAAGTAGTTTACCATTGCTTTCCTCTTAGGTTGACAAAGTATGACTTATCTAAAACTACTTAGTGGGTTTCCGTGTGTGAACAGAGATTCAGCCATAGTCTCCCAGAGTCCTAGTCCAACATTCAAAGCGCTACAACACACTGGCTCCTGCCTGGATATGTTAACCAATCATAATTGCAACCAACCTACAGTGTTCTTAGTTCTGGCATAACAAGGATATATGGTAACTATAGAAGAAACTGTCTTCCACATACAATAGACAAAAGCAGAAGCCTGAGGTTATGCATTCATTTTTAGAAGGCTTATTCTTAGTATAAAAAAAATGTTGTTCCATCTTCTGTCTGAATTAGGCCTTTGTGTCTTATTATTTATGGGCAACATAATAACAGTATTTGAAGTAAGAATTGCTAAAAGATCACTCAACATTCCTCTTGATTATGCAGTTAAGATGATTTATGAAGTACTTAATGGTCTTGCCTTTAATCTAAAACATAAGAATTGGACATCAGCCAGTAGAGTTCCCCATTGCAAAACATGGGCAGATGTTTACCACACACGCGCAGGCTGTTTCTGTTCCTTACCTGCAAACAGGAGCACAATACAGATACAAAACTCAGTTGCACGGTTTTTATTTTTAATTTTGTTTCTTCATAGCACTCTCCATTCCTTAAAAACATGTAATGATCTAATTACTAATTTAGCTTCTTATCCACAGCAGCCCATTGTATATCAGAGTACTATCCACTATCTCTGTCTAGATTCATGACAGAGGTCAGCTTACAGAGCTGAGTGTTGTTTTTCAAGAGAACCGCTTGCCTGTATCTGGAGTTGTTTACAGCATTAGATTTCAGTTATGATTTCAACATAACGATCTTGAAATAACGTGTTTTTGTGTGTGTTAGGCTGCCCTTGGGCTAGAAGCAGGAGCTGCCTGAGTGTGCTAGATCAGTCAATGGTTGCACATAATATTTTTAATTACCTTTGGTTTATTGTAATATGTCAGACTGTCCACAAAAAAGAGTTCAAAAACATCCATGAATACAGCATGCAGCTGTTAGAATTCAGACTGGTTTATTCTAATACAGCCATGATATAGGCCATGCTAATTTGATGTACTGTAACAGCTACCTATCTGTTACCAGATAGGGTTAGTGCTTAGCTTTAAAGCACTAAGCAGCTTGGTTACCAATATCTAGAAAAGCCTCTCCTTCTATGTCAATCTTTTTTGGTGGGTGTTTCATCTACAGGAAAAGTATACGAATGATGCAAGTATGGAAGAAAGAACTTTCTCTTGACTTTGGAATGCCCTCTGAAGGAACATACATTTGGCACTGACTATTCCTTTTCAGCATCAGGTTCAAACCCTTTTTTCTCTGATCATTTTAAAGTATTGTATCGTTAGCTGGTGCAGATTTTTTTTCCTTCTCGGCCATTATTTAATGCATTATATTGTTTAACACAATATTGATTTCATTTTTTTAAGTATACCAATCTGCAATGAATAAATGAGTCATAATGTGGTTTATAAATTCTTCCATAAATAAATGCCTACATAATTCAGTTGATTTCTACAAGCAAAAGGCAAATTTATTCTAAAAGTGTGATTTCTCCCCCTTTGTTCTCTGTTTTTTTAAAAAAAAACACATAAAAATGAATGGGAATGAAAACTCTCTTATATCACAAATCTTCAAAACTCTGCTCAGAAAGACATAGTTCAGTGTGGCTTACTTCCAGAAAAGTATTCCCATAGGCTATTTCTTAATCTTTAAACACAAGCTTGACCAGAACTTAATATTCTTTCTGTAATTATTTGGATGCCAGCAGCAACTTTTGATCATCGTATGTTTACAAGTATAATAGTTCACTGATAAACTTGCTTCTGTTCTTGCAAATGCCTTGCTATTTATACTAAGCAAGAATGATGTGTTTTTTTCAAGAACATAAAGCTTTTAAACATCCTAGCATTATGCAAACATGCTTACATGATAATATGCACTGCATTTTGTTAACAGAAGCAGCTAATCAGAGATGTCAAAGAAAAACTAAAGATACTAGAAAAATACAAGACTAAAAGCAGAATTTGTTGCCACATATGGCATGACACAGCACCAGATCCATGGCAAGTTTTTCTCTTTAATAAATAAATATTCTTACAGAGAGTTATTAATTTTCTAAAATTTTTCATTTTTCTATTACCCCAAAACGTGGGTGACTTAGGATCCACCCACAATGCCAGCATCTCCACGTGACAGAGGGGAAGTAATCAGCTCAAAATTAGGAGGCCTGCAAGAGAGGGGTAACTTAACGAGATCTTTCCACTGATGTTTACGGGATCACACAGGAAAGAACCAGCCAGATTCCAAAGCGTGAATTAAAAATGTGTTTTATTGAGAAATTTGCATACATGCGCAAAAGGTCAAAATACTCATGCACTCACACAAGAAGGCAAAGGGAGGAAAGTTGCGGATGGAGGACTTTTAGGCTTCTGGTAATAATTACTGGTCTGGAGAAAACCAAGGAAAAGTTATTGTATGGCTTAGGTAAGCACCTAAGGCCAGTTCTTGTTCAGAAATATAGGTACAGCATGGCTTTCAGACAGGTGAGAAACTGCTCTGAACCAAACTGAGGGTTTTTATACCTGAAAACTAACCTGCAGGTATGGATGTGAGCAACTCTCTCAGCTGAGTGGACAATGCGAGTTGCAGCACAAACAATGAGGGCTGGACAGTGTTAATGGTCGCAGTGTTCAGGTGACAAAGGGGTAATGGCTGTTGTAATAGCTCTGTAATAATGTAATATAATAAATAATGTGGAGAGGTTGGAAAGACAAAGCAGGGAAACATCCAGGAGTGAGGGATCAGGGTTAGAAAAATCACAGTTTGGTGAGACCTTCCCTTTTCTGCACAGAAATGTCCAGCTTCAGCAAAGCCTATTGTCTGCAGAGTTGTCTCATAATCTGCCTGACAATGACTTTGGTTGTGCCTAGAGCGGGGAATGAGCTGACCTACCTTGGCATCTCACATTTACAGTCAGTAATTTTCCTCTTTCCAGCATATGTAGTGCCAATTAAATAATATTTGCCAATTAAAGCATATCAATCTTGGGGGGTGCACATGGCCGTAACAACCCCTAATTTCCCGCTACTGCTTACCTCCATCTTCCCATACAGACCATAGCCACAGGCCTAACATGTGTTTCATATCCTCCAACTGTCTGAGTTTGGCAAGGACATCCCCACTCAATCCTGTGCTGTCCCACTTTTTCAAATGGCTTTAAAATGTTTTTCTCTCTTACCTCTTCCACTTTTCCCCTTAATCCTCAGCTTTCTTCAAACTGAGATCAAACTGCAAAACTAGTTTTCACTTGTTTAACTCAGCAGGAAGAAAGGGCAAGGAAAGGACAAGAGTTTTGCCCTTCCATCTCAGTTCATTTGTGGTTCTTGTTCGGGTTCTTTTTTTCAGGCTTTCCTAAACTCTATACATAAATTCCAGACTATGTATAAAACAGTATTTTTTAATTTCTTCATTCATAATTTTTGCCCTATTGTTGCATGTCTGCACCCTTTTGACTATACTCTGATGTTGCTTGGCCACACATGTCCCCATTTTTCATCTGTGAAATGTTGGAGGTTTTGTTGTCTCATGCATACATACATACATACATACTGGGAACGTGTCATAGAATCAGACTTCCAAAAGCAGAAGTAGAAATGTCTGGATCATTCTGACGCTTGTTAGCAAATTCACTTCCTCTGAACGATCCAGTCATTTGTACTCCTGTTTTTGAAAGTCTGATTCTGTGAGCTCAGTTTTAAACAACAGTCTTCCAGGAAAAGAATAACTGAGATCTATGCAAAAGCTTTCCAGAGTGCAAAATATACAAAATACATGTTGGTAAATCTATTGTTATATGCAGTTTTAGTGCAAAGATTTCTAATGCAAATGTTACTGTGTCATGAGCTACTGTGGGGAGTCTGGTCAAAACAGAATGCAAAACCACATATACAAATCTACAGATATCACAAAACTGTTTGTCTTCACCCTATCAGCACAGTACTTTAGATAAAAGTGTACACAGAAAGAACATATGTTACATAGCCCCAAGTGGTGTACATTCTGACAGTACTATTCTATGTAATAAGTCTTCCTTGGCTTATTACAAGGATTTCATCTTCTTTAATGTTACAGCATTGCAACAGTAAGTTAGAATTGCCATTCTGGGAATTCTTCTCAAAAGCAATACTATATATAATTAAATAAGGTACTGCATATTCCTGCTTCTTCTTGGATGAAACTAAGACCCACCTAATCTAGAATTCCTTGCTAAAATCTTTATATCCAGCAAGCATTGGGAGGGGCTTACTATAAATTTGCTCATCTTTTTTTTTATCTCTGTTCACCCTGATATGATAAAACATTCTCCCTATGTTGTAAATGTCTAAAATTTTCTTAGCCAGAAAACAGTCTTCCTGCTCTGTATTTACCTCTACCGTTTTATTCACCTAAACTCTACAACTAAGTGATTTTAATATATACTGAGATCTCTGAAAATCTCCAGATGGATGAACCTTTGTTTTTCACACTATGTAATCCTTCTTCCTTTCACATTCTTTTCATGCGCTTATGGTTGAAGTCAAACACAACTGGTAAATATAATTACTATTGGAGCTGGAGTTAGCAGTATGGACAAGAAAGTGAAAAAAAGGAAATCTTTGCAGGTATTCAACAGGCCTGGAACCAAAAACTGACAGAAGGCCATGTGGTTCAACAGAAATTCTGGCAGGATGTTTCAACAGGACAGTACATGATTTTTCATGACCATACATTTCAAATTTCCATCCCCTTTTTTTTTAAAGGCAATCAAAATCTTCTGTCAATGACTACCTGCAAGTATATAACTGCAAGAAAAATTGATGTGCAAATTTAATGTCTATGTTTTCACTTTTCATGTTTTGGTCTTGATTGCAACCTCAAAATCACAATGAAATGTATCTTTTTAAAAAGCACTGATTTCATTCACCTAAGGTGTGCATTTATCTGAAAAATTAACATACAGATCAAATTCTGCTAACAGAAGTTATGTGGTGCTCAGACTTCTGTCTTTATGAAAATCCTTATCTGCCTTCTTCTTAGATATGAATCAATATGAAACAAAAAAAGAAGAAACCTCTCCCACAAGATTTGCGAGAGCAAAGAGAAATTTAAACCAAGAGTAGAGATATTATATAACCAACACAGGAATGCACCATATTATCAGGATAAAATAAAAGAGCTATACAAAAGATGAAAGGCAGACAAACTCTTTCAAAGAAGAATCATTCTTTCGTGCACATGTGTGTGTGTGTGTGTGTATGTATACATGTGTGTATATAAAGTTGTGTATGCATATCCTAACATACAGATATATATATATAACCTCCTCATGGAACCTTCTTTGTATTTATAATCCATGATCCACCCCTAAGTGACTCTATCCAATAAAAGTGCCTAATGAAACTCGTTAGTCTTTAAGGTACATTACCAGAGGAGTATTCTTCTGGTAACAGAATGAAGCTGCCTCCTATTTTTGGTGTAAACATCCAAAGCCAGAATAGCGCTCCATGATCTCAGTGGTGCGGCATTCTTTCTTACCACTTCCATTTGTCTGTCTGTAGTTTCCGCATTTCAGTTGATGACCCACAACTAAGTAAATTCAAATCTGCCTTAATACAGATATACTTAATGAAACTGAGTATGCTCATAAGGTGTACTGCTGCAAGTTGTCCATCTGTACTTTTATCTGCCTAAACACAATTTGCCTTCATAAAATCAATTATTCTTTAAAGTTCCTTCGTTAGTCTTCTAAATTTACCATACTGTTATGTTTTCCCCGCTCATGGGTCCTTGATGTCCAGTCCTTGGTCCACCACTAAATGGAGTTGCCCATCAAAATTGCCCAGTGAATTTGGCATACAAATAAAGATTAAACGTGGTCGTTTTTAAGACAAAGTTGTAGCTGTTCTACCTAAACATATATCTGTTTAATGAAACTGACTTGTCTTTAAGAAAATGCACTGTCACAACTTCCTTACACGTGTCTTTATTTTCCTGCACATATATGCTTAACAGAATTGGCCAATCTTGACTGTACTCATAATGCATGATCCACCCCAAACAAATATAGCATATATTTATTCAAAGACACACCCATTTTAGTCTATATCAGCATAAAAAAAAACAAAGGAATCCTGAAGAGCCTTTGAAACTGAGAGGAATTAGTTTGTACCACTACCCTTAATATAATTCTAATTCTATAAATCTAAATTTGTTAGTTTCAAGCATAAATCTATAGCTTGTCTACTTAAATACAAGTCTGCACAATAAAACTGATTATTCTTTAAGGTGGCACACTGCTACCACTGCTTAACTGGACCTCTCTGATTAAATATAAACCTAGCCGGCTAATAAAACTGGTCAGCTTTGCCTCAATGTACAATCCAGTAATCACCCCAAACAAACATTCATATTAAAAGCAAGTGCTTTATCTGCCTAAATGTTAACCTGCCTAATAAAACACATCTATCTTCAATATCAGAATGGAGAACGCAGTCAAGAAATCAGAAGACTAGGACTTGGAAGGGCTGCTATGAAGGAACCAAACAAGATCCTGAAGTGTCAAGAGATATCATTGAATACTAAAGTGAGGATTGTCCGGGCCATCATGGTTCCAGTTTCTCTGTGTGGCTGTGAGAGATGGACAGTGAACAAAGCTGACAGGAAGAAAATCAACTCCTTTGAAACGTGGTGCTGGAGAGGAGTTCTGCGGACCCCCGCCTGGACAGCTAAGAAAATAAAGAATAGGTCCTAGAGCAAATCGAGCCTGAATTCTTCATAGAAGCCAAGACAACTAAACTGAGCCTGTCACACTTGGGACTTATCATGAGAAGACATGACTCAGCAGAAAAGACAGTAATGCTTGGTAAGGTAGAAAGCAAGAGGAAAAGAGGAAGACCCCCTTACAAATGGATAGTCTTCAGCATCTGAGCAGGGTGGTTGATGACAGGGTGACTTGGAGGTCTCTAATTGCTAGGGTCGCCGTAGGTCGAAGTTGACTTGACCAGAGTTATCAATAACAGCCTTCTATATAAGCTTTCTCCTTATACCAGAGCTTTCCAAAGAGTGTCCATTTCCGCACCGGACCATTCTAGCGCTATGATTACACTTTCAACATCCTATGGAATCCTGGGATTTGCAGTTTCGGGCGGGCCCCTCCCCAAACTGCAAACCCCAAGATTCCATAGGATGTTGAAAGTGGAATCATAGCGCTGTAACGGTCCCGTGCGGAAATGGACAGTGTGTTGCGGCAAGTTAGCGTGTCGCCTCCCCAGCGCTGCAGCAGCAGGAGGGGGCTGCCTTTCCCACTGCTGCTGCCCTCACCAGGGTCTTTCCTTGGTGAGGGCGTCAGTCGCAAAGGGACAGGGGGGCGATTGGGGTGGTTCGCCCTGGGTAGCAATTTTTGGGAGGGACACCCCACCTCGTAACCCCTCCCTCCCCCCTCCCCCATGCATTCCAAGCTCCGCTCCTGGAGGGCGTCTTTCCTTGGGGTCTTTCCTTGGCTAGGGCTACAGCAGCGAGCCAGGATCACGAAGGGAGGCTGCCTTTCTGGCTGCCACTGCCCTCGCCAGGGTCTTTCCTCAGTGAGAGCAACAGAAGCGAGCCAGGCTCAGGTAGGGAGGCTGCCTTTCCCGCTGCTGCCACCCTCGCCGGGGTCTTTCCTCGGGGAGGGCAATGGCAGCAGGCCAGGATGAGAGGGGCTGCCTTTCCCGCCGTTTAACCTCTGGTTTGCTAGTAAAACTGAATTATTGTGTCACGAAATGAGGCACGTCCAAAGAGTGTCACCAACACGAAAAGTCTGGACAGCTCTACCTCACGCCATATGACCTGGTATCTTCCCATAGCACCAGGGTGTCCTTCCTAGCAGCTGCCAGCCCGACAGCCACTCTCCACCCTACCCCAAAACTCGCCAACAGGCTTCCTAGCCGGGGCGCATAAGACTCTCACACGAAGCCGCTCAAGCATCGCCAGAGGCCAGCCTCTCGCGAGATCCTCAGGATGCCGCGAGATCTCAAATACCGCGGGATCCCACGACGCCGCGCCAAATCTCGCGGTGGCAGGTTAGCGGCCATCTCGAGTTGGGAGAAGTTTGCTGGGCGCGCGCGGTTCGCCTGGGGCAAAGGAGGAGCGGGCGCCGCGCGAGCCGCCGATCGCAAGAGGCGCAGCGCCGGGGAGGTGAGAGGCTGGTCGCCTGGGTGCCGGGCGATCGCGGCTTCCCGCTCACAACTGGTCGGGAAGTCGGAGGGTTTGGGGCGCCCCGTGGGACCCCCGGGGCGGGACGGAGGTTCCCGCCCCGGCATAGCGGGCTCCCGTGCAAAACCCCGGGGGCGCCGCTGCTGCAGGGAAGGTCGGAAGACGCGCTTTCGGGGGTGATTTTCGTGCCGCAGCGGCGTTGACGTTTCTCCCTGTGTTTTCATGCAGAAGAACCAGCCATGACTTCTGTCTCGGAAAAAGACGATTCGCTGTCTGCTGAGCAGGCGGAAGAGAAAGGGGCAGAAGCCGAAGACAAAGTGGAAGGGAGCGAGGAGGAAGATGAAGAGGAGGAGGAGGAGGAGGAAGAAAAAGGTGGGTTCGTGGCCGGATCGAAGAAAGAAAAGAGAGGAAAAGGAAAGCGATATGTAGTATACGGCCAAGTTTTTATGTGTGCAAAGGACCCTTTGCACGGGGCCTCCCGCCGCCGCGCTTTGTCCCCATCTTTCCGCACTAGACTGTTATAGCGCGATTATCCCACTTTCAACAGCCTATGGAATCCTGGGGTTTGCAGTTTCGGGAGGGGCCGGTGGCCCCTCCCGAAACTGCAAACCCCAGGATTCCATAGGCTGTTGAAAGTGGGATAATCGCGCTATAACAGCCCGAAAGAAAAAGCACTTTCTTCTCATGGACCGTAATATTTAGCCTGTGCAGACTTCTTTGGATTTTTTTTCTTCTGCCCTTGGAGAATTTATGCACTTAAATTACTGAGATTGAGATGATTTTTTTGTAGGTGTGTGTGCATTTATCTTTATGTAGGTAAAAGCAATCCTAGGATGTTTATAAAATACCATGTGTATTGTCCTGGCTTAACAGAAGTAAAGGATAATATTTCTACTTGAGATGTTATATAAAAATTTTGAGGAATCAATCTGATTGGCTTTATCCGGTATCCCTAAAGACTTTAAAAATGGTTCTAGATATATAACAAACTTCTGATGTTTCCATTGTCATTAAATGCTTGGAACTGTAGAAAGGGTAACTTGAAGCAACTTGTATTTGTGCTTCTGTATGACATTTCTGGCTAGAGCTGCGTGTGTTTACTTGTGCACACCAGTCCAAATAAGCTTGAAAGAGGTACAGAAGAAGTAAACTTTAGCTATCCATCAGAGAATTAAGAGGCATTTGTATGCAAGGGAACACAGATGTCAACGTTTTGAACAGAAGAGCAGAAATGCTAACTTAAAGCAACCTGTACTTGTGCTTCTGTTTTCAGTAAATGCTTTGACTCTAAATTTTGGTTGCAGTTGTATATCAGCCAGAGACTTTAGATTTTTAGAAAATATTTTCTGAAATCCTGAAGTGTGATACCGAGCTTTAAAGCATGAGAAATTTGCCATTCTTGTACATAACCTCTGATGGTAAGATTCAGGGAACTGGTGTTTAAAGGGATTCTGTCTGTCTTCTTTAGTTGTCTGTCTGCTTTAGTTGTTCTGCTTTGTTCCAATTCCAGTGATCACTTTCCTCGTCTTAGTATTCAGATGTTAAGAACTGTGGTAGGTGGCTTGCTGATAATGTTCCCCTAAGACTTTCATCCTTAATTAGAATCAGTTTGATAGGCAAGTTATCACTTAAGGGCTAGCCATGTTGTTTAACAAAGAAATGCTTTCTGAGCGATTACAGTGGATCCAGTGTGTACACGTTGCCTGAGTTGAATAGTCAGGTGGCAAACATGGGCTTTTATTTATTTATTTATTTATTTATTTATTTATTTATTTATTTATTTTCTGTGCCCAAGTATAGAGTACAGGGGTAATGCTACCAGATAGTCTCTTCCTGTACTCCACTTCCTGCTGTGCTGCAGCAGAGGTATAGGTAAAAGGATGGATTACTGTCTCTAAATTTGAAAGGAAGAATTAGCGGTAAATTTGTCCATGTGCTGAAATGCACCTGTACAGGAGATCGTATGGGAATTTATTATTGTTTATTGTTTCAGCATCTGTGTATTTGTCACTGAGTTAGCATACTATAGGAAGCCCCTGCCTTTTGATTCCCCATTATCTGACAACTTGATCTTTTCGTGCTTCCAAATTAAGGACAAGTTCCATCAATTCTACAGGGGTTCTACTCTTTCATCATTTCTTCTTGTCTACAGAGACTTGCTTGGTAGCTCACACACACATGCTGCTTGCAAAGTAAGCTGGGGGGGAAGGGGGCTAAGCTTTTTTGCAAGTAGCATGTGTGCAGTCCCAAGTGAGCCTCTGTAAGTCTTTCATGCTCCCTGCAGTGTAGTACATGGGTTCGGCTTTTAACCCAATAGTTCTCCAGTTCCTAACCTGTCAGGTAAATAGGGGGAGAGTATGTAATTAAATATTAACTGTGTTTACAGTGAAGCCAGTATTCTTTTGTTGATTGGTGAATTACCTAGTGCCTTCTTCATAAAGTTGTCTTAAAATCTGTCTATTTTGTTTTAGATAGTTCTTATGTCTGTGCATGCTGGTTTTAATTTTACATCAGGTTGATGCTTGCTGTATTTACTGACATTTAAGACTTACTCCCCCCCCCCCGAAAAATACTGTTTGAAAATGGGGTGCATCTTATACACTGGTGTGTCTTGTACGCCAGCAAATAGTATAAATAAATAGTATAAATGGGATGCATCTTATACACAGGTGCGTCTTATACGCCAGCAAGTATGATATGTTGAAAGATAAAAAGCAGAAAAGAGAATGTTTGACTATCACAGTTGCTGAATTTGTTTTTGTAATTAATGCATGTTTCAAAACTGTATAGATATTTTAAATGTCTTAAGAATTAATACCTTTAAAGTATTTAACTGTTAGTTGATAATACTGTATTGAAAAATATGTGACTGATTGACCAAGTCTTTTTTGAAGACTGTGGTAACACTTGGATTTTACTGGTCTTTTTCGAATTTTCTTCTGTATGTTAACGTCAAAAGCTTTCTAAATTTTATGAAAAAAAGTAAACTTAATTGACTGTCTATTTCAGAAAAAAGCCTCATTGTGGAAGGAAAAAGAGAAAAGAAAAAAGTGGAAAGACTGACCATGCAAGTGTCCTCATTGCAGAAGGAACCTTTTACAATTACACCAGGCAAGTTATTTTAAACATATTGTATATTAAGAATGAGTTATCTTTGTCTTTATCAAACGCGGAAGGCATCAACAATAAATGTTTAGATCTGATATTTCGGCTGTGTATGTGAATAAACTTACATTACATGGGAATAAGCAACAATTGGCATTGCAGTCAGGAAAGTAACCTAGAGGCTTTGGAAGTGTGGCTCAGTTAGTTATTCCTGCTTTGCTTTATAGAGTAATGCTCTTTTCTCCCTTAATGCTAGGTGTGTGCCTAACTTGTATTCACCTAATTCTTCTGCCTCTCTGAATAGGATGCGGAGTCTGTAAAAGAGACTTGTTCCCATTGCTTTTAAATAAAGCCCTTTCGGTTGCATTGGTGTAACTCTTATTCTAGAGCTGAAGTTGGTTCCTGGCATTTTTATGATCATGCAGATTGTTCCCAATACATTAATATTGGGTCCTACATACCATTGAAGTACTGCTGTCTGTGCAAGATATAAATAGGTTTTAGGGTAGTTATACATTGTAGACATAGGTTGAAATTCATTGCCCATCAAGCAGGAGGATGTGTAGTTTGAGAAGAGACGTATGCATTAAAAATATTTCGGAGTCACATTATGTTTCTAATAAGTAATCAGTATGCGACTTAATAGCTATAATAAGCAGGTGTTCTCTTATTTCTTCATACATTGGATCCAGTAATTATTTAAGTAATTTTGCTTAATGTAACATGTTTTTCCTTTTCAGGAAAAGGACAAAAACTTTGTGAAATTGAAAGGATACAATATTTTTTAAGCAAGAAAAAGACAGATGAACTTCGAAACCTGCACAAACTTCTTTACAACAGACCAGGAACAGTAAGACATCTCCAAATAATGTATTCATTCATGTTGCTTTGAAATTGGTACACATTGTAGAATAGATTTGATTTTGAAAGCTGGAAACCTAAAAATTCCTAACTTTCTAAAATCAGTTGTGTGGATGTCCACATAAATAGTCTGGATCCAAACAGTAACCATCTGTATGTTTCTTGGAATTGATTTGTTTTAAGTACTTCTCCATCAAATCCCTTCTACTTCTAAAGAAGAGTCTCGTGTCGGATGACAGTGTGGTTTGCTCCTTGAGAATTCTTGGATCTTGACTACACTTCTTTATAATGGAGTCTGTAGATGCATCATCCTTAAAATGATCAGTTTTTCTCATTAATCCTGCTGTTGAGAAACTGTTCAGATTTTTAAGCCTGTCTTTTTTCACTCTGGTATTTCATCCTTTTTTTGCTTCAGACTTTTGCTAAAACAGCACAGCCCTTCTACAGAATGTTTAGCACAGAGTGTTTCTGTTCAGAATTCCTTCCATCCGGCTGTAACCTTTACCAGAATATCCTCTTCTGTTGGGTTTTCTGTCCCTGTACCCGTACCATCAACTCTTGCTGGCTACAAAGCAATTTCAGGTTATTTTTTTTCCCTCTTGACATTTTCAAAAGATGGTTTTATATTTCTGCAAATTTTCTAACACCTTTTTATGTGTAAGAAGAAATTTGTTTTTTCCAGCCAAAGGTAGTTTAAAGATAGACCTGGTTTCTTTGTGGAGTTTTCATCTCCCATTTTTCCCCTGATTTTTTTCCTAGGTGATACTTTGGTTCAACTCTACTTTATGAAAATGAACTCATGAACTTCACCAATAAGACCTTTCTCCACTAAACGATATTCACTTTTGAAAAGCATCAAACTGAAAACAAGGATTCTGTATATGCTGTTTCTAAAATGCATGTATTTTAATATTTGTTTTAGGTTGCTTCACTCAAGAAGAATGTAGGCCAGTTCAGCGGCTTCCCATTTGAAAAAGGAAGTGACCAGTACAAGAAAAAGGAAGAAATGTTGAAAAAGTAACATTTTAAAACTTCTTAGCAATTAAAGTGGCATAATTTATGTTAATATAGGTATTTAAATGTTAAGCAGTGCAGCTACTTGGAAGCCAGTTTTCTGCTCAAGAATGTAATTCAATACAAAGCTTAGATGTAGTAGTAATATATTTCAAACTACTTGTTAGCTGTACTTAAGGATGGTTTAAAATTTGCACACAAGTGCCTGTAGTCCAAATCAGGATTTCTACTTTTATCAGTGGTGCTGCACAATTTTATTTTAGAGATTAGGATGTGTAACCATTGAAGGAAAGCTGTTAAATTGCATTAACTGACAGTCCCTTTTCTCTAGTTTGAGTGTTTTACATAATTTTTGTGGCACATATAATTGTAAGATAACAAAATGCAGATGGTGATGCTATTTTAAGCTTTGAAAACTTGATCAAAGATCTGTGCATTTTACAATATAAATATATATTGGTGTTTAACATCTTAATTTCAGGTGCTTTGAAATTCTGGATGTGGATACAGTTGGCCCTCCATATTTGCAGGTTTCACTTTCACAGAGTTGGTTATTTGTGAGTTCCTCAAGCACTTCTTTTCTAGGAGAACCTTCCCTCCCAGTGGCTCTGATCAGGCAGTGCAGCCCTTTAAAACCTGCCTCCAGTCGTCATCATTCTCCACCAGCCAATGCCTGGCCAGCTAAGGATCATAGCCTGATTTCTCAACACCACAAACTCTTTCCTGACATCCTAGACACACCCAGGGAAGGAGATGGGCAAGAGATCAGAAGCGTAGTGCCACCATGCTGACCTACACCTTTTCCCTCTCCTTTCCCTGACCTGGTTTGGATGCTGAGTGCCCATTCTTCTCACTATGCCATGGCCCCTTTACCACAAACACCCTTGCTGGAGTCCTGTGCCTCTTACTCTACAGAATGTAGAGGGCCAACTGTATTTAAATGGGCTTAGGAAACCTAGAATGTATCTGCCTATATTAAGGGAACACTGATACACCAAGTTTACTAAAGTATGTTCCTCTGCAGATACAGAAATGCAATGCTGAAGAGTATTTGTGAAGTTCTTGATTTGGAAAGGTCAGGAGTTAATAGTGAACTGGTGGCCAGAATCTTAAACTTCTTGATGCATCCAAAACCTTCAGGCAAGGTGAGAAGATAAACTGTCCATGCTATTCTCTTTCTTTGGGAAATGTAATGTAGGTGTCATTGTGTTTTCCTGCTCCTCATAATTCTCCCAAAGTATATACAGCAAATAAGGGAGCTAAACTAGCAGTTACAGTTGGGATGAACAAGATGAAATCTCCAAGAATATTTTTTGCAAGAGCTATTCAGATTTTTCTTGTGGAGGATAAAGGACACTGACGAAAAGTAAAGTTAAAGGGGAAATGTAAAGACAGTGTTCTTACCTGAAACTGCAGCGTTAACACTGGGTTGCACATTTATGTCTTCCTTTGAGTCTTTTACACAGCAAACATTTATTATAGTCAACATGTAACATTTATTATAGTCAAAATATTTTTAATGCTCTGCACCTCTACTGTGTTATCAGTTACTGTATTTGTGATAAATTTAACATTTCCTTCCAAGAGATTCTCAAAGCAAGTGGATCAAATAAGGTAGCTCTCAGACTGGAATGATAGCTTCCCTTTCCAGTCTGCTAAAATGCCTTGCCCCCTTATACAGCCCTGCTTTGCCCTTTAAAACCACCACTTTGGTGTATAAAGAATAATGCATCTTAGTTGTTGTTCAGAATGATTTACTGATCTGTGGTAGCATATTTCTGGTTGCTTGGAACTAATGGAAAGTACTGAGTCAGAGTTTATAAAAATATAATGTAATCTTCATTAAAATAACAAACAGGGGAAGATACTGGGTTGTTATAAGTATATCCAAACAGTACAGAACTTCAAAAGGTGTTTATCCCATTTCTTACAGCTTAACCCAGAACTTTCACATACACACAGGCCTTTGGCTTCTTTTTTTGCTCAAATGCTTAATTACCAAATCTGGGTCACACCTTCAGACCCAACTCAAAAATTGTTTAGTTTCTGCTCTGTCTCAATCTAGACCTCTGAGGAGACAACACCCCTGGCCTGAGGGCTCTGTCCTAGAGCTCTCTCCTTCTAAAAATATCACTGAAGGAATCTGAAAAATCCAAGTCACTGTGCCTCATATACAGACCTTCTCCTGTCCAGCCTCAGCCTCTCCCTCTTACCAGTGGTCTGGGTTTCTCTCATACAGGGCCACTTGGTTTCATGAGAACCTGTTGCTGGGCTTCCCTGCCACTCAGCCACACCTCCAGGCTCAGTCACAGCAGCAATCGAAAGGACAAAATATTACCTGATTACCTATATCCCTGCTTACAATATTAGATTGGTATTGTCTAGTTCAGTGGTTCCCAAACTTTGGTCCTCCAGGTTTTTTGGAGTTCAGCTTCCAGAAACTCCAGCCAACTTGGCCAACAGTTAGGAATTCTGGGAGCTGAAGTTCAAAACACCTAAAGGACAAAAGTTTGGGAACCACTGGTCTAATTACTGATATATATGGCACTACACAAGAAAGAAATAGTGATTCATTCCTTATAAAACAAAACTGTACTTGTTCTCTTCTTTTTTTAAAAAAAAAGTGGCAACATTGCGCTTGTCAAATTTTCATTTTTAGCATGCTGTCTGATAGTGAAATTGCTCTTCATTTCTCTAGTATCAGTACCCTCAAACAATAGGAGGTATGCAGTGTTTGTATATAAAATGATGTAAAGGATGCATCTGATGAAATGAACAGGAGTCCACACAGCTTCATCCTAGAAATTTCTTTTTTTAGTCTGAAAGATGCTGTGGGATTCCTATATATGTTTCTATGCTGAAACAAAGAAGCATGGCTACTAGTGTCTGTATTTTTATCTAAAAGAAACGTGTAATCTCATGTGTTCAAAGTGACATAATGTAGTTTGATATTCTGAAGAGGGTTAAGAAGTGGACAACAGTTAGTATAAATTTGACAGGAAAAGGCTATAAAATTGTTTATTCTCTTGATTTTCTCAATATTTAATAGCCACTGCCAAAATCAAAGAAAACACCCAGCAAAGGTGGTAAAAAAGAACGCAGTAGTTCTGGAACAGCACGGAAAGCCAAAAAGACCAAGTGTCCAGAGATCCTGTCAGATGAATCTAGCAGTGAAGAAGATGAAAAGAAAGAGAAAGAGAATCGTCTGAAGAAGAAAGTGAAGAGGAGGTAAAACTATTGAGACTACCCATATTAAAAACCAGACTATAGTAGTAGTAACACACTGGGCTTTTTTTTACTGATAAAGTGACCATCTACTAAGCACCTGGAGATACGATTCCAGATTTTATTGGATGCTCTGTAGTTTTTGTTTCTTGTAAATGAATTAGCCACCAGAGTTGCCCAGTAAAACCTGTAATTCAGTAACCTTATCCTTTCTGAAGTATTCATAGTAGACTAGAGATTGGGTGCTCCCAGATGGTGCTTTTCAAGTGCACTCCATGCAAAATTAGAAGTTCCAGATATTGCTCACCTATAATCCTGTGTTTCCCTGCCATTCATTTGATCTCTGTTTCCTTTCACCAAAAACAAAAAAACAAAAACTGTAAGTAGGAAAAGCACATTGCTGCAAACTACTAGCAGTATTGCTATGCGCTGTCCACACTGTCAAGAGAAAATGCACTTAGAGACTATTATATTCTGTCCATACCAGTGGGAGAGAGAATTATGGGGTTGTAATCAGAATTACAGGGTTGTAGTTGCCTTCTCTTGTTGTCCTCCCTGCCACCCTCCAATGTGCAGCTTGTAACTGCAGTTTAACCCAATGGTATTAACAGTGTTTAGTCATTTGCCACAAAACATAGTGACAGAGCAATGCTTGGCAATACTAAGAATTCTTTTTCTGGAAGCACCCACTGAACCTTGAAAACAGACTAGATTGTGACAATGTAAGTATGGCTAATAGCTCTCTCCCAGGGTCTACAATTTATTAATTTACCACATCAAATTGATATCTCCATGTGGCTAATATTAAAAATCATTCCATGTGTCTGACAGGGTCACCGTAAGGGCACGCAGGCAGGAAAGCTGAAAGGCGGAAGTTAGGAAAACTTTGGTCAAGCCAAAGTGACTCAATCTGTCACGTTGCCAGGGATCCCTGGAAGACATTCTGACCATCAAACAGACAAAGGGCCTTTTGCACTGATATGGCAGCTCAATAGAATCACAATCAGCCTGCCAAATTTGGGCAATTTCCACTCTACCTGTGCTGTTTGTCTCACTTGGGTGGAGTCATTCACAAAGGACTGAGAAAACATTCAGCCGGAGATGTCTGTTGTTCAAGTCTTTTGATGTAACCTCCCATGCTATTGTTTTCCCAGGGAGAGAACTAGCCCTCCAGCTATATTTTTTTCTATAAAAACCCCATGTTTTTATCTGTTCGTGGGTTCGTTGACATTTTCCTCCTGAATCCCTGTCAGTCTGTCTTACCTCAGCCCCCCCTTCCCCTATTCTGAGTTTCGTTGCTCTCAATCTCCAGTCTTCAACTTTGGCTTTCTGTGTATCAGGTCAAGGTGTAGAGTATTGCCCAGAACACCCCAGAACAAAATCCCTATTAATTTTCCTTACTTTCTTCTTCATTAGCTCTTGAATGAATGCGTGAGAGTGTGTTGTTGTTTGCTTTAATTACTGAGAGTTTAATAAAATCTTTAAACTGAACAACTTGCCTAGTTCTTGGCGTGGTCTGACTCTGTAAACTTTGGGTCACAAGGTCCTGCAAAAGTTACCCTGCCTCTTATAAAGCTAAAGCAGTGCTCTGAGCTGATTTTCCCCACAATTTTGACAGATTTTGGGAATCCCCTTAAGGGAGCCCCAAGCAAGCAGGGTAACAGCAAGGCCTGTAATACCTTTGTTCTAGGGTTAATGAGTTCAGTATGCCTCAAATAACTGTAGCCTGTAAATTTAGAAATAAAACACTGTTGCAACAAACTTCAAACTCTGTTTGTTAGATAATACAGGGTGACAACAGAACTAAAAAAGCCCATTCTCTAACAAGGTAGGAGTATAGATAGAACTGGAGCCAAGTAATGTAGTTATCATTTCTCTGACTGGAATGTATGAGAATGTATGTTTCTAATCATTGACAGTGTAAAAGCTAATACTTATTTGCAAGTGGCATGCATTGTAGTATGTTTTAATATTCTTATCTCTCCTGCAGCAGCCTAAAAAATCATCAAAAAAAGAAAAACCCAAACAAAAGACAGCTTCCAAAAGCAAAAAAGGCACGAAGAATGCTTATGTCAAGAAAGCAGATAGCAGCACAACCAAGAAGAATCAGAACAATTCCAAAAAAGGTATGCCCATATTTCAGACAATGCATCTCAGGCTCCTGCAGTAGAATTGGGATTTTCTTGAATAAGATGCAACATGTATTATAACACAGTGACTAAGTTCACTAATCTTCACTATTATATAATGTTTCTGCTTTTCCACGTTCACCACTGAGTACACAGGAGCTAACAGCAGAAACCTCCCCTCATCCCACCTGGAAATGGTACAGTTAGATCCCCTGATGGAATTATAATTGGGCTTAATAAAAGTTAAGAGCTCATGCCTTCACTGTTGAAGCTTGCTAGGACCTTTCTACATTTCAGTGCTTAGTCTTTCAATGATTTCATACTATATTAAAATGTTAAGAAACGAGGGCCTGTTATTTTGAATAGATGATCACAGTAGAGTTCAAATATACCAATTGTACAGATGCTCTCACTTGAAGTCGTTTTCTACACTGCTTTCTGCGTCTAATAATAGGGTGGTTGATCAATGGTACAGAGACCAATATAGCTACACATAATTTTGCTTTCCTCCATCTATTCAAGTTAACACAAATTCTTCCCAGGAATACAGTGAAGCTGATAGGGACGCATTAATAAAGCAATGTCAGAAAGTCATTTTTCTCCTGTCAATGTCTATGTTGTTCATTGTAGTCAAAGACCAAGAAATAGTCTGATTCCATTATTCTTACAGTGCTCTGAGTATACACATTATATTTTATGGAATAACATCCCCCCCTCTGAGAAAAACCACTGAGATTCAGTGTAAATGATGAAAGGCAGCATAAGCTGTGTGCCTTCAGGTTATTTCTGACTTACAACAACTCTAAGGCTCTATCATGGGGTGTTTTTTTGACAAGATTGTTTGGAGAAGGTTTGTCTTTACCTTCACTTTCTGAAAGAATGTGACTTGCCTGCAGTCACCCAGTGGTTTTCTGTGGTGGGGTTGGGGTTTAAACTCTTGTCTCCAGAGTCACAGAGCAGTACTCGTACCATTACACCATGCTGGCTCAGAGCAGTTATATGGAAATACAATTGCACACATTCTAATAGAGTTCTGGTTATATTTGAAGGCTAAAACTTCATCGTAAGGGTGTATTTTTGAAGAGACATTTGAATATAGGCAACTGATCTCACATAAGTGGTAGTCATGGAAGTTTCTCTTGTGCATGGCTGTAGACATGGATAGCAGGAGAAATGAACAGTGGTTAAGGCAGCAAAAGACAGTTGGCTGAGGACTGGAACATTTATTTGGTGGATCAATGATCAGGGTAGGGTGAGCAAAGAGAAACCAGATCTCACAAATTCATTTTGAAACTTCACTTTGGAAATTTGCAAAGAGATTTTCTGATACGGAGAACAGTTGTTCAAGAATTCAGAGTTGAAAAGCACTGTTCAGTACAATTTGCAGTTCTTACAGTCCATACCAAAAGGTCAACTTGTGAAAAAGGAAAATGACAAATCATTATTATTTGTATTTCAATGACAAAATATCCTTATTTTAGAAAGTGAGTCAGAAGATAGTTCCGATGATGAGCCTTTAATTAAAAAGTTGAAAAAGCCACCTACAGATGAAGAACTGAAAGAAACAGTGAAGAAGCTGTTAGCTAATGCTAACTTAGAGGAAGTTACTATGAAACAGATTTGTAAAAAGGTATGCATTTGACATTAGTTTAGTATCCTGGGTATTTTGTGTGCTGGTTAAAAACATGTGTGCGTGTGTGTTTCATGTGTTCCTATGATCCCTTGCTGCAAGAAGAGATTGAAATGATCTCAATTCATTGCTTCTGTTTTCACTGAATGCCATCTAATTCGTGTGTGTGCATGTATACAGTAGTAGTTAAGTTGCACCTTGAAAGATAATGAACAAGTTGTGTAATTTGTACATGTAAGCTCTGACATCCCCAGTCTAGCTTGTCCAAATCCTTCCCTTCTTCCAAGATCCTCACGACAAGGATATAGTATTTTCTTCCCCATTCCACCCTCTTTTATATTTAGAGCAACCATGACAGGATGGTTAAATGAAGATACAGATGCTAGCTAGTTGTTGCAAAGTGAGTTTCATTGCTGGGCAGAGATCAGAATTCCCAATTTTAATTTGGCATTTCTAACATATATTTGGATATTGTATCCCCCACCTCCCCTGCAGCATATAGGGGCATTGTGATTTGTTCAACTTCCTATGCCTTTGTTCCGTTAAACAAAGGCATATATCTGTTCAGGCATTCATTAGTTCATGCATGCTAGAAGAATGAGGGCAGGGAATTGGAATCTTGAGGGAGAAATTTGAAACCTGAGGTCACTCCTGACTTCTCATTGTGGAGTGGAGTCACAGATTTAACCAGTACCCGTAGCTATAGTCTGTAGAAATGCTGTATGTATAATAGCTGAGGAAGATAATGACAAAAAAGATTTTTTTATAATTTCCCCAGTGCAGTAGTCCTATTACAAATTGCTGTCCTTTACACCTGCTATTAAGATCCTTAAAAAACACAGGAGAACCTGTTTAATCTAATTGGACCCATAGTTATCAGGGGTATGTTGTGATTAATTACTTGACTAACTTCTTTGTTGAAATGGTTGTTGCAGGTATATGAAAGCTATCCTTGTTATGATTTGTCTGACAGAAAAGGCTTCATCAAAAAGACAGTGAAAGAGGTAAATATTTGATCATGTCCAATTGCAACAACAAAGCTGCTCTTTAAATTTGGAGATCTTGGGTAGTAAGAAGGTATCAAGTGCTCAACAGAGTTTCTGAAATTATGTCTGAATTTATTTATTAGCATGCTTAGCTGCATTCTTGGGATGGCATGGAGGAGAAATCCACTACGTTTGGGTTTATCCCTACGTGCCAACTGGAACCGGCAGGATTTCTCAATCTTTCAGTTACGACTGTTAGAATCCCTCCCTTCTCCAACAGTTTTCTTTTACCTACCGAGTGAACCGGTCGGGATTTAGCCCTTCTCCAAATAGTTGGCGTATTAGGTTTAGTATGGAAAAGAAAAAGGAAAAAGGAGCTGAGTTTAAAAAGAAAATTACAGAAAGAGATAAATTCCCAGATGCCCACCGCTCCACAAGGCTCTGAGGAAGGAATAAAGGAGAGCGCAAAGGTTGCCTTGTCTCAGATACCCTCAGATCAGTGGGGTTCTGAGTGTGGGAAAGGAGAAAAAGGAAAAGGCAGATTATCCCAGATGGCGGCCAATCCACAAATCTCTGAGGATGACAAAAATGAAGTGCTCAGAAAAGTCTGTTTCCTCTAGTGAGAGTGAGTTAGAGGAAGTACAAGTGGTGTGCAGCAGTAAAAAAAATTGATAAGATGGACGATAAGGTTAAAAAAAATGGCGTTACTTACCAGGAAGGATGCAAAAGGTAAAAAGAAGGAGTCAGGATTGAGGTCTGGCTCTGCTAAGGCGCCAAAAAAGGCACCTCCAGCGCCTGGATTTCAAACGGTCAATTTCTTCTTCTTCATCTTGTTTTTTCCGATTCCAAGGAGACGTGAGGGGCTCGAAAGGAGCGTTCCTCCGAGGCCACGGAAGTTCCAGAGAGGCTGACACAGCGTCCAGTAGGCTTGAGGGCAGAAGCGTCGGAAATTGGTTTTGGAGCATGCGTGGCTTCTCCCCTCTACACAGGTCTGCGCAGCTGTGTAGAGGGGAAATTATCCTTCCTCCGCCCCTTTCTCCCCAGCAGCCATTTTGGAATGACCGTGAAGGCGCTTTTAGCGCAGGAGCAATTCAGTTCCAGCAGGGTGAAGGCTGGCCTTTGGAAGGTGGTCAGTATATGAGGCAAGCTGCTTCAGATATTTACAGGGACGAATATATGAGAAGAGGAGGTGAGAATAAATTCATCGCTAGAGATGTAAGACAATGTTTTATGAGTCCCATGGTGAGATTTTATAATGAGTATAGGCCTAATACAGTTTAATGTCTACTGCTAATGAATTGCAATCGATAATTAAACAATTTCAAAGGAACTAGGAAGCATTATAGTAATGAAAAATCAATTTAATGATTGGAGTAATGCAAGTATATGAATTTTCAACTTGATTCTGATATGATGAAGTCTGCAGTGAATGAGAGAAGTAAGGTAGGAGAATTAAGAGAAAGGGAAAATATTGGAAGTTAATCAAAATAAAGTAAAGGAGAAAGGGATCGAGCTTAGAGGAGGATAGGACAAGTTGGTGCTAGTGGTAAAAGGGTTTGAGAAAGTCAAATGATGTGAGCATCCTGGATATGGAAATGGATGGGGGCCCAAAGAGGAGGAGATGCAATTTATGGGAAGAATTGGGTTTGCAGGGGAGGAAAGGAGGCAGGTGAACACAAGTGTTGTTTCAAACAGAATTTTGGGAGTTTTAAAAAAAAATTTTTGCATACTTTGGGTTTGGACATGAAATTAGAACAAGGAAGGTAAGGAAAAGGTAGTGGGGTACTTAGTAATAAAAGGAAAATATGATGAATTCCAATCCAAAAATGTTTAAAGACCTGATACAAGCTGAGTGGGAGTCACCTTTGAACACCGCAGGACGTTAATTAACATAAATAAACTTTTTTTTTCCTAAAGAAAGAATTGGAGTCCCAAAATCCCATTGGTGGATGAGCCCATAGCAGCGCTGATATCGGGGGCATTGGTTCCCGGAAAAGGGAATAAATGCTGAAAAAATGATGAGAGATGGGTGGAGTAGCTTTCAGAAAGCCCATGAAATTTAAAGCTAGCTTTGAAATCAGTGGCAGCATAGTTTTGCTAGGGCAGCGTTTTTATGGATGCAGGAAGTTACGGAGTCTGAGGAAGTAAGTAATATTGTGGTAAAGTGTTGGAGGGGTAAGGTTTTGAGTATTTGGCTGATGAAAGTTATGATACAGTGGCATTGTGGCAAAAAGATGGGTGCTGTAGTGGTTGCCAGGAGGTTTTATGGTTAAGGCTTAAAGGCAAACCAAAATTAAAATAATTTAGCTTTTGTGCCATTTAAAGGTGAGTTGCTTTTTGGTGGTCAGGCATTGGAAAAAAAGGTCTGATAGAAAATAGAGGAAAAAGCAAGTGAATCCCAACTTTGCAGAAAAAGAAGGTGGATGGGAAGTTTTTTGGGGGATTTTTACCCCTTTGAGGAGGTAGAGGACTGGGAAGACAATCAGATTTCGGGTTTGGAAGAAACAGTAGAATGAGAAAGAGGACATTTAAAAAGGACGGGCAATTTGGTAGACAAATAGGGAAAAGATGAGGATGGGGTTTGCTAAAAAGGGGGGGAGCTGGGTTGACAGAAGGTTTTGGAAATGGGGGGGAAATTTCTGCACTTCAGCACCTTGGTCTCAATAACAACGGATAAGGGGGTTTTAAAGGTTGTAACATTGGGTACAATTTTTTTTAAAGATATTGTCTTTCCCAATAGCCAGAATTTTAAGGGGAAGATGTTTAAAAGAAATAGTTCATCTATTGGTGATTGGTCAGTGAGGAATTCAGAAGAACAAAATTTTTTCTGGATTTTATCCATTTTTTGACAGTGCCCAAAAGCAATGGGAAGCTGTCCTGTGTTAAAATTTAAAATATCTCAACCAGTTTGTGAGGTTTTTGGGGTTCAAGTGGAATGTTTCAAACAATAAAGGGAATTTCATTAGGGGATTGGATGGCCTCCATTTTTGAAGGAAGTGTATTTTCATGTGCCCATGGATGTCAGGGACAGGAAATACCTGGGGTTTAGTGCATGAACAGGCATTTCCGTTAGAGCCCTCCCTTTTCGGGTTTGGGCTTCAGCCCCAAGGGTTTTTAAAAAAATTTTTTTATGCCTCTGGTCATTGCTAAGACAACAAGGGGTGCATCTTTATCCATTTTTAGACTTTTGTAAAGGGCCCATTCTCAAGAAAAATTGCTTCAGGATTTGAGACAGACCATTCTCTGTTTACAGAGGCTTGGGTTCCTAGTAAATTCGAAAAATAATGAATCAAAAAATTGCTGAATTTGGGTGCTAGATAGACATGGAGAGAGGACTAGTGTCTATAGAGGAGCAGAGACAGAAGGTCAAGCAGGATTTTCCGAGGTGTTATGAGATAGCAATTTTAAAGATGTTGCTCGTGTTATGGGAATTCTAGTTCAACGGTTTTATGCTCTGGGGAAGGTTCCATTCCAGGGATTTCAGAGACTCTGGGCCCCCATAGAACAACATTGGAAAGAAAAAAACATTATTTGGGGTCTTTTCCCCCCAGTTAAAAGGGGTGGAGTTGGTGGGCGAAAAATCCAATTTAAAAAAGGTTTATTAGGATAGAAAAAATATAAAGGTTACAACAGATGTGAGCCTACAATAGCGCAGTGTGGGGTTTTGGGCCCCGGGGGGGTTTGGGGAAAGGGCAAAAGGGACAATATCTATTTTCCCAAAGCTGAAAGCAGTTTGTTTGGCGCTCCTACAGTTTTTCATTTATGAAAGGTCGCGTGGTTGGGGGCAACATAACAGCAAAAGGGTTGTTATAAGGGGGTCTGAATTCAAAAATTTTTGGTAGCAGAGGTGGACAGGCTTTCCCGCTGGGGGGAGAAAATCTCATAGTTCGTGGTTTGTTTGAAAGGAAAGTTAAATGTCAGGGCAATTTTTGACAGACACAGTTTGCATCCAGGGGAGTGGATGTGAAATTTTGCAGTATTTTAAAAACCACAGGAAATGGTGCCCTTTTAGATGGCTTTTTCTTCAAGAAGAAATGCGAGACTGAAAAGGTTTTTAGTAAAGGGGATGTAGGTGGAGGCAATAGACGCTTTGTCAGTTCCCCCGGCCGAGGGGATGACATTTTGCCTTTTTCCCCTGCTCCAGATCATGCAGAAGGTGCTCTTGAAAATAAAACAGGAGCTAGCAGAAGTTTGCCCCACATTGGCTGAGGAGACCACGGTTTTTTTCAAGAAAAAGTTGGTGAGGAAACCATGGAAGTCAAATTCAGAGAGATCTGCTTGAGAGGAAAGCCTTAGAGACGCATATTCTCTTTTGCAGTGATTGAAACTATTTTTTATCAAAAAAAAAACACGAACATTTATAACATGACTTGGAAGGCTTTTGGACAATGGAGTGTTTTGAGTAGCTCAGCTTGGCAGACATAATTAAGCATATTTTACAGTTTACAGGGTGGGTTCTAAAAAGGTTTAACCAATTTTATAAAAAGGCAAATGCAATTGCCGGTGATGTTAAATTATAAGGGAAATCTTTTTCAGCTCATCCGCATTTAAAAGGTTCCAGGGAGCTACAATTTCGTCTTTTCCAACAAAACATAGTTTTCAAGTTGGGATCAATCTTTTAAATGGTTAAGAAAAAACAATTTGAGTAAATTAGGGGGCTATTAAGGAGATGACTTTTAAGATGGCTTTTTTATAGCTATAACATCAGCTAGGTGGTTAGAGCTAGCGGCTTTGTCTGTAAAACCGGCCTTTTGTAAATTTGAGGAGGATAAAAAGCACTCGTTGGATCTACCTTTTCTTCCAAAAGTCTGGAGAAAAGGTCCGGATGTCATTTTTTGCCCAATTTTTTTTACCAAAAGCTTATGGGAAAAAAGGTGGCATACTTGGGGGTTTAAAAAGAGCAGTCAGACTTTATTAAAAAACTCTGGTAAAATGAGGCTTTTTTATTTTAATCCAAGGACTTTAGGGGAAAGGCTTAAAATGGTAAATTTGGGAGATGGATAAAAAGATTTTTCCCGTGTTAGTTGTGGGCAACGAAACCTAAAAAAATTTTTGGGCCCCATTCAACGAGGTCGATGGCAACTGGCATTGCTTTACGTGGTAACTGCATCATTGCTGGATATAAGTTTGCAGCTGGGTTTGGGCGAACCCTTAACCTTTATAAACATTATAAAATTGATAATTAAATCAGTCAGGGATTTTTGAGGCTGTGTTAGTAGTGTTGAAACCTTAAGGACATTCCCACCCAGGGTGTGGCCTGGGTACTTCCCCAAACGTGTGGATTTCCCTCCATGGTCCCAAAAAGAATTCTTACCTTGAAGATTCATTCTGGGGAGGAGGAGGAGGAATCCAAATAAATTTCACAGTAATACAATCTCTCAGTTTGCTAAATTTCACTTTATCTTATTCTATACCTGTATATTTTAAAAACTTAATTTAATCCTTTAAAATTTTCTTGTAAATAAATCCTTTAAAATTTTTAAGAACTTTCCCTTTCAAGTTATTTTGTAGTCATTTACAGCATTGATAGTTTATTTTGCAGGGAAAAGGGGGGGTTTATGAAGTATTCAAAAGATTTAAATGTACCCAAACTTTTCTCTTTTTTGCTCATTTCATGATCCAGTAAGGAAAAAGGTCCAAAATGTTTCCCGTGGATTTAAATATTTTACAAACACCAGCAAAAATATTTTTGTCTTATTTTTTTTTTTTATGTTTGGTATAGTGTAGTGTTAAATCAGGGAAAATTTTACCAGCTTGATGTTTAGTGTTATGGAAATTACTTTAACTTTTAAAAATTTTTTGATGCAGTTCTTAAGTTTTTGCATGGCAGTACATGTTTCCTACTTTTATTGGTATTTTCATTTCTTTGTAAAGTAGATGTACTATAGCTGTTGTAGATTTTATGCATTGTAAAGTGAGAATTTTTTAAAAATCAGTTAGTATGAAAGCTGTTGTATCTGTACATACACATGCAAAAACTGTCAAATGCTACAGTATTGGGCATTACATTTATTTGGAATAAATACCAGTTTTCTCAATCCAGAGTAAGTCATATGTCCTAACTACAAATTACCTAAATTGTTTTATACTATCTTGCATGTGTATTCATCAGAGCATTGTCAAAGCATGATAACTCATACATAGATGTTATTTTTGTACTTTTAAAAGCTTTCTGTTTGTATATAGCTAAATTCAGATGTCTTTGCTTTAAAAAGGAAAATCATTGTGTTTTTTAGAAGATTTATGACCAATGTCAGTGTTGGGGCTGGGACTGATTAGGAAGCAAGTATAACTACTGTGCAAAAGAGATGGCATTTGTTTGCCTTGTAAGGAAATTGTTTATTCATTCATTTTTCAGTGTTTAACAGGGTAGAGTGGGCTCTGGTCAGCTTAAATCCAGAGGCTTGACATGATGCCCTACATGGTGAGGTTAACACATAGGAAAAACAAGTGTGGTATTGATTTATAAAATTAGTCTTCCCTTTGTGAAGTGATCATGTTTAGTGTATGTAATGCCACTTGTTCTTGGGAAATACATGCCCAGGAAACCAAGTGGTCCCTTAGGTAAGAATAATTTCAGAAGAGAACTTGGAACACTTTTGTGATATATGCTGGCCAATTTAGTATTGCCGTGGCTTGGCTATATCTGTAATGGAAGTATATTTAAATATGGGAGGATAGATAGGTGGTTAAATATATTAGCCTAAATACAGTTGCTAATCATCATTTGTGAAAATCCCATCAATTTCAGTTTGTCTGTTCTAGCTGAGGCTAACATTAAATTCAACTCAATGGCTTAAGTTAGTCCCAGTCAGATAAGACTCCTTGAATTACATATTGAATGGTAAGTAGATCTCATTGAATCAGAAGGTCCACTCCAGTTGTGACTGGCACTTGGATTTGGCCCAGTAAGTTGAAACACCTGCTGGTTTGGTCTAGTGTGCCTAAATTAAAATCTGAGAACTGCAAACAATAGGTTAAATCAGGGGCGTTAGCTGTGATGACTAGGACTGCTTGTGATATACAGTCCAGTGGTCTCTGGTGAGTTTCATAATCCCAACTGTAGGGTTAAATTCAGTGTTAGTCTCCCATTTAGAATTAGCAAGTCCCATTCATTTCAGCAGACCTGGTGCAAGTAGACTAATGTTGGATTTAGCCCAATTATTAATAAAATTTTATTGGTTTAGAATTAATTGACCGCAAAACTGTTTTGTCAGTAAAGGTATGATCATGAGTTAGAGCTTCCAAAAATGCCAAATAAGTATGTGTCATAATGTGAAGTGTAATTAATTTCTCCATGACTGTATTGATTACAAGCACTGCGGGTTTTAAATATTGTAGTAATATGTGGTTGAAGAGTCAAAGATAATAGATCTATATTCTGAAAACATTCAGCAGCTGTTAAGCTGATCTGTCTTCACCGTTTTTACCACTTTCTTTGCATGTAACCCTTTATATTAAGACTGAGTGTAACTGAGTTTTTTATTCAATAAATGTCTTTAAGGAAAATGTATATTTTGATACTTCAATACATGTACAGTAAAATTGATACAGAATCAAAGGTGCCTGTTGTGTGTCATCTACGCAAACTTCTTCTTGCTTTATAATGTGCAAAAGTAAGCAAACCCGAAGAATGAAGCAGAGATTTTAGACTGGGCTGTCATCAGACCCTTTTCAGCAGATGGTGCAGTGCTTTCTGTTAGCAGCAGTTATTAACCTAAATCCAATGTAGTCTCAGCTAGAGCAGGCCCGCTGAAATATAATTTACCATTTAGCAGTAGATTCAGTGGATCTGTTATAATTGGGACTAGCAGTTGGATTCAGGCCATTCTGGGTAAGAAGAGGTTTGGCCTCCAAACAGATGGCAACAAAAGCATTCCTTAGACTAAAATCCTCGCAAAGCTGTGAACTATCCCAGAAAAAGCATGTAACTTTAACCCTTCCCTCTGGCCAATATTTTGTTTCCTTGTTCATATGACTAGTGTACAGTGCTTCTGTGCATCTGCGCCTATCTTCCTTTCAGCAAGTGGGATAATCATGGCATGCTCACCTTCCTTCAAACTTTCTTCAGATAGGAAGGTGTCTCCTGCTGTAGAGTACACTTCCTTACCTCATTATTAAATTACTAAGCCAGATCCATTTTCTGTCAGTGCACTGTGCAGACTTCTTTGAAATATTTAAAAGTGCGGTTGAAGTGGTAAATGAGTACAGCTAATACACAAATGGAGCATATAAGGTGTGTTTGGAGAACTACAGAAGCAGGCAGTCCTTTTATCAGAGTGAAAGTTTACAATGTGATATGAGAGCTTCATCTGTTTCACTTCACAAAATTATACTACATTGATACTACTTTAATTGCCATGGCTGCATCCTCAGAATCCTAGGATTTGTACTTTGGTGAGGCACTAGAGACCTCTGGCAGAGGATTCTAAATCCCTCATGAAACTGCAAATCTCAGGATTCTGGAGAAAGTAGCCATGGTAGTAAATGTGGAGTTTATATGCTATACTTGTAAGTTAATTATAAAATAAATTGGGGAAAAATTTCTAGTATGAAAGAAACCCTTGTGAGCTGTATAGAAGTCTTTGCACCAATGGATTTAATTTTGGAGAGGGATGCTCGTTCTGGAGGGCATGGCCATCAGCCTCAGTAGCCAGTTTCACTCCTGACATGATGAATTCTTTCAGTCTGTTTAAGGGCTGCCTTTGTGTAAAACATTTCTGTATGGCTTTTAAGTAAGTCTACTCTAAAGTATTGCGGGGGGGAAATACAATGATTGGAAACAAAAAGATACCAACTCTTGTATTGAGTGAACTCAGGCTAGGCAAGTGGAACCATAGCTGCTGGTTCCATGCTCATGCCTGCATATCCAACTGTGGACCCAGCTTCTCCATGCACCAAAGTTCATGTGCTTGGCTACACACAGTTGGAGCCCTGGGCTTACGGAAAGTAACAGGTGTATTTGTTTAAATGTGCAGATCATTGGTCACCACTATACACACTGTATGAGACGTAACAGCTGCCCATTGCTACTAAGGCCATATGAGACCATGTTCATGTACTGCCTCACCATGTTGCTGTTTTAGAACTAAGCATTATCTCTTTGGCCCCAGTCATCGAGGCATGACTTTTGCTCTGCGTTCACACCTCTTTCAGCAATATATGTTCTTTATATCAGACCAATGAAATTTGGTTTAGCGGGCTAACAGATGAAAGAATGAGTGAGCTACATTTTGGACCAGGTAGGGAGGCTGCTGCATTTTGGGACATGCAGTGTATTCATGTACTATAGAAAGCAGCAGCTGTAGTTCCTCCTGTTGCTAACACAGTTGCAAAAATGACCACTATTTGTACCAGTAGTCCACAAAGTTTTTCCACAGAAACTAGGATGAGGTAGCACTTGCAGAAGCAATTTACATTAAGATCATGTGGGTAACTATCTGTGTGGGCTTAAAGCAGGACAGGGATCATGTAACCTATGAGCCACAGGTAGCTCCAGAGCCCCACTTCTGTAGCCCCAAAACTCCCCAACCCTCAAAAAGGTTTTTACATTTTCCACTGATTTGGGGGCAATTTTTCATCAAAAACCAGCCCCAAATATGGTAGTTCTTCCACCTCTCCAAGCTAAAAAAACAAAGGAAAAAAATGGCCCAAATAGTGGCCAGAAGTGGCACAATATCATTTGCAGTGCACCCCAAATGTGACAGTGCAGCCTAAAATTGCCCCCTGCCCTCCATTGCAGATACCCATCCCAGCTTGAATGAAAAATTATTAAGAGGGATATATTTACACTTATACTTTCATTTAAATGATGTTAAGCATTTAGCATATAAAATAAAATGCTTGTGTCTGAATAGCTTATTGTACTGCAAACATCTGCGACATTAAAATGGAGTTCAGTTCCTAATTTTTTTTTATTATTTTCAATGTTACCGGCAACTCCCTCTCTTCCTAACTGAATAGATTTTAAATAGATTTTAAAATAGGTTAAAATAGATTTTGAAGGGTTGTATTGAAAAACAATCTTAGGAGTCAAAGAGTGATCACTGCAAAGCTAACAGCAGAATAATGTAATATTGAATATTAAAAGAGTTCAGAGGAAATTTAATAGACAATGTTTAGGAGTTCAATGAGAGCCTACATTGTATCATGGCCAACACTGAAGGAATCATTCTGTACAGACATGCCTCAGTTAACAAAGACTCTGACAAAGGAGCTTGTTTTACAAAGTCTTTATGCCAACTCAGCCCTTCTATTCCTTCTGTCTACCTGGAAGTTTTTTATCAGCATCAGCAGTGGAAAGATAGTGAAGGAGGGCTGGAGAAACAGACAGAGTCAGGTTGCAGTAGCATGTCCACAGTAAACAATGCAATAAAGCTTGGGCTGGGAAAGAATGGAATTCTGTCATAGCTACTCCTACTGCAACTGTGTGTGTGTGTGTGTGCCTGCCTACAATAGGCAAAGTAAGTTACAGTTCCCTCCAGAATTCCTTACAGAGCGTGAACAAACAGCAAAACAAAGAGAAAAGAGGAAAGGAGATAAGCCTGCCTCATCAGCGTGTTGGTTGGTTGGTTTGGTTTTTTTTGAAAAAAGGAAAAAAACAGCTAAGTTTGACCACCTGAATGGAAGCCATAAATGGGGGAAGGTGAAAGAAAAAAAGATTTCCTGGATGTGTTTCATATGGAGTTTTCAAGTGGTCTCTATAAGGTTCCAAATGTTTAGTTATGCAAGACTTAATTTGCCTGGTTGTTTTCATTTCACGTATGCATATGGTTAATTTTGAATAAAAAGTTTGTTGAAACATGTTGAACTGCTCTTCTTTTTTGTGATATAGAAATTTATCTTTACTCTTCCTGTTTTATTTCTGCTTCTGTTACCAAATTTTCTGTTAACAAAATAATGCCCAGGAACACATCTACTTCATTAACTAGACTATACAATAGATCCCCCATATCTACAAGGAATTCGTTTCCAGACTTAACATGGATGGCAAAATCCAGATAACACCAAGCACTGTAATTTGACCTTCAGGCCTGAGGGAAGAAGATAGCTCCACCACCCAGCTCTGTTTTCCTTCCCAGCAGGAGTTGGCAAACAGCCTCTTTCCTAGGAGCCATATCCAAGGAGAGGCCTGGCTGCTTGGAACAGTGTGCCTCTCTTGGCCAAGGAAGGAGTATCCATCTCCTTCCTTGGCCAAGAGAGGCTCCAGTTCCAGGTGAATGAAACTATGGATACCAGTCACGTGATTATGAAGGATCCACTGTACCTGTATTTTCATACAGATTTAAACTAAAAGAGATAATTGGAAGACATTGACATCTGATGGCCCACAACACAAATGTGACTTCAGGAATGCCATCTGTTCTTTCCTAGTATTAAAAAAAAAAGGCAACTTGTCACTTGGGGAATTGTTCAAGAGATTGAAGAGGTTGTGTTGAAAATGTGAAAGCCTGTTTTCTTGGGGAATTTCCCATTTTTATTGATATTCCTTAATAAAGGTACTTAGAATTACTGCCTGTACGCACACAGAATAAAGAAGGTAAAAATATCTCTTCCGTACATGTTGACTGAAATGTTACACTGGATAGATAATAAGATGCTGATGGATGTCCTTTGCCACTCTGCCCACCTCTTAGTAATCATGTCAGGGGGAAGGAGGCATGTTATGGAGGTGAGGGCACTATCCTTACCCATCTTGTGCATATGTGTCTCACTCTTCCCTGCTTTAGCAGTAGCAATTTGCAGTTCCCTTCTTCATTGTTAAAAAGGAAAATTGATACTGAAAAGAGAACTTGCAGAAGAAAGTTTCTGAAAAGGGACCTTGGTTTGTAATATGGGTGTAACATGAAAATTTACTTCCTGTTGGGGTTTTTAAAAGAATTTGATGAAGAATCCTGGTTGAACTATAAAGAAGACATGGCAGAAAGTTCTCAGTGGACAATACTTTGTTGTGAGCCAGACCAGGCCACAGGTCCCTTCTCCTGCTTTTGCTTCAGTTGACGCACAGTTTATGTATGAAGCATCAAGTACACCTTATGTTTTTGTTCAGATGAGCCACTTCATAATGCATCGGTTGAAGTCAGCCCATGAAGTCAACCGAAGCATGACTAATACTAACCACAGATGATGGGCTTGGGGGAAACAAAGTGTACTCAGTCAAAAATGAAAGCTTCTAGCCATAAGGTCATAAACTTACATTTTCAGTTGAATAGCTGACCATATGGCCATGTGCCAGCGTGGTATAGTGGTCTGAGTGTTGGACTATGAGCCTAGAGACCAAGGTTCAATTCCCTGTTCAACCATGGAAACCCACTGAGTGACCTTGAGTGTGTCACACACTCTCAGCCCCACTTTGTGATAGGTCTGCCTGGGCAGTGCATGATTGCAAAGCTCACTGCAATTAATTTCTATTATGATAAAATATGGTTTATCATGACATTATGTAGGCTATAGGGTCTTGCTTCTCAGTAGGCATGATCAAACACAAATGAAGGAACATTTTCCAGTTTTTTTATTGCATTGTCTTTAAGTCACCTTACATACCATGCTCCACAGCAAAAAGAAAAAGAAAAAAAAGATTGCCTTTTAAAAATGTTTTCCTGGATTTAGAAGGCATGAATTTTATATACACATTAGAAAAATGAACATGCTTAAACATTAGTTTCAGAAGATTTTTTTTAAAAAAAACAACAACTTTGGGATCAACTGTTAAAAGTGAACCCACTGACTTCCTGAATGACATTTTAGACATCTTAAATAAATGCAAGAAAGTAATTTCCATATTTGAGCATATTTTTGCTTCCTGTGATCAACAGGTGCTTTCACTGCTTAAGCATGTATTCCAATGCAATGATTTACAAGTATTTATGGTGTAAATGGTTTCACAGTATGATTCTCAATTTTGTCTTAATGCTAATTACTAGAAAATGCTTACTCATGCCTACAGAATTGCAGTTCAAGTGCAACCCTTGCATTTCTAACAAAAATCTCAATTTGTTGTTTGGCATTTTTATTTGCTCTCCAACCTACAGCAGGATTACTGAATACCAAGAAGAATAATTTTAGATATGGAACAGTAAGCTTGTCTTAGCCAAGTATTCTCATTGTTCTTCATTTGATGAATTCAACAAGAAATGCAGGAAAATATGCACCCTCATTTCCACATTTTACACTTCATACTATAAAAGTTTTCTTGATTATAGTCCACCTACCAAACATTTATCTAAATATCAGCAGTTCAGCTTAAGGATAACCTGGGGTTTCTTAACAGATGAGCAACAGTTTTCAAATCACAAATCTGAGAGAATCTTTGAAAAGCAACACAAACGGCTGCCCATGCTTCCATTCTAATGTTATGTTTCAGAACGAAAGCATAAAAGCAACACAACAAAAGATCTGTGTGCAAATGTGAACATCCTCCACTGTTTAATGTTTCAATACACTGCTTCACTAGAATACATACGGTTTTTCTTCTGGGATTTTTGATCAGAGACTTGGTGTTTTTACAACCAAGAGCCCAATCTTCCACTGCAAAGTACTCTGAAGTTCAGTGGGACAGGTGTAAGCATCTATTTTTCTGTCATTAAAAGCAGTGCTTAAATGGGTCTGGATGATGCCACATCATTTTAATCATTAATAAAAGCAATCTTGTGACCTGGTTTTTCAGCAAAAAAAAATGTTGAATAGTTGCCTCAACTGTTTGACCTTCACCACGCTTTCACAATTATACACGAACAAATAACTCTACTTTGTCAACTTCGATGATTTAGAAATTTCACAGCACAAGAAGGAAATGAACTCAAGTTTAACATCTGTACTAATCCATTTAGATGTTCAGCAGACACTAAACATCCCAATATATCTACAAGAAATAGCTTTAGGACATTTCTGTGGGTAAATTGAAAATAAAAGTTCCCAAAATATGTTTTTGTAAGTTTAAAAATAACTGGACACTATTAAAAAGCCCCATGACTATATTTCAGCTTTTCCAGCAGCTTAGTTTAAAAAGAATACATACATCTGTTCCAAAGCATGATCTGAGACACCCACCATGATTCCTATCAGTTTCTCCTTGACTATGTAGGTGCTATTCACAGTCAATCTACCACAACTTTTTAGTATTCCATATTCCAGTCTTTCATAGTGCAGAATTAACTACCTCAAATGGACCACAAAAGAAAAATCCAGCGCTGAATGTGGCCTGCTGGTACTTCTGAGAAGTACTTCCTATTTCAGGATGCTGCACTGGTAAACTTTAAACATCTTTGTCCTCTCAGAAGGTAAAAGACAAAAAAGGGAAACAACTACAGCCCCCTCCGTTGTCCCAAAGGGTGGAGAGATTGTCTCTTTTGGTAGCAAAGATTTAAGCACCACTTGAATCATAGAAAGTAACCCTGAAAGTTGGATCTTGCCCAAGTAGGAAGTTGTTGTAAAAATAAACATCTGTAAACTGTAGTTTAGTACTCAAAATGCTGCTATTTTGCTTGCTTCCCGAACACCACTCAAGTAAGCTCCAGTAACAGTCTGTGGAAAGTGTCTGTTCGTGGCCTAATTTAAAAAAAAAGAACAACAAAAGGAAGAGACATTAATCCAGCATGAGCTACATAGGAAACTTTTCAGTTTGATTAGATCAAAATGCATGTATGCATAGCTGACGTATCTTCGATCTACTCAAAATAACCCATTTTTATTTTGTATTTCTATCCGTATTGTCTAAAATGGGGCTGCCAAAGTGGCAAATTTACCAAAATATATTGCTTACATTAAAACAATACATTGTTTTAAAGCAGAGAGAATCTAAAATGAAGTGTTCTTTTGTAAATACACAATCAAAGCCGTTAAAGACTGTAAAGACCAAAATGAGTACTTGGAATTGCACCTTACTGCATGTGCATCAATGGCTATAAGGCTTCCAGGCCCAACTCTGCCCCCATGGCTATTGATCTACTGTTTGGGATTCACCCAGAAGCATTCCAGCTGCACTTGCACACCTGCAGAAGATGGAGCAGGTGTTTAAGGGCAGCTGGTAGGTCTCCAGGCACACTCCCACAGGTGAGCCATGGACAAGAAGATGGAGCTGCACTCACACTCACAAACATGCTGCTTGTTGTTGCACCCCTGGGACAAGGGGCATTGTGCAATGTCAAAAAAAAAAAAAAAGGATAGACAAACCCCCTCAGTGCATACGTAACCAACAGGATTCTAGCAAGAGTGACCTCATAGGTAATTTCTCATTAGGTAGAATAATAGAACAATAGTCCCCCAGATGACAACCTGGACCCGTGTGTCAAGAAGGATCAAAACCACTAGAAAGTAATGCCTCCAGTTCCTGACTTTCTCAGGTGATCCAGGAGGACACAACAGTCAATGTTATGCCTGTGGGAATTCTAGGAGAATCAGTAGGACTATCCTCCACCTTATCTCATGAACATCAATGTAACGAAAGTATTCAGCCTACTCCTCAACTAGGCCAGAAATTAGGCCAAAATGGGTCTGTGTATGTAGCCCACTTCTTTAACTAGAGGATTCCAAACATCAGAGACAGAAAAGAGTTGGGTTGTTTTTTTCTCTCCTGACAGATGCTGGATAGCTGCTGAATGGAACACTGGCCTAACCACTCTGTGTTTTCTTACAAGATTTTTAAGGTCTCAAGCCAACATCACACTCTCACAGAGTTCATTAACTCTCCACACTGTTTCCTTGGAGTTTAAATGCTTTCTGTCATAGTCTAGTTTCTGTCTTATTTGAAGAGGACTGAGTTCATTTAAGACATTATGCATTACGAAGATTTTACCTCGCCAGCGAAGAAGATTGTTCCTTGTATGTCTTCTGCAAGGATATCATAAGCTTCACCGCTTCCCCCTGTTTTTACAAAACTATATGCCATTTGGATCCAAGGGTCTTTGTTCCACCGTGTAACAAAGTACTTGATTGGGTCAGGCACCTCCTACATTAGAGAAGCAAAGAAAAATTATCACGTCTTTATGACAGACACCTAACTCACGTATGTGTACAATCTCCGACTTTATTAAGCTGTAGGATTTACATTATCATTGAATTATCTGGCTTAATTTGAACATTACCACTGGGGGTTTCCTGATTCATAAACATGTATAACTTTCTGCACTGGTTGGACAAACAGATGCATAAAGCTCTGAGAAGAGGTCCACAAGGATCTCATTTCGTGTGAAGTAAATATGACAGTCCCACAAAGAAATTACAGTCCTTGTTAATAGTTCTCTGACACCTGAATTTAAAGTATTCCTAATAATGTGAAACATACAAGAGGACAGTTTTTCACTCTTTTTAAAATGGTTGACATTTAAAATCCTACTTTTGAAGTTCAATTTTATTGATTTGAATTCATCAATTTCCCAGGTCAATCTCAGACATCTCCTGGCAGGACTAACAAAGAAGTCTGTCTGAAACCCACTGTTACATGTCAGTGCAGACAATACTGAGAAAGATAAACTATCATATAAACCAGCTGCATAAGTTCTTATGTAAGGAAGTAAAATTATTAAAGGTCACAGAACACATTATGGCTGTCATGGAGAGGCTGTTGAAAAAAGCTTCCCTGTGACCACTTGTTGCTCATATGTGTGTTCTGCCTCCAGACTGTAGGGCAACAGCATTCTACTTCCAGGATTTTCTTCCTTTGATACTAAGAATTCTGCAAATATCAAGTGGAAGAAGGCCTCTAATCCACACGTTTGCCAATACAGCCCTTTGGTCTAAGAAAAAAAATATGGATAAAGGAACTCAGGAGGTATACAGGAATGTAAGGGTTCTCTCTAGCAAACTTTCTTATTCAGCAAACTACCTTTAAAGTCAGAGCTGGGTGTTTAAAGCTTGTTTCTAAAGCAAAATATACCATTTCTATTTAAGTAGAGCTGCCCTTTCAGTATTGGACCACAGATACTCTGAACATAACAAGGACAGGGAGAAAATTGCTTAGCTTACCTAATTAACACTTTCCAAACCAAATACAAGCATCAGAACACAGTTATCCATCAGTATTAGCGTTTCTTTGAACTTCATAATCCAGGTCTCCAGCCAAAATATGCATACAGAAATGCACTTATAAAGGAATGCTAACCCATAAAAAAATGCATATTACTAAAAATAATGTACAAAAATGCATTCTGTTGGAATGGAAAACAGCTTGCCAAAATGTGTACGTTAGGTATAAAAGCCTTGGGGAGGAGTGGGTAACAAATACGTTGTTCTTGTTGTTATACAAAAACGTGGCTATTAAGAGAAATGCACGTGAAAATCCACAGTTTTGTAACAATTCTTTTTTAAAAACACACACACACAAATGGATATGGGAATGTCACAGAACTAACTTAAGATGGAAAAATGCAAAACTGACAGAAATCCAAATATATTTATCCATTCCTAGCACAAAATATCAAGTATGTCCTATAATAGACTTGCTTAGAGTTTATATTGCATCCATGCCTGTATTTTGAGAAAAACAGACCTACCTGTTCCTTAAATAGCTCACGGAGTACAGTCATGCACTGCTGCAGGATTTGTTTGTCATCTAAGTTCTTAATAGTTGCCACAGCATCACCAGTAATTACAGACATTAGAACACTACATTTGCGCTGCAAATAGAAGCAAGCAGGGGAGGGGGAACAAGGACAGTTTTACATTCTATATTTCCACAAAAAGAAATCTACAGGATTTCTAACAAAACTATTGCTTTCAATAACTATCCTAAACTAACATTGCTCAGCTCATAAAATATGAGAAATTACTGATATCTTTACTGATATAAAATATGAGAAATTACTGATATCTTCCAAATAGTGGTTGGAGGAGGTCAGGGATCTGTAAAGCTCTGCATTGAGTAAGACTATGAGGTTTTACAGTAAAAGTACACAAATATCAGCTCAGAGCCAGCAGCTGGATTGGGTGGAGGTCTGTTCGGCTTCTGACTGGGGCACAAAGAGGATGTTGTTTCCATCCTTCCCTTGCCAGCAAGTGAGGCTCCGACAACCAGAGGCAGGACACTTGTCACAAGTCCTCATTACAGCCTCGCTTTCTGGTGGAGGAGGGTGGAAACATCATCTTCCTTTTGCCCTGAGTGGAAGTTGAACAGCCCTCCTTCATCCAGTCTGGCTGCTGGATCTTAAGACGGGCTGCAAAGGGTTCAGGCCAAGAGATGTTACTTAGTTATGCAAACATAATTAAGTAGCCAGTGTAGACGATTGCGAAGTATTCATTAAATGAATCACACTGCATATGTAAAAAAATAATGCTGTCTTTTTAAAAAAAATTATCATATAACAAGGTAAAATTTCATTTAAAAAAGAAAATCAGAATTATCAAACATTCCCACAAATTTGTCAAACATTCCTACAAAAAGATTTCTCTATTTGCCAATATGCATTAAAAGAGAGGGGGAATGGTGAGGTTTTAAACCTCCTAAGTTACTTAGATAGTAAAGGAAGGACTGAATGTCTGCCTTCATACACCATATAAGATACCTGTGGATCCATGTCATAGAAAACACTGAAGAGTCCACGTTTGCTGGAACTAGGTGGGACGTGGCCAAAATAATCAGCTCCTTGAATCTTGCTGTCCCAGAATCTGTAAGGAAACTGTAGTGCAATCTAAAGGGGAAAGGGCAGGAATTATATTCTTTCTGATTCAGGCAGCAATCCTACGCACACCTACTACACAGTAAGCCCCACTGAACTTAAGAGGCTAGAGGTTGGAATCACAAAGCCCTGCAGATATTGTTGGATCACAACTCCTAGCATTCTTCACCACTGCTACCCTGCTGGGACAACCCACCTACAGCAGTGCTTCTTAAGCTATTTGATGTAGGCAACCAGCAATTCTTTCCCCCATGTGACAGGGATCATAGTTACATCCAATGGTTTCCTTCTTAGAAAGTGTCCAGAGACGAGTAGTCAACGGCCGAACAACTGAACAACAACATCTGGAGGAGCTGAAGTTGCCCACCTCCAATTTCGCTTTATAAATGAGATGTGTTTCCCCTCATTCATAGTTAGAGGCCGTGTTATTTCTGTGAAACTTTGATGTATAAATGCTCCAAACTGTAAGTGGAAAATGTTGCCTGCAGATTTGGATAGCTGTTCCAACTTGTAACTGCAAAATGTTGGCTGTAGTTTCAGTAGAACACTGAAATTCACTGCTGTCTCTATTCCTATGCCTATATAAAAGAGGAACTCTCACTTTTTCAATGACTCCTGCTCCTAAGCTATTGATAGCTTTCATTTTTCTCTCAGGCAAGGCTGGATTAAACTGGATGGCACCTTTCTGAAGAATAGCCAGAGGTACAGCAATTAAAACCTAAAGACAAAGAAAAAAACCTGTTGTAATTATACTACAGTAGAGATACTTTAAAAACAAACTGCATTCAGCTCTTCCTCCGCCTAAATTCAGCTTTACTGGGGCTGGGGGTATGTAGTCAAGGGAGAGAGCAGAGCTGCAACTTGCCTCCAGAACTCCAGGGAGGAGGAGGGGGAGACAGCATGCTGTGGACCAAAATCCAGATCCAAGAGCAGTTGAAAAGACCAAGAAGTTCTAGTTACTGCCAAGCACTGCCAAGCACCACAAGAGGCCATGTTTAAATATTTGAAGAGATGTCATATGGACGATGGAGCAAGCAGCAAAGGATTGCCTGGATGTTCCTTGTGGTCTCTTCCAGTTCTATGATTCTATGGTCCTAATGCTATATGAGTGACTGGGGCTGCTGCAGGTGGAAAAGGAGTGTGGTCTTTGGAAACTGCACAGTGTTGAATTTGATCCACGGACAGTAAATTCTCTACCCCTGAACTGGGTGTTAAATATGTGTTAGTCTGAAGGTAACATTAAACGCCATGTAGTTTCTACCACAGTATAATATCTTTACATTTTTCCATACAAAACAGGGACAGGTTAAGGAAAAGCGATTTTCCTTCCCAGAGCTTCCTGCCCTATGATAACCTGATACTCTTGCCCAGACTTCAACTCAGCACCTTCTCAATGCTGTCTCAACTTAGACTACAACAGAATCCTTAACATTAACATGAGAATGTGTTAGAAATTCAAAATAGCAAGTATGGATCAAAGGACGGGTTCTCAAGGGAGGCAGTAATCCGAAGAAATGGCAGTGGAAACAGAGCAAACAACTCCATCCTGACTTTAATTTCACCTCTTGCTAACACTATAGCAACCCTTTAACATCAGGGTGTATGTTGTATGAGCCATTCTGATCAAGATGTGGCCTCTTCATTGACTTCTAAAAATATATAACAAAGAAGAGAAGAAACATATTACCTTCTGTGCTGTCCAAAAAGTTCCATCTGTTGCAGTCACCTGAACTTCTTCTCCTGAATAGTCGATGCTGCGGACCTTGTTTCAAAAGAGAAGAAAGACATCATCATGAGATATGCACCCTAATATTAAGGCACCAGTGCTAGTCTTTGTAATCTAGACTTTTCCCTTCTCTTTCTTATTCTTTTTGAAGCAGAAGAGTTCTCAATAAAACAGATGGGATAAGCTGACAGTTAAATCACAATTCAAACCAAGTTTCAGTATTATACCAACTACTCACAGTTATGCTCATTGTAAATAACTGAGGAACCGACAACAGAAGAAAACCTTCCACTACTTTTTATTCAGGGGAGAGAGGTTGGATCTTAAAAACAGACTGTTTATGGTGTTCTGGAAGATCCAGGTTTTAATTCCCACTAAAGCCATCATACACACTCAAAAACTTTGCACCAGTCATTCTCCCTCAGCTTGACCTACTTCAGAAGGCTGTTGTGAGGTAAAGTTACGTACACCACCTTGAGCTCATTGGAGGAAAGACAAGGTACAAATGTAACAAAATCAATCTCAGATACATTCATTTCTGCATTTTAAAATATAGATAGTCTTGGGCAATTCTTTCCCTCAGCCAACTTAAAAGAATAAAATTCAAGGTATACTGTCTGTGTTTGTATATATTGCTAATCTAGGCTTTAATCTAGGCTATAAGACTATTCACACACGTTTCTGTTAGTCCAAACAAAGCCTCAAGACCACATACCTTACCTCACACTAACCTCCCTCTTGCACAACTGAGAAGAAGAATGAACTCAGGTTCACTTCCTCCAATTCCTAGCTTGTTGTTAGGTACAAATGAGACACTGGGCTTTAACACAAAATCCAGTCAATTGCTCAACAAGGTAGTTGACATTGGATTGTTTCAGGTCTAATAAATGAGAATTTGTGCTAAACCATGGTTCCTGGTTTATAGGCAATATGACAGCAGTCAAGGGAAATGAAACTGACTTGCAATGTATTCCTTCTCTTGGAAATGCAAAGGAGGGTGGAGCATGCCAGTTTGAGGATTTACTCAGGCTCACAGAGACTTGAGCATGTAATGCTAAATCCTGAACTTTCACACTGAGAAACTGTAATACAGACGGTCTTGTAGATTAGAGACTAAGGACTTGGTTAGTCCTACCTAGAGCACATCCGCTGAAATGAATGGGACTTGTAAGGTATAAACACAGCTTGGGAAAGTAAAAGGGGGGAAAAAACCATACATTCCAATGCGAATACGAAACTGGCCATCAGCAGAAATAAGTCTGGAAAGTAAAATTTGAACATTTCAGGTCCCATCTGTATGTACGCAAAGAAAACCAAACCAAACACTAGTAAGATGAAATGAACTCAGAGAAAGCAAAGCACACTAGTTACCCTTCAGCTTTTCAATACTTACTGGAACTTTTAACCGAATGTCCAGGCCCTCGGCCAATTTTTCAACTAGGACAGAATATCCTGAGCTTAAGAGGGTGTGATCACCAGCAAACTGAGCAAAAAATTCATTGTGATCCCAAGAACGTGCTGAAACCTACAAGAAAAGCATCGTTCATCTATTGGTTCCAATACACAATGCACGCTAAAAGTGGACTTTTTTGAGAGGGAGCTAAACTGAATAGCTTTTCCTCCTATGGTGTGTTCTCAAGTCAAATGTATGCCAGCAAGTTTCTGTCCTTCTAACCTGCATAGCAGGATAGCAGCTACTTAAATCTTGATCTGTAGGTATGGGAACTTCTGCTGTCTGAGGCTTATATCATTAAGTAGGAATGGGCCAACTAAATCCTCGAATCCTAGGCAAGGATCCGAGATTCGGAAATCCGAATCCTGCAGCCAAACCAGCAAATCGAATCTTTCGAATCCACCAACCAAGTTTGTTTTTTATTTTTTAAAATTGGTACCCCTGGGGCCCACCAAAAGCCTAATTGGCCAGTGGGCCCTTGGGCATGCAAAAATCACGGCATAAAGCCATCTGCATACACTGGAGGCTGCCTGTGTTCACTGGCTCATGCTGCCTATGTCCGCTGGGGCTGCCTGCCTGTGTCCACACATGCTGCCTGTGTCTGCGGCTGGCTCCCCCTGCAAGGTAATATAATTATCCTACAGTTCTCCCCAGGGGCTATGGCGTGGCCGAGGTCACAAGCATCCCTCTGGGGCAGCCATGACTGGCCATCGCCCATGGAGATGAAGGCCAGCGGCCCTCTCAATCATCTGGCTGGATCTGCTCTAGCCCCGTATGCTTTCCTGAGATCTCCAGCGGCCCTCCAAGGTGGCGATTGCAGGGCGGATTAGCTCTGTTCCCACAACTGCCGCCTGGAAAGAATGCTCCTGATTTCAGCAAAGCACGTGAGGCCAGAGCGACCTGTGCCAGGCAACTGCCACCACTTTAGCCTTGCCTGCTTTACTCAGATAGTGGGCGTCCCTTCTGGGTGGCAATCATGAGAATGACTATCTTGCCTCATGATCACCCACCGAGGGGGATCCTGCAATCTGAATAAAGCAGGCAAGGCTGGAATGGTTGGGGATAGCCTGGCCAGGGTCGCTCTGGCCCTGTCCGCTTTGCTAAGATCATGGGCCTTCCTTCTGAGCAGTGGTCATGGGATAGGTTAGACCCTTGCCCAAATTGCCACCCTGAAGGGAGATTGGCAATCTGAGCAAAGTGCACGAGGACTGAGCTGCTCGTCCGCTTTGCTCAGATCATGGCCATCCCTTCTGGGTGGTGGTTGTGGGGTTGGTTAGGCACTTTCCCGAGATCGCTGCCTGGTAGGGAGGCTGGCGATCTGAAGAAAGCAAGCAAGGACTGAGCTGCCTCACCCACTTTGCTCACATTACAGCTGTCCCTTCTGGGCAGCGGTTGCGGAGTTGATTAGGCACTTTCTCGAGATTGTTGCCTGGAAGGGAGGCTGGCGATCTGAGGAAAGCAAGGGAGGACTGAGCTGCCTTGCCTGCTTTGCTCAGATCATGGTCGTCCCTTCTGGACCATGGTTGCGGGGTTGGTTAGACCCTTTCCCACAATCACTGCCTGGAAGGGAGGCTGGCAATCTGAGGAAAGCAAGGGAGTACTGAGCTGCCTCGTCTGCTTTGCTCATATCACGGCTGTCCCTTCTGGGCAGTGGTCATGGGGCTGATTAAGCACTTTGCTGAGATTTCCCCCAGGAAGGGAGGCCAGCTATCTGAACAAGGCTGCCTGTATCTGCTGGGGCTGCCTGCCTATGTCCGTTCCTGCTGCCTGTCCCCATGGCTGTCTCCCTCTGCAAGGTCATAATCTCTATTCTTTTTGACTTGAGAGTTATGTACTTCATGTAGTAGATGAACATGTCAATTGCATTTCTATCTTCTTAATAAGAAGTATTGGTATGTTTTCCTGAACTGAAAACTTTTCATTAAACAAAGATGTCAAATTCTGCTTCAAAAACACTTTTCAGTAGAAGTGCTTTCCTTCCCTTGCTTTTTAAACTCTTTTTTAAAAAAGGATTTGAAAGATTTGAGACTAGTGAGATTCGTGGATTCCCAGAACCTTCCAGAGATTCATATCTGGATTCGGAAAATTTTGGATTTGTTCCATCATTAAGCATTCCAAGGCAGTTATTCTCTTCTAGTTTGATCTGAGTGGATTCTGAGACAAAATGCTCACATCTTGCAATAAAGTTAGAATATGCTAGCATGCAACATATATAAAATTATATACTCAGGTAAGACGAAAATGCTAGCATATTCTTCTGCTCATTGGCTATGGGAAGCTGGGCCACTAATTAATCTTATACAGCCCTTCCACTTTTTTTTCAGATTCAGAGACAAAGCCAGCTGGACAAGATTTCCAATTTATCAAGTATTTCTAACCTAGACCATATCTATATTTAGTAAGAAATTGACTGATCTGGACTCTATTTTATGGTGTGTGTGTGTGTGTGTGTGTGGTAACCTGATGTTTCTGTCATTATGAGCAAAACATCTCATGCTCACCTCATGGAGGTTGCTGCCACAGGCATATTCAAGATTACTGATGTGGAACTGAAGGACTTTCTCCTCCAGTTCACTGAACTGGATACCAGATTCCTGAACAAAAACTTTATAGATCTCTTGGATTTTATCTGAAAGTGATACACATATTCAGCAGTCAGCTATAATTATTCAGTCATTACGCATTCCTCTTTTTCAGCAGCCTAATTAGTAAAAGCTATTTCATTGTACTCTTCTTAGTTTTAAAGCAAAGTCTTTATGGAAAAAAAATTATAAATATTTTGCCTTCATTATGCCTCCAGCCAAGTGTTCACATTTTTGCATCCCATCAAGTTCAACAAGCGTTAAGCCACATGTTAAACATCTTTTCCACTGAAAGTGATAGACTTCAAGAGTACCTATCATATGGCAGCAAGTTTAACATAAATGGGCAGCCTACCAGCAGCCAGCTCCCCAAAACACTCTTATATTAATTGAGGTTGCACTCTGTAGTGCAACCTCAACATAAGGTGTCTTTTTTGGTCCCAGGAATCCAACCTATTCTTTATTCTGAACTGGGAAGAACTGTAAAAGAAATAGATTATTGTTTTGTCTTCAGTGAAACATGAAAATCTCATGTCAAGAACCATCTTAGAAGATGAATCACCTCCTGTGACAGAGAGAGAGAGGGAAGGAGAGAGAGAGAGAGAGAGAGAAGGAAGGATGCTCTTTCTGAGATGGCAACCATCACATTTGCATGAAAATTAATCACTGCCTGTTAAAATAAAAAAAACCCTGCCTAATACAACAGCCAATGTAAAAATCAATAGATGTAGAAGCCCTTATTTATTCATATTATACTTTTTGTCTAAAAGGAAGATAAAATAACCAAATTCAAGGCTCAAAATGCAGCATTTCAAATATATGGCATCAAAACCTTCTTCTCTGAAAGAAGAATGGAAGAGGTTTCCCTCCCAGAATGTGTTATGTTGTCATGTGTCCATTCCAGGTACTCTGTGTCACACTGTATAGAAACTTCTCCTGATGATTTTATCCAGGATTTCATCACAGTGGCTAGAATACTGTTGGTGCAGCACGCTCGTGCCACTATGCTGGCCTCAGCAGTGGCAGCAGGATTCAAAAGCCTGCAAGTGCTGTGGATGTAAAAGAAGAAAAAGGAAGGAAGGAAGGAAGGAAGGAAGGAAGGAAGGAAGGAAGGAAGGAAGGAAGGAAGGAAAAAGAAAACCACTGGAGAAATAGGCTGCCTGGAGACTGAAAATGTTGCCTGCCTCCCCTCACCATTTCTAGGCAAACTTGGACTGTACCAACAGGATTCAAACCACTGTGTGGGATTTAGAGAGACCCAGCGCAGGTGCTCCAAGTAACACTGTGAACATATGAATGCCATTTTTCCCCAGTGAAATGTCAGAACCTCAAAGTAAACTGGTATAATTTCCTGGCACCGTTTTCCTCAGCTGTTCTTTTTTCCCCATTACACTTTCTTTAGGCCCTAAGCTGTTTTCCCCTTACCTCCAAGAGGAATATCCTGATGCTGATTTTTATCTTTTCTCCAGTCAGCTACAACATCAAGAATAGAATTGAAATGGAAGTCCATCCGCTTATCTATGGTAGGGTCAGTTATCCTTCCTCCTTCCTGGATCAAGTCACACTTCTCTCCGATTTTATGCATTTTAATGCCCATCTTCAGAAGAAATATGGAGAAAGAATTAACCCAAGTTATTCTCATGGGAGGCAAATCTTCAGTATTCAGAGATGCTAACAAGCAACAACAGGAACCCCTAAGTAATATATTACAGAGGCCAGTGAAATTCTCAGAGTTTAAAATAAAATTCTCCTAATGGGATAAATGCAAGCACTGAACAACATTAACAATCTTCATTGATAGATTTATACTTTGGGCATCAGAATTATTTATTACAATAACTATTTATGAGCCTGACATCATGAGCTATGAAGTGTTGCCATTCCAAACAAGCAAGAAACTAGTCAAGCAACCCATTTTGATACCTAAATCAGATGACCTTGTGAGATGAAACAACAGCAACAAATAGCCAGACCGACCACACATGCCAATGTTTTACAAATAAAAAAAGTACTCTTGTTCTTATGAACAGCAAGCACCTCCTGTTATTTCATTCCTCCTATATTATGTCCAGATCACGTACTGTTCTGAAGCTGCCTGATGCATGTACACCAACGGGTAAGGAACCTCAGGCCTTGGAAACTGAATCCAGCTCCCTTTAGGTTCCCACCAGATGAGCCCCATCCCTTTTGTCATGACCTCATCACTTGGTGGTTTTCAGCTTTTATATGGGTTTTTCCCCATTCTATGAGGTTGAAAGTGAGAGCCAGCATTGTGTAGTGGTTAAGAGCGTTGAATTATGACTTTGAGGACCAGGGTTAAAATTCCCACTCAGTTGTAGAAACTCACTGGGTGACTTTGGGCAGGTACCATTCACTCAGCTTCAGAGGAAGATAATGGGAAACCATATGCCAGGTTGCTATGAATCAGAGGTGACTTGAAAACACATAATGACAAACAAACAAAAGGCTGAAATGCTTCTCCTAATGTCTAGTGAGTGGCAAGAAGAGTGTTACAATGGTACTTTTGGTTCTAACACTTTTGGAGTTGGCCCTTCATCTACTACTAAAATGTGCCTCCCGAATCCTCTGAAATTGAATTAGGCCCTTCAGCTGAAAGAGGTTCCCAAGCTTCTCAAAAACAGCTCTCTGAAACGAACAGAGTTTTGTGATTACAGGGATTTACATAGCCGTAAGCTTCCATTGATAAAAATGAAAACCCACTTGCTCACACATTAGTGCTACCGGATTGTTGACACAGCCGTTAACAATTTGTGCTCCTTTTCCCACAGTGATTCCCTTGAAAGTCTTATCATCCCACACTCGCCCTCCAATTCTGTCCCTTGCTTCAAGCACGAGGACCTGCAACAAGAACAGAAAGGAAGGAAGGAAGGAAGGAAGGAAGGAAGGAAGGAAGGAAGGAAGGAAGGAAGGAAGGAAGGAAGGAAGGAAGGAAGGAAGGAAGGCAGACAGACAGACAGACAGACAGACAGACAGACAGACAGACAGACGGATCAATGAGAAACACTGCAATAAAGTGTAGTCCTTGTAATAATTAACAGGATGCCGATAGGGTCAAAGAATTACATCATCTCATTAATCTAAGGGTTTACCAAGGTTTAGGGAGAACTGCAAACACTGAAACCTGCAGCAAATCATAAACCCCAAATCTTGGACTGTCAAGTACAAATTACAGATATTCTGTTCTTCTTAAAACAAGGTAACTGTAAGCAGAAAAGCCAGACTAGAGAGAGGCAGCACCATGTTGGTCCTGTGACTACTTCCATTCTCCATAGTAATGTCAAGATCAAGCCTTGATTCTCTGGTTTCAGCAACTAAGGATGGTACTTTGCCATAGGTCAGCCTCCAGCAATGTAGTGCCCTGCGGTTGTGTGAGACTACTATGAAAATGCTGGTTACATATGGTGGGAGTTGTACTCTAACATATGGGGAGGTGGCTAAGTTAGGACAGCCTGCCACAGAGGTGGAGAAGACTGCTACAGACTGTTGGGGCACCTCCTGGACTTTAAAATAGGGCGTTCCTAATCACATGGCCAGAGCAGAGGAGCATAAACAAGACAGAGGTGTCGACAGAAGTATTAAAATGCCATGCTTTATCTGAACATGTCTTACCTTAATGCCAAAATTCTGAAGTTGTCTTGCAGCTGCTAATCCTGCCGGACCAGCCCCAACTACAATTACAGATTTCTTTAAGGAAGAAGAGAAAGATACCATATCATTCTCCTATGACTAATGACACCGTTTTAGAAGCCTATGTACAAAATGGATGACAGTACAGTGAAATTACTGCTCCTGCTAAAGGATTACAAAAGCAATCACACAGGCGAAATTGGAAAAGTGCTAGACTAATTTACACAAGGAAATACTTCATGGATGAGAATAGGCATTCATGATGGTCCACCTTGTAAAAATATCTGGTTTTATAAAGGAATAATTGAATAAGCCATACATAATCATGGAGGCAGCCATGTATATACAAATGTCAGACCACATTAATAACTGTTATAAATGTCACTTTAAAAAAAAGTTAAATTGTTCAAGAACACTGCTGTGCTACTAAAATGAGCAAAGCAAAGGAAGCGGGCCGGGGAATGTACTGTATAGTGTCCAGTTCAAGTTAACCATCTTCTGCACTGTGCGTGGGGTAAATGGGGTGGGTGGCTGGATACACTGAAGTTTTGTTAAAAAAACAAGTTTGAGGAAGCTCCCCATCCCATATCCTATTCTTTACCCTGCAGTGGATGTCCACATACCCCGATATCTCATTAGAGATAGCCACAATATAAGATGTGACTGGAGTACACAGGAACAACATGTGAGTGTTGAGCAAAGAGGAAGGCTCCTAGTTTGTGCTCAATCTTAGCAAAAGAATGTGGCTTCCCAAATGTTTTTGGTTATTTCTGAGAATTAACAAAGCTGAAGCTGAGTTTGGACACTTGGCAACAGGTTCTAGAGGCCCAATGTTTTCTCTGCTTACACCCTCCCTTCACCCTACCCATCAGAACTTTTTTAAAAAAATAATTAACATGCTGGATGTTATAGTACCTACATTGTGATAGTCCTTGGGAAGAAGAGGCTGGTCTGGACTGACTGCCAAAACTCCTGTATTAATCAGACCCTTTCTGGTCATAAAATGGAGGATCCGCTCTGTCTCTCTCACACAGCGAATACGCACAAGGCCTCGAACAATGATGTGGTGGGTACATTTCTGAGGAGTTAAAGGTTCCTGTACATTGAATGAACAAGAAAAAGAGACCCCACCCCCATTAATGGCAGTCAAGGAAAAATGTGGCCTTACTTCCACTATACAGCAAAGTGTGCTTCATTTTCTGAAGTACCATTCCTTATTATCTGTGTCTCTGAAAGTGATACAAAGAAATAATACTTCAGCCATCTAATGGCATATACATGTACACCTGAAGACATGAAATTGGACTGCAAATGAAGAGTATGAGTACTGTATTTGCTGGCTTATAAGACTCACTTTTCCCCCCGAAAAATACTGTTTGAGGTTGTCTTATACACAGGTGTGTCTTATTTACCGGCAAATATGGTATTTAAAATGAGAGTAAAGAGAGAGCTCTAAGGCTGAAATAAATGCATGGAGGAAAAAAACATCAAAAGATACAGCTCCCAAATACTCAGGGGACCATGCCTATAAGAAGTATACTTGCATTCTTCACAGTATATATTGCCTGCTGTAGTTTGGAGCTTACCCCTACAAGTCTTCCAACATGAGTGCCCTTTAATTGTTCACTGGCATTAGAAAAATGGAAAGCAATTCACCCAGCCTGATTTGCTATGATTTGAGAACAGATCCTTGGTTCCATGTTCCCTGGATGTTCCCTCCACATATTTATGTATGGCTGGGTCAGTATGGACACCATCTTGCTTGGAATAAAATTATCAGTTTACCTCCATCAGACCAGCTCCGCCCTGATCTGCAAATTTCTCCATTACTTATGATAAAGAGGGCAACTGTTCTGTATGGGGAAATACTCCACTGGAGGTTTGGCTCTGGAAGTTGCATGAAGGCTTCCTCTTGCCTTTGTCCCATCTGGTCCACAGGGAGAACCTCACTAGTCATCAAGGTCTTCTTCTGTCTTACCTTGGGAAGAGCCTTACTTCTCACAGAAGTAAAACTGGAAATGGCAAGTGTGGATATATCCTCATATAAACACAACGACTGACTGACAAGGCGCTGCCTATGTAACAAACTGAAGGGCAGCCTATAATACCTGCTGCTTCAATGGAGGACAATAGGAAATATCCAGACAAATGACATTTAGATTAGATATCATTCATTTATTACTAGTGTTATACACTCCTTCCTTCCCCAACAACACCCAATTTGGCTAACACTGGAATGTAACATTAATTATAGGCTTCCCCACTCATCTGACAGATTAAGGACCGGAGCGTTGCCAGAAAGCAGAATTGGTTGAAAGGCAAAACCTATGTAGGGAACATAGCAACTTGCTTGGGACAGACTGCATAAATGTTGCTTGCAAAGTCTCTCAGCTGGCTTGTCACCTTTTTACCCCCTCAGCACACTTTGTCAGCACACATGTTCTCTCCCAAGCTAGCCTCCAAAGACAAGAAGGAAACCCACTGTATTGACACTTGCAAATTACAGACAATTTCCATTAATCCAATGAGGAGTTCATTCTTTCTACAGGCAAGACTTGGGACCATGTACACATGACAGGTCTTAAGCAAACCTCCATAGGCGAGAAGAACAGATGAAAGATCAGATCCCTCGTCAAATTAACGGAACTTGTCTGTAATTTGAAAGCATCAAAATAACAGAATGTCAAAAGAAGAGTCAATGAAAAGTGGGGGCACCTGTACAAAATAAGAATTAAGACATAGAAACTAATCCAACGAACTCTCTGAAAAAATAATTAATATTCAATGGTTAGAGCCTATTGCAGCAAATAGTTTGAAAACCCAAAGCTGACCAAATAGAAATGTTTTTGCCTGCTGAGAAAACAGAAAAGATACTGCAAAGCCAATCAAAAGTCCCGTTCTTGTATTATTGCCAAACATGCTTGTGACAGTGGAAAGAAACATCTCTTCCCTTCTCTCAAAGTTTAATATTTCTCCCCTTCCCAGAAAAAATTGAAAAAATAAATGTTTAAAAAAAAAAAAGGCCATCCTTGCAGTCTTGCTTACTTTGCAATTTCTGTACCACAGAGCCAGAATGAGGTTTCTCAGTGCAAGGTACATGGTAGGGTCTCGTGAATATTCTGGAAACTCATAGAGTTCATCCAGTTCCATTACATCTGGCCTGACGCACAGGGCTTTACCACATTCATTTGGCTGATAGAAAGGCTGGAAGTATTTGTTCATCCCTGGAAAATAATAAAGCATACAGCACAAATTTAGCTTCTTCAAGCTCAAAAAGGTGCAGTCTGTGAGAGAGTACAAATCTAAACTGTACTGCAAGCGGATCTGTATCCCTTGCAAGGAAGAGCAACCAGCAACAACAATGACTACTGCTACCATGGTTAAAGGCCTCTCTCCCTGCCTGACAATATAATCACAAGGGATGAGCTAAATGTAGCTTGCCAGCCTCATGTGGCCCACCAAGGTCATTTGTGATCCCTCAACAGCTGCTTAGACACAGACACACCCTGGAGTTTTTTTGAAAAACTAAAAATGCCCTGGAGAGAATTGACTGATTTTATCACATTTTGACCCACATCATACTTTTTTTAGACCCAGGAGAGGCCTTTTAAAAAACAAAAACTCTTTCATTGCAAAACGAGAAAATGGCATTTTTTTTCTAATGTTTTACCCAACTTTTTTGAAAACTAGTGGTGATTAGCAGGTGCTAATTAATGTTAGCTAATCTTGAGCATGTGCTGTATAGTGCAAGGCATCTCTTCTCAGACTATAAGAAGACTTACTCCCAGAAAAATGTGTATAGGACTGGACTTTTTAGAAATGCCTGATATATTGCATGTCCACTTGGGAAATTGCTTATAGAAAGGGACATGCACATGTAGGAGGAGTAACAGGACTGAAAACAAGGCACAAGGTATCATATATAGGCCCAAACTAGCTATTCTTACCAGGAAAGGGTAGGCAAGGTAGGTTTAAAGAATTAAAAATAAGGGACAAGGCATTATGCATTATACCAAACTAGCTGTTCTTACTGGTGATTTCTGTGACATTTTCATACAGTGACATAGATCAATATTTGTACTTGTGTGCTGATCCACAGACTACCTACAAAGTATTGTTAGTGCACATCCAAGTGTTCAGTGACTACTAAGTGAGGAAAAGAGTTCTAGATTATTTGGAAAATATCTGCCCATCATTTAGTCATTATCTCTTGTGTCCCTCTTAGCGAATCAGACTCGTGTCCAATATATAACAATACTATATACCAACATTAGTGAAATCATTAAGCTTTAATTAAAAGGCCTGGAAATACTATCTTGCAAGACCTTTTCACTCTCTTCCTGGATTTGACCACAGCAACCACAGACATCGCATTCTCAAGAGGAGAGTGAATAAGATGGAATCAAAAAGTTATGGAAACCTGTAGAGTACACAAGCTGTCCATTCAAAACTGCAATGCTTAAATCACACCTAAGTCCAGAATATTCAGAAGGGGATAGGAATGCATCCTTGGCTTACCAGCTATAGTAGGTGGAGTCTTTAAATGCTCCATTTTAACTGCATTAGATTCACCAATCAAACGGTGAGTACTTGTACAGGAAGGACTCATACCCACACAGTCAGGGTAGTATGCAGAGAGCAAAGGAGCAGCCACACTGTCCTTCAGCAAGGGTGGGAGGATAAGCATGGAATACCACCAGTGATCCGAAACTTCAGCAACTCTCTAGGGAAAGAGTGTAGGAAAGGAAGTCAGGAAGAACAATGGCATGTGTAACCAGGTTCTCTCTCAGTTATTCAGAAGATACTGAACAAATGGATTCCCCTTCTTACAAAGGACATTTACTTCTTCAACATTGGAATTATGTGCAGGGCTGATTTCCTGCAAAGATTAAGAAGACACCTTGTGAGATCTGAGCAGTTGGTTTTCTCTGTACAAGAAAGAGCGCTCCCAGGGGTGTCATTCAAAATAATTGACAACTGATTCCGTCTTCAGCATCCTGCCAGTCTCTCTTCACCTGGGAACATTTGCTGCCTCCTTGCTGGGATTCCAGGATCTGGCAATGTTGCTCCCCCATCTCTGCATCTGGCTGATGTTTCCTTTAGCAGCATCCAGACTGGATGGGGGTGTGGTTTTCAGTGTATCTGTATCCCCAGCTCTCCCTAAGACTCCTTCCCTCTCCTCTGATCCTCTAATCTCTCTGCCCCATCTATGTACTCAAGTTTCTTCCTTCTCCTCCCTTTCACTACTTCTGGTTCCTTCTTAACCCCCACAGCCTCTATGTCTTCCTTGTAACCCTTCCCCAAAGCTCCTTCTACTTGGAAATACCAAGCCACAGCCAGAGCTGGAGGCTCTTGGTGGTCAACATTCTCTGTGTCTGCCATCACCAGCTCCTCCTTCAGTCTGTGACCAGAGTCTTCATCATTTCTGCATCCCCCCTAGGTAGATCCACAACTCCCATGGATTCCCCATTGCCAGCTCATTCACTCCACCACCCCATATTGTTTTGATTTCACTTACACTGTTAAACATTTAGCAAGCTCACAAGAATTTAACTATGATTTTTTGTTTGCGCATTTCTATCCCCACAACAAGTGGTCCAGCAGACCCAACAAATTTTAACAACCGGTTCTGAGACCAGCTGAATGAAACCACTGAGCACTCCAAAGAAAAGCTATTTGCCATCCCTTGGTGTTCTGTCAAAAGCCCAAGGAACAGTCTCAGAAAAACTTCAAGAGAAATAGGTAGCCAGTTCAATTTAGAATTTAATCCATGGGACTGACTGACATGAGTCTTCTTCACCATGCCCTGCTCTAGGTGATCCCAGATCTTTAAAACAGAGATCCGTCTTCTCCAAATATGACAGGTCTGAGATTCCATATGTTACACCAACAATCAAGGGGAGGGGATTCTGTTTCACCCTTTTAGAGACAAAAATAACATGAAGGCTATCCTGTGCAGTGTGGACACAGGACAAGAAGAGCAGCAACACAACTGCCACAATGTGCCATATGTCTGAATCACATTTTTACTGAGTCACAGCTCACACACACTACTCTTTTGGGACCTCTTCCCAGATCCCCCAAGCCAACATAGCCAGTGACTATTCCAGTTGGGTTTTCTGAAAACTATACTGCAAAAAAGCACACACACACACACAAAACACAAAAGATTTATGTTGAACTAGATAGCTTCAGAAGTCTTGGATCGTCTCCTTTAGGCAGGAGCCTAGTATACTGAGAAAATTTCTCATTCCAAGACAGAAATATTTATTCACGTACTGTATTCACTTCTAAACATACCACCTCTGTTTTCCCCACAGTTTGCTCCAACATCACATGCTTACCAGATCCTCAGGCATGGCGCAAGGGTCTGGGCCTTCAACCTGGAATAAATATAACTGTGTCAGATGAGAGAACTGCCTCCTGAAACAAAACATTATTTCAATAAGTTAGGTCAGTTCTCTTAAAGAAGCTTTTGTGACAGAAGCAATGCCATGGCCTTTACTGAATGCCATGAAAAGTAGAGCCAAACCATATCTTACACTCAAATCTATGTGCTTAAACACACACACACACACACACACACACACACACACACACACACCAGAAATTTCTCAGAAAAGGTAACTTGGAGGGAGCATAGTTCACAGTGGAGAACTTGCCTAAAGAGGAGAACATTTTGCTCCCTCTACCTACCTGCCAGTTTTCTAGTTAAACCCCCTTCTCTAGAAGCTATCTTCCCCCATGGGCAGTTCAGAAACATGTCTATCTTTGCAAAAATATATGGAACTCTGCGGAGGGCAGGGGGGCTTGAGCTCTTCCAGCCAGCAGAGCTGATATTCTGTTAATTCCTGTTTAAAGAATCAGTATATACTTGTACTTTGCTACAGCAAAATGGAAGAGGAACACTCAACAATAATTTCACTTGAGATTTGGTGCAAATGCTGCTAGCTGTACCTGAAAAACAGCTGGAGTGAAAATCCTTTGTTTTATTGATGTATATTAACATCTGCATCATCACAACAGAATATGAATTATTTGATAATACATTCCTCCCTCCACATCCATAGGTTTGACCTTCATGAATTCAGTTATTCATGAGGCACCTGCCAGAAATTTTTCAGTACAGCTTGGTGTTGAAGGTACCTTGGTAGAATTGTTCAGTTTCATGCCACAGCGGTATGTTTCAGCTATCTGTGAGGTGAGCTGGATTTCCTTTGTCAATTGACGCCATTTTCCACACTCTGGTTTTGTGCACTGGACCTAGAAATAAAATTTCAAGGCAATATTTTTGTTCTTATGTATTCTGGAGTAAAAACTCAACAATCAAATCAGACATAGGTTGCCCAAAAATTCAGAATGAGTCTCCCACAAGAAGACACTGCTACTTCCCTGGAAGCATGCAAATTCCTCAACTTTTCTCCATCCAACTTGTATCAGTATGAGTTCGTGGACAAGTATGGGCAAATGTGGATGATCTTCTTGTTCCCTGGATTTCCTCCAACTACCCCTCAAGCCAAAGCTTATACTGTACTACAATTTCCAGAATTCCCCAGGCAACATGGACACTGGCCCGGTGATTCTGAGAGTCACCACCCAAAATACCAGTTTTCCCATGCTCTACACAAAATCACATGAATTTGTCTTCTTTTTCTATCCTCATGGCAGAACTGGGCACAGCCAATTAAGCCATCTGCCTTTGTGCAGAAGGTTTGGATTCATTTTATTAATTCAGGAAATCAACTTAAATTAAATTTAGCAATTGGTGCTTGGAGACATTGTTGGGGGCTACCTTGTGGGCTGAATGGGAGAACAATATGAAAGATGATCAAAATATTTAGCAGTAGAAGACATGCTTTGAACCCAGAGAGTTCCAGGTGCAGTCCCTGCCATCTACAAAATGGACAGAGAAAAAATTCCTCCTGCAAGTACAGATAATACTGAACTATATGAACTATATCTGAACCCGCATGAAATCAGTTCCTGCTTTCCTATACATCAGAGATGGACAACTGTGGTATATGTGGAAGGCCAATTTCCTGCCACTGGGACCCTCCAGGGGCCACATAGATTGGCCAGAAAAAGAAAAGAAGCCAAACACCCATAAATGAAACTGGAAGTGGCCAGAAATCCACCTGTGATTTTCAAAAGCAAGTGTTTTGGGGAGCAGGATTGCAACCCGTTTGGAAGGTAAAATGCTGCTCTTTGGAGTTTTTCATGAGTGGCATTCCACCCGCTATATATGTCTCTCTCTCTCACTCACCAGAAGAAAAGGCAATCTAGGAATTTGAAGAAGTCAAGGGAGAAAGGAACATTTTCAGGGGCCACATACATTCCCCAAAGCCATACTTAGCCTTGCTATACCCAGCTGAAATAACATATCACAGAACATTTTAGTGGGAAGATCTATCTATCAGCTAAGCTCCGAGACAGTCTTTGTAACTGCGGACAAAGACAGGAAATACAATTACATAGAAAGTTCCCTTTGAATAAATCTTCCAAAGAAACACCATTTAGCATTTCCATCCAGTGCAAATACTGGGAAGTGGAACTGTACATGTACTACTTTCACAGGGATACACCAGCATGTATAAAGACCTTACCCAGTAAGGGAGCTGTTGGTCAGCCATAAAAGCTTTAGGGCTGGGTTCACTTTTTCCATTACTGGTCCAGATCCTTTTCCAGGCAGTGTATTTCTCATAGCCATCCTTGTGACTAAGAAGAGTTCCAAAGGAAATGGTAAGTGGAAGAAACATGTAGGCTGATCAAGATTATTTTAACACTGAATGCTTACATGCAATACTAAGAAAAGGAGTGATATATTATGAGAACAGGATCGTAAGTTTGGTCCTCCCCATTCCCAACATGCATAGATTCCTAGAATCAATTCTGAAGCAATATTGTCTGTGCTTTTTAATGCTGTCTATTCTGATAATCTTAGAATGAATTTATGGCCCAAGTTAAGTGAGGAATGCATTTAATGATTTCCCAATCTCCACCCCAGTTATGGATATCCAAATCTATATTATGCTTTCACAGCTAGAATCTTTTTAATCCATTCAGGTTGGTCCTTCCAGAACACACAGCCTTTAGCAGTCAGCCTGTAGTCCAAGAAGACACTCCACTAGTGTTGCACATTTTCTAGCTGACAGCATTTTATACGAGATTCTTCAGTAGTTCACACTGTTGTTCTGGGAGTGGGGAACAAGGCTTGGAAAAGTCCCTTTTTTCAGACCGCTACTCCCAGAATCTTCCAACCACCATGACTAGTGGCTACTCTGAGTGCTGTTGCCCAGAAAGGTAACTCTTCCAAGTTACATGAGCTTCTTACAAGCCACTCAGATATATTTAGTAAAAGATAAACATGTGCTGTTGGCTTTTAAAAAAGTTAAAACTATTTATTGCCATTTACCAGGATTGTTCTAAAGAGGAAGCTTTCCAGTAATTGTGCAAGAGTTTATCTGCCAGGATTTTATCTGCCAGGATTTTAGCAACTATTGGCGGAGGGCAGGGGAGCAGAAACATCAATTTCCAGACTTTCCTGCTGTTTCTTGGTCCATTCAGTCACTCACAATTTACAACCATTAAATCACAACTTAAATCACAATATAAAACCATTTTATAAACAACCATTAAAAACTTAATTTATAACTATTAAAAATGTTGTAGCAATGTCATTTTAGGACTTACTTCAAAGTTAAACCAGAAGGAACAGCAAAATTTAAAGGCAAGTATATTAAGTAGTTTAGCAAGAACAGTCCAGCGAACTCAGAGTACTGTAAATCAGTTGCACTGTAAATCTTACATAGTTTTATAGCTTTTATCAGATTATAATTAACAAACTCTGCCATGGCATGAAAACATTTCAAGGCATATCATATCAAAAATAGCCATAGCCTCTAAAGAGCATAGAATACCTTCTGTAGTAATGATCAAAACACTCATTACAGAAGTGTTCCCCACAGGAAAGGTGATACCATCTTGATGTATACCCATTTTTAGCACACCTAAAACATAAGAAAATTGAAAGGCTTAAATTTACCAAAATTATGTTTTTTTCTGCAATTTGAAAATACTTTATAGCAGTCTATGAAAGATCTCTGCATAACAGGACAGGACATAACAGACATTTCTGGTCTTCTCTAAGCTGATAAATTGTAAGCGGAAATGAGAGAAATGGTGACATTTGTAACACTGCGTCAAGTAAGAGTTTACAGAGCTTAAAATCTGGTTCCATTTTAAGCCAGCTTGCTCTGCTAGAGTTCTGCTTTGTTTCCCAATTCACACTAGGATACATTACCATGAAGATACATGGACTAGCTCACTTGACAATTATGCTACTTCATCTGGAAATTACTTCACCCAATTATAATGGAGCAATAAGGGAAGGATGTCACAATTGCTTGCAGAAATGTTTCAGTGAAAATTTATCTAATAAGAGAATTAACCAGCTCAGAAAAACCACCAGATGGGTAAGGGGAGCCTACCTTTAGAGTGTTCCCTTCAAATTAGGAATATACATTACCAGTTTTTGGTTAGATCCTTATTCAGAAAAACAAAGCCTAATTTGGCTTGGAGCAATTCAGAGGCCATCCTACCTGCCTTGGTTATGAATTTAAATCTCATGTTGGAAATCCGAATTTTTATCTCTCTCATTTGTTATGATGAGAAATCAACAAATGGCTATAACATTTCTTTTTAGTTTTTCAGAACTGACTGAACACTGCAGGCATAGTAGCCCCTTAGGAGTGGATGAAGCTTGCAAATTTTCAGACATATCAGCACCTGGGAGTGGTACTTTTAAATTTTAACTCCCTCCCCACCAAAAAAGGCAGTTGCCTTTACCTTTACTTTTAATTTCTTTGCAATATCAGAACTTTGGACAATTAAGTCCTGAATCTTATTTGTAGTCACAACTAGAGACGACCCATAGAATCAATGGCATTTCTGTAAGAGCTGACTCACTAGTCAACATTAGTCAACACTGAATTCAATGAGTCCACTCTAGTTGGGACTATTGATAGGACTGAAGTCACAGCAGCCTTTGAGAGATCAACCCTATTTAGTTTCAGAAGAAAAGGAGAAATGGACCCAAACCTTTCAGCAGCACTGGCAAAGCAAACTGGACAGGTTGCAGTACATCCTGCTTTTTCACACTTCCGATACTTCTTCTCTGATGAATCTTCATCATCGTCAGCTGCTTCTGCAGCCTTCTTCCTTACCTAGCAAGATACAGCTATATTAACATGTATTAACATGTAGGCATTTCAACTTAAAAGCAATCATACATAGAACAAGACTTTTAAAAAAGGAAAACTAACAAGAGGTGGTGTCGTTGCATGCATTTCATCACACTGAAATGCAGGGAAAAAATAATCAAGTTAGAGAAAAGGCCATATTCAGCTCTTAGATACAAGAGAAATCAGTCCAAAATAACTATATTCCATATTGCAGTTAAAACTAGCTTTCAGATTCCATGGTCCCAAAATAATTGTATCCCATGTTTGAGTGATAATACTGAAAATGAACCCAGGTTGTGCAGAATTTGGGAGAGACCCATGGCATCCTAAAGGCACAGCAACTTGAAGGTAAGACAACTTGTTGAATGTCAAAGCAATGGGACGTTGCTTAGAAGACAGGTCCCAGAACCGAGCATTCTGCAATTACTGACCTGTTGCCTCATAAACAAGATTATTAAGATATCAGCCAAATACTAGTTCTGTTGTTAGTTCTACCGATTTCATTCATTTATTCACCCCAGTGCTAGTAAATCACACCCTTCCTCCTTCTCTTTCAGCAAGTAGCAACAATATTTTTGTTTCTACAGGCATCTGGTAACACAGTCTCAAGCTGCAACTCTGTTGCTTTTACTGTTTAGTCAAGAGCAGTTTTAAGGATGGAAGTTTACAATGTAACCTGCCTTGAAGAGCTTTGGCTTGAAAGAAAAGTTAATTTTAAAAATAAAAATAAAACCATTTATTTCAAATCAAAACACACAAGAAGCTAGCTTTTGGTCGTACTGTGCAAGTCGTAATGCAACACAGATGTTCTGGAGAGACATGTTAATGTTATAACTGGTGCTCTCAGTCCTCAAGTAATTTGACATGGCTCTATTCTCACTGACTCCAGCCACCATCACATCCCCATCACAGACTCTGCTCCTCCCCACACACAGAAGGGGAAAGAACAGAGCCTGGAAAAGTTACTTTTTAGACCATAACTTCCAGAATCCCCCAGCCACCCCAATCATTTTGGACGCTGTGGTCCACAAAAATAACTTTTCCAAGCTCAGTGAAAACTCTGCAGCAGGTGCGTCTTGCCCTACCACTTATATGCTCCTTGTGTGGTTTAGAATCAGCTAAACCAGGGGTGTGATTCACAAAACCTTCCAGATGTAGCTTCTAGTGGCCCTCGCTTGCATAGCCAATGGTTGAAGAACGCTGGGAGCTGAAGTCCAACAACATCTGTAGGGCGGCATGATTCCTACCTAGCGCTACTCTAAAACTACAAGACATGAAGGGCAGTGGTGTCAGGCAGCAGAGGTATGATGGAGAAGGTAGGATAAGCAATGCATTCACACTTTTCCCCTATCAAATAAAAGTCAGAACTAGTGATCACTTTAATTACTTTATCCACTTCAAATGAGATGGAGTACCTGTCTTCCTGAACTTCTTAGAGGAAGATTATCAGCAGACTGGTCCACTGCCGGTGTTTTTTTCTTTGTTCGGACCCTACTGCTTGACATGGTGCTGCAAGGTAAAAGCCAGGAGAACTAGAGTTCAAAAGCTGTGTCTTAAATGACCCTCCATACCCAAGGGGAAAGCAAATTTTGGGCCTCTCAGTGGTTAACCTTCTTCCACCACACACAGATCAGTGCTCTATCCATCAGCATCAGCTCTCATCAAGGAGCTGGGGAAAAGGAAACTAAATTTAAGCGCCAGCCCATAAGAGGCAACAAAGCCACCACAAAAACTAAGGGAACACCACACCATAAGCAACCACAGGTTGAATCCTGAAGATGTCTCAGTTCAAATACAGTAAAATACTTATAGAGATAAGAAAAAGCAGGAGCCAAAAAGAAAAAGAGTATGAAAGGATAAAGGAAAAGAGAGGGGCCAATTTAAGTAGCCTTGAGTTGAAGCCAAAAGAACACATAGGGAAGGGGACTTGAAGCAGGTGGCCGCCCCTCGCAATTCCCCTCATCTGCCAAAGCTTGAAGACTCTTATGGAGTGGGCTATGGCTTAGGAGGTTAAGTGGGGAAACACTAAAAATAACACAGAGGCATCTTTTGCTAGTGGGAGCTTTGTCTGTGGAGTCCATATTCAGTAGAGTTTTCCAAACTTCAGGAGAGGCACTCAGTGGAGATTTTTGGTTGCAACAAGAGAGTTATTCTTGCCAGCCCCACCCCCACATGTTTCTCTGTTCCAGCCCCTTGGCTATAAGACTATAGTCTTCTGGGTACCTATCAGGAACTAAGCACCACTGAACACAGCAAGATTTACTTCTGAGTAAATATGCACAGAACTGTACTGTAAGAAATTTTGAAAAAGCTATCACCCTAGCTCAAGAACTCAGCCCTGATCATAATTCCATCCCTATATCAGTTATGATTCTAATAGCTAGAAATGAAATATTTGTTAGTTCAACAATCCTAATATTATGGCACCCGTGTGACAGCAAAACATTCCCTAATTAACACACTTTCCCATTTCTACTCATCTGTTCTAATAAGGGGCTAACCCAACTATTCAGTTGCCAAATTGCTGATCAAAAAATTCTGTACCTCGCTTTAAACATTGGAAAAGTGGTATCAAAATGTTTTAAAGGCAGAAATTAAATATGTAAAACTTAAAAGAAATTGTGCTGTATATGTGAATCTACACAGGGAGGAGGGATAGAAGCACAAAGAAAAGGGCTGGGAAAACTGAGAATCCCCCAGCCAGCATGGTTATTGCTATATAGAGGATTCTGGGGACTCAAAAAAAAATTAACATTTCTACATTCTGGGACAAATATATAGGGGTAAACTAAACTGGGAGTGTTTTTTCTGCTTTAGGAAAAGAAAGCATAGAAAAATGAACACACGGGCATCAAGCTCTTAAAGGCAACTTTCAGACACATATATTTCCATTACAAATTGTCATCTACAGTAAAAATGCTACTACTACATAGGGTGGCGTTCATAATGGCATTTCAATAACAGACAAAGATAACAGCTGTCAAGTCCATATGGTGGCAACACTTAATTGTCTGTCTCATACGATAATGAGAAATTTAAAACTGTTAGGCTTTCCTTTAGCCCCAAGTGCAAGGCAAGTCTCATTAGGAAAAAGTAGCATATTTCACTGTAACCTTTTATCTGGGCTTTTGGATAAAGGGAAAAGTGAAAAGGAACTTTGGGGAAATCCTTTGATAAAAAGCTATAAACTCTACTAAAAAGTCAAATATAAATGTGGTAACAGTGCAAAAATATATTTAAAATTCATTATTTCCCCCTCCTCTTTTGCTCCTATTTATTTGTGCATAATATTTTAATATTTACGTTTTCCTTGAACCTAACAGCTATTAATCCAAAATACACAGTCCCAAAAGGGTCTTCCACACCAGCTGGGCAGGCCATGGCAGCCACCTGAAAGCCTGTACCCCTCTCTCTTCCATGCACAGAATCGGGGATTCAGTGCACAAACTGTGAAATATTGTTTTCCCAGGCTTTGCCAATGGTCAGGCTTCAGAATAAGCCAGGATACCAAACCAACTTCAAACCATCCCATGGTTTAAGTTCCTTGCTTATTCTGAGCCTTATCCTGAAAAATAGTTTTCCAGCACAGATGAAACAAAGACACAATAAATAAGTTAATAAGGTTTGTTTTCAGCTTTTGAAAAGAAGAGAGGGAAAGCAAGTATACACTTTCCGAAAGCTCTGGCCACATTTGGACAAGGAAGCAAAGCATGACACAGCCAAATCCTGCAGAAGATGCACAATAACCCAGTGCTACTCGGGCTAGCTGATGGCAGGGACTGGCATTTTTTTCTCAGTACCATATCTGTGCTCATTTGGCTACAACTATTCCTTTATTTCCTTGAAATTCACCAGGAACCAGAAGATGATGCCTTGAGGACTGACACTATACTCCAAGGATCACCACTTTGAGGCAGCACTTAAACATTTTGACAAACTTTAATAAAATTTACTAGCTGTTTATTTTCACAGTATTGGCTAATTTTGGGTTTCCTAAAATATTTTTGAAATGAAAGAAAATTACATTTAGTACCAAGAGCACAGATTATGACCAATGGTTTTTTCTCTCATCCTTTCTTACACTGAAATAGGACACAAGGCAGGGATGTCCACTGTCGCCTTAAATATTCAATGTGTGCTTGGAGCCCCTAGCATGTGCTATTAGACAAATTTCTGGGATCAATCAATTTGAACATGTCAGAATTAGAACTTAAAAACACACTTTTCTCAGATGATCTTTTGTTGTTCATTTCAAAGCCCCTGTTTTGATGTTGTTGATTAATAATTTTGGTAAAATATCTGGGCAATCAATTAACTTGTCCAAGTCAAAAATACTGCCAGTGGGAGACAAGAATGATGCTAGTGTATTTCAAGCATATCTTGATATTGCCCAAATTCTATTACTTATTTGGGTATTATTATCCCCAGGGACTTATCTCAGATGATTAATCTTAATATAAGCAAGATGAGAAAAGAAATTGCATGAGATTTAGAGAGGTGCGTAGGCCTAAGATAAGTCTGTGGGGTAGGCTAAACCTAACAAAATGATTGTTATACCCAGAATTGTTTATGTTATTTGTGATTCCAAATGGACACAACCTTCCCAACAGACAGAAAGATAGGAGATGGGCTGCAGTTATTGATTCTGTCTGGCTGATTACAGCACACTTTCCTGGAAGCTTTGAATTCCGCATACCCACATTCTGAAGAAGAAAACTTTTTGTGAGAGTCTGGATCTCTGAATCCAAGTGAGTCAAAAAGCTCTACCTCTAAGAGCATGGAGGGAGAATGTGGAACCATATGGCATCTACAAAACTTAGGACATGTCACTTAAATTTTCATAGGAAACTAGTTATCTAATTTAGATACATTTTTTTAAAAAAAATTGTTAACTTGCTTTTTGTACTGAACACAACCTACCCTCTCAGCTAGAACTAAAACAGATTTTGAAATAAACAACCCAAACTACTGAACTATCTTGGACAGGAGTGGGAATCATGCAACAATCCAGACGCTGTTGCAAGTTCCAGTAGCCCTAAACAGCACAGCCAATGCTAAATGTTGCTTAGGGCTGCATCTAGAAAACTACAAAATTCCTGCCTCTCATCTAGGACAACTCTCCTATTCATTTCCTTAAAATTCTGTAAAACATGTTCTAGCTGGAGACTTGAGGCCCTTCCACACTGAGCACTCATAGTGCTATATTCCTATGCAATCCTGGGGCTTGTACTAGAGTAAGGCACTAGAACTTTGATCGAGAATTCCGAATTCATCTCTCTCATCTTCAGAACTCAGGATTCCATAGGCCTGAGTCATGGCAGTTAAAGTGGAATCAAAACACTAGGGCCATTTCTGCACTAGACTGTTATAGTGCTTTTCTTCCACTTCCAACATCCTATGGAATCCTGGGGTTTGCAGTTTAGGACTCTTCCCTAAACTGCAAATCCCAGGATTCCACTGGATGTTTAAAGTGGAAGAAAAGCACTATAACAGTCTAGTGCAGAAGTGGCTTAGAACTGCTTAATGTAAATGGGCCCCTGGATAAGCATCTTCCTACATGGAAAGCAACCAGTCTGCTACCACAAATTGATCCAAAGATTCTACCCAGTGCCTCCCAGGAACTGCTCAGAGCAAGATGCCAAAGGTACCAACAACACCACTCCAAGACAAATTCTACAGAATAATCTCCAGGGCAACATCTTAAGGCCTTTTCACATCTCTTTGTTCTAGCTCTAGCACTATGATTCCACTTTAACTGCCATGGCTGCATTCTGTGGAATCCTGGGGTTTATAGAATTCTCCAGCAGATTTCTAAGAACCTCACAGAACTACAAATTTCAAGATTCCACAGGATGAAACCATGGCAGTAAAAGTGCAATCACAGTGTCATTATTGTATCACGTGAAAGGGCCCCAGTTCCTCAAACAAGATATATAAGATAGAGAGCTTAGGCCTGCCTTGAGCTCCCCTCTGACCCAAACAGGCCAGGGCAGGAGGAGGCTGGTTTTTTGCACGTATGTATTTCGCATTTATTTCATCCCTCGCTGGCACGGGGAAAGCGCTCTGCCCACGGCTCAGAAGTACGTTGTGTTCCATAGCTTTTTGTTGCAGGTGTGGAGAGTTGCCTTTAAACACAGGATCGGGGATTGTGCCAGGCACAGAACAGAATTCCCTAGAAGCCCGGAATCGTTAAAAGCCCACCGCCTCGTTGCTCCACGGAAAGACACGCCTTGCCCGCAACTCAGGCAGCCACAAGAGAGCGAAATCTGCTCCGAAAAGTCTACAAGAGGGACTCTGTACGCGAGGGAAGCGGCCTTTCCGGCTTTGCGCTTCGGTGCCAGCGATTCCTCTCTGCAGGCTGGAGCGAGGAGACCAACAGGAGTAACAGCAGCCTTGCCAACACGGGGTGAGATCGCCCTTACCTCGTCCGGCCACGGCTTGCTTTGCTGCCTGAGCCGAAGGAGCCAGGCGAGCGCGTCGCTTTCCAGCACCCGGACCTTGCCGTCTGTCCTCCTCCCCACGGCTGTTCTTCCTCCCCCAGCAGCGCCTTCTTTCTCCGCTCGCCCTCCTGCTTCCGCTGTCCTCAGCGCGTAGCGGGTGGAGCGAGGGGAGGAGACAGCGGCGCCCACCACGCGCTTCCTCCCTCCCGGGGCAGAGCCCGAGCGCAGGAGCGGCGGCGGCGGCGGCGGCGGCGAGGGAGAAGTCGAGCCTTCCCGGGCTGGAGGTGAGCTCGTTGGTCTTTGCATGAGCCAGCCTATTAAGGGGACTGTAAAACACACACACACACATATATATATATGGTTATCATTGTTGCTTCTGTGTGTATGTCAACCCAGTAATTAAAAAAAAAAGGACGTGGAGATTTGCGGTGCGTAAAAATTAGGAAAGTTCTGGGCCGTTTCCTTATTAACCACTGTTATAGTGCTATTATTCCACTTTCAATATCCTATGGAATCCTGAGGTTTGCGGTTTAGGGAGGGCCCCTAAAGAAACATTTATGTCCCTCCCTTCCTCCAGTTACAGTATATCCAGTTACAGTATAGCCAGTAGCCTTCTCCTTCCTGCTTTAAACTCACAACAACCCTGGGAGGTAGGTCACATTAAGAGAGTTAACTTTCCTGGCTCAGTGGGGATTTGAATCTTGGGGCATTTCCACCCTACACTGTTTCAGTGCTATTATTCCATTTTCAACCTCCTGTGGAATTCTGGGGTTTGCAGTTTACTGAGGCCAAAGAGCTCTCTGGCTGAGAATTCTAAAGGCCCCTCCCTAAACTGCAAATCCCACGATTCCATAGGATGTCGACAGTGGAATAAGGGTAGAAATGGTCTTGATCTCCATAGTTCAACACTCGTAACTGTCACACTGTACTGGCTCTCCTTTGATGCTGTTGTCAATAGACAGGAAAGGAGTTTATCACTCCACCATCCCAGGCGCTCATCAGATCCTTTCTTCATTGCTGCTGCTTCACTGGAATTTGTGCTGCCATTTGCACCTGTGCTGGACAAAGGTCCACATAATCTGTTCCTGTTAAGGTAACAGAAAGACCTGGATTGTCAAGCAGAAGCTTCCTGCTTAGTTATTGTTCTGGTGGGTTGGCTGATTGCTGGGCAGCCACCAAATGTGTCCTGCCTGCTACCATCACACAGGTGTTTGACATGTATAGTAATGTAGCTTTAGATGTACTATGAGAACGTATGTCTTTGAATACAACCACACAGAAACACATGCAGACATACACACAGAGAAAGCTGATATTATACCATGTGGGCACTTTCCGTTTTTGGGAAGACCCATGACATTCTTTTTAAGTGAATATATAATATATCAGAGATAAAGAATATGTGGCCCTCTGACTGTCAGAATTCAGTTTTCATCATCTCTGCCATCAGGCTGATTGAAGTTTCAATCCAAAATCATTTTCTATCTCTGCTCTTTTTTTTAGTTATTATAAATAGGGGACGCAATAATCTTGCATATCAGTGGTGAAACATAGGCTCTTTTTCTGAAAACAGTCAGAGGGGTGCTCCAAACGTTTGTGAAAGAGTTTGTGCTCTGTATACCAAGGCAGTTTCTCAAGTAGATAGACGTGGCTTTCTTATTTTAGGGTGGCCTGATTCTGCTGCTTCTTTGATAGGCACTCAGTTGACTATTAAAGATAGCTTTATACTATGCCTTCTCAGAGTTACAGTATAAAGAAAGAGGGAGAATAGGGCAGAAAGAGAAAAATAAACAAAGTCCACTCTTTTATCTTGTCAGTTAACAAATTTGCACATTTACCCGGGTAGAACGAAAGCAGACTTGTCAGCAGGAAATAACCATTTGTTCCAGTTAAGTTGGGAGACTGCCTCTATAGTATCTTGCCTCATCCTCAGATGCAGCCATGTCCCAGTCTGTCCCAGTCACACTAGTGGAAATAAGCTTGCAGTCCTGCCTGTTTCTCAGATGGAGCTGGATGAACTGCCGGCTGGTGGAGAATCCACATTCCAAAGCTTGCTTAGTTCTTTTGAAACCACAGGAATTCCAGTTAGAGATATCTGATTGTCATCATAGCTGGGAAGGAACTGTTGTGGCAGAGAGCTGTATCTTCCCACTGTGCTACATTTGGAAGTAGACATGGGCCCTTTTTATGTATACACTAACCCAAACAAACTTTCCCCAGCATACAATCAGGCAGCGGGGTTGTCATGTAACCCCCTCCCCAATTTCACATAACAGTACGTTGCACCATCCTCAGCATCTGCCTGGACAGGATGATTATCCTCACTGAAGAAGGAGGCCCATACATGTACAGCTTCTACTCTCATGCACAGTTTGTGTGCGCACATCCATCAGTAGAGCCAGTCAAAACACAGCCACCCTCACATAGAAGTGCATGACTTCAGGAACTCAGTACTTTCCCCTTCCCCAAGCTTTGCTGACAGGACCTCTGCTATGGTGTGAATAACATTCTGTCTCTTGCCATGGGAGGTAAGGTCAGGCTCCCTTGGACCTACTTACAAGATGAGGAAGTGACAGGAACAAGTATTGCCATAAACTTTACTGGATTCAAACTAAAAGGAAGGTGTGGCAGAAGCATAATGAGAATATAGGAATTTTAACTAATGATTCACAAGTAGTTGTGGGATATTTTTCTCTGTACAAAGGTTTCCCAGGCCATGGAAAATTCCCCAGCTGCACCTGGACATGAAAAATGTGATGAAGCCAAGTTACAAGAAGACCGAGTGGTAACCAAAGAAGAATGGCTCCAGAAATGGCAAACAAAAAACATTGGGTTTCATAATGAAGAAGGACATCCGTACGTATTTTTGTGTTCTACGAAAGCAGCCTACCCCAACCTAGTGCAATCCAGACTTCCATCATTGCTAGCCAGCTTAGCCAGTAGCCAGGCTACCTATGGATTAGAGGAATTGTAGTCCATCACTCAAGTGAACAAGGAAGACTGATGTTAGATTTGTGAAGCTTCCTGTGATTCTAGGAGGCAAAGAAGCTGATTTGAATTAATCACTCTGAATTGATGACTGGCAAAATAAATGGCTATGGATATACAAGTGATTTATAGAATGATAGAGTTAGAAGAGACCACAATGGCCATTGAGTCCAACCCACTGCGATGCAGGAACAAACACTCAAAGCACCCCCAGCAAATGGCCATCCAGCCTCTGCTTAAAAACCTCCAAAGAAGCTGACTCAACCACAGTCTGAGGCAGCATGTTCCACTGTTGAATGGCTCTGACTGTCAGGAAGATCTTCTTGATTTTAGGTGAAATCTCTTTTCCTGTAGTTTGAATCCATTGCTCCATGTCCTCGTCTCTGGAGCACCAGAAAATGAGCTGGCTCCATTTTCAACATGACATCCCTTCAAATATTTAAACATGGCTATCATGTCTCCTTTTAACCTGCTTTTGTCAGGCTAAACATACCTAGTAGGGCACTCCTCGTAGGGCATGATTTCCAGATCCATCACCATTTTGGTCGCCCTCCTCTGGACATGCTCCAGCTTGTCAATATCCTTCTTGAACTGTGGTGCCCAGAATCACTGGGACTGGGACTTTTATAAGTCACGGAGAAGGGTGGAGCAAATAAATAATGCCTACCCAAATTATTATAAACTGGCAGCATTGTAATCCAGAGGTGAGAAAACGTTACTTTCTGTATTTTGTCAATTGTACCTCGCAGAAGTCCTCACCAGCATAACTGATGGTGAGAGATCATGGGAGCTGTGGTCCAGGAAAATCTGAAGAGCTACATATTTCCCCATCCATAGTGTAATCCCATATACAGTTACCTGGAAGTAAGTTCAATTGAATTCAGTGAGGCCTCCTTCTGAGTAGGTAAGCATAGGACTGTGGTGTAGTGGTTTGAACATTCGACTATGACCTTGGAGAGCAGGGTTCGATTCCCCGCTCAGCCCATGGAAATCCACTGGGTGACCTTGGGCATGTCACACACTCTCAACCCCAAAAAACGTTGTGATGGGGTCGCCTTAGGGTCATCATAATTCAGAAACAACATGAAGGCACACATCAACAACAAGCATAGGATTGCCCTGTTAATCACACAGTCCTGGTCATAGTGAGGGGGATCACTCCTGAGGAAATGCAAAGAACTAATGTGACCATAAGTGTGCTGTGGAACACTGATGGCTAGGAAAGTGTCTCTAAACTGAAAATTATAGCTGCAGGTTGCTGCTGAATTGTCATAATTAGCTTATATCAATTTATTTTACAGAAAGCATCTTTCCAGTCCCTTGATCATTGTGGGGGGAAAGGCATGAAAATCCCAGACTGTTTCCTTTAAAACTCTGAGAAAGTAGAGGCTGCTCCATGCGTGAAAACTTTCTGGCTATAGCAAACTAAATGGCCATGTAGTCCAACTATTCCCTTGCAGCACTAGCCAGCAGGATCTTTGCAGAAGTTCAAAAGTGTGCCTCAGGGTGATGACTGTTCTTGATATATTCAGTCACTTCTGTCACTTGGAAATTTGAGGAACAAATTCCTCTGCCTCTTTTCTCAGGTCTCTTCTGGTTGAAGGCAAATTAGTCCAAGTGCAATTAAAATGTGTACTCTTATATTGCCACTGATTACACAATTGTCTTGGGGTGTGTTTGTTTGTTAAGAACCACTTTGACATATCAAAGTAGTCTTGATAGTTTAAAATGAGTTATCCCTTTTTGCCAAATGATGACACCCTGCTTATAGAACCAGACAGCAAAACTCATTTACACTGTTTGCAATCAGTAATGTTCTTTTCTTCTACAGTCTTCTCAGGAAGTATCTGGATCTCCTTCTGAATGGCAGGAGTGGACTGAAAATATTTTTTCCACTTTGTGGCAAAACCATTGAAATGAAATGGTAAATATACGTTTAATTGAAATGAAGTGGGGAAAATGAACAATCACCGCTCCTCAGTTTTGTTTTGTTTTTTGTTTTTTGACATAGCTTTACAGTTCTGTCGGTATGAGTCTATAAAACACAGATGCAAAAACATGGAAAAAGAGAAGATTGTATAATATTGTTGATTCACTCAAGTATAGTTTGTATTGCAAATATTCTCATAAGATAGTAATCTGATTTACAAGACACCACTTTGCTTTGACTTTCTGAAACATAACCTTGGTCACCATTTATGGCAAAATTCTTCTTAGTTCAGAAGATTAAACTAGACTTGCCAAACCTAGTACCCCTCCAGTTGTGTTGGACTACAGTGCCTACCATCCCTGACCATGAGCCCTCCTGGCTCGGGCTAATGTGATTTGTAGTCCAAAACATAGATGTAGCACCTAGAGGGGGAAGGGTTGAATGAGACACTGTATTTCAGTTAGAAATGACTCATTGCTGAACCCAGTGGACTTATTACAGACAATCCACAGGCTTTGTCTCTTGTACAGTCCTCACTGAAATGAATGAGAGATGTGTAGAAGCCATAATATTTGGCCAGAGCTGAAGTCAGCTGACAGTGATACAATTGCAGGAAGGGGTAGTGTCCAGAATGATTAACATATTGAAAACTGCAAGTCGGAGTATTGCTTAATTTTGCAGTTTTTGAACATTCAGTCCATCCAGATGCAAATAGGATCTGGGATATTTGAGAGCAATATGCACTTTGTTCACTATCAATTTTGCAACACAGTGTATCTTGTCATGCCTCATTTGTTTGTTAGAAGCCACAGAAACTAGTGCAGCTTGATCTGCATCTTACTTGATATGTGAAAGACAAGAATAAATAGTGTTGGGATTAAGGTAAAAGTATTCACACTTTATCACAGGTCCACACTTTATCAAGACTCTAGGATCTGGGCTAGTTTAATTAGAGGACTGGCTTAAAATTTAACAGGCAATTGTCTAGCCAAATTTCATTTTCAAAGATGATGTCACCACTCTGTCATGCTGTTGTGTCCTTGGACACATGAAAATCTTATTCTATTTAATCAATCTCTATGTTTAAATCTCTATGTTTGAAATCCTCAATCTCCTCAATGTCTTCTCGTAGATATATGCAGTCTTCCTTTGGTTTTCTTGATTCTCTGGAAGGCAACTGTACATGATAGGCAAATGCATAAAGGGAACCCCCAACACCACTTTAAAAAACAAGCTGCAACTTATACATTGAATGCCATATGCAAAAAGCTCAGGAAAATCAGTTGTACCTGCGTGGCTTTGATCAAGAAAAGGTTAAGTATCTCTTCCTGCTCCCCTCCTATTTCTTGACTTGGAATTCCCCACTCCCAAAGCTATTTTACTTTGCTTATAAAGCAACAGTCACCCATTTTCTGACTGTTGCCAGTTCTCAGATATGGGTGATTGAGGTAGGGCCTCACTTGTGGCCAGCCAAGTGGATTTTGATTTGTCTTTTATAACTCTTTTTAGAAGACATAGTAATAAAGTAATCAGGCTGTCTTCTGTTGTTACACACAGGTTAGCTGACCTCGGTCACCATGTCATTGGTGTGGAAATCAGTGAAAGTGCACTGAAGGAGTTTTTTATTGAACAAAACCTTTCCTTTACAGAAGAAGCAGTTCCAGAGATCCCTGGGGCGAAATTGTTTAAGGTTTGTATTGGGCCCTTCGTTTTCTTTGAAGAAAATGTGTGTGTGTAACTAAACATGTAGGATTATCAGCAACCTGAGAGCAATGTCATCCTGGCTCCTGCAAACTATATTTGCAAATCAACAGGCTCACAAATATTTGCTTGCTCTCTCCATTCTGTAGAGAAATTTGCCCTCCCTCCCTTCTTTTCTCAATGTTAACCAAGTTTTCATGTGTTTTTTTTTTATTTACAGTCACTTCTTCACATTTGAAGTTTTCACTTTCACAAATCTAATTATTTGTGAGTTTCTCCAACCCCTGCCCCCCTCCAGCACTTCTTTTCCAGGGGAACCTTCCCTCTCTGTGGCTCCAATCAGGCTGTACAGCCCTTTAAATCTTGCCTTTGATCCTCCTCCTCCTCCCACACCATCAGCCACTACCTGGCCAACTAAGACAGGTTGCTGCCTGATTTCTCAGTACCACAAACCCTCTGCCAGTGCCCCCCTGACACACAAGGAAGGTGATCATAGAATCATGGAATCATAGAAATGTAGAATTGGAAGAGACCACACGGGCCATCCAGTCCAACCCCCTGCTATGCAGGAACACCCTCAAAGCACTCCCGACAGATGGCCATCCAGCCTCTGCTTAAAAACCTCCAAGGAAGGAGACTCCACTACACTCCGAGGCAGCAGATTCCACTGCCGGACAGCCCTGACTGTCAGGAAGTTCTTCCTGAGGTTCAGGTGGAATCTCCTTTCCTGCAGCTTGAATCCATTGCCCCTTGTCCTGGTCTCTGGAGCAGCAGAAAACAAGCCCTCTCCTTCCTCTACATGGCATCCCTTCAAATATTTAAACATGGCTATCATGTCCCCTCTTAACCTTCTCTTCTGCAGACTAAACATCCCCAGCTCTCTAAGTCTGTCCTCACAGGGCATGGCTTCCAGGCCCCTCACCATTTTGGTTGCCCTCCTCTGGACCTGCTCCAGCTTGACCATGTCCTTCTTGAATTGGGGTGCCCAGAACTGGACACAGTATTCAAGATGAGGTCTAACCAAAGCAGAATAGAGTGGTACCAGTACCTCCCTCGATCTAGACACCATACTTCTATTGATGCAGCCGAGAATCGTATTGGCTTTCTTGGCTGCCACATCACACTGCTGACTCATGTTCAGCTTGTGATCTATTAAGACTCCTAGATCCCTTTCACATGTATTGCTATCCAGCCATGTGTACCCCATCCTATATTTCTGTATTCCATTTTTTCTACCTAAGTGTAGGACTTTACACTTCTCTCTGTTGAATTTCATTTTGTTAACCTTGGCCCAGCTCTCCAATGATGGGCAAGAGAGAGCAATTATAGGGCCACAACACCAGCCCACCCCCTTTCCCTTACCCTGGGTTTGGACCCTGGGTGTGCACTCTCTCCACCATCCCTTTGCTCTCTTCCCACAGACACACACACACACACACACACACACATTTTGATATTTGCAGTTTTCCTACTTTTGTGGGGGTCCTGTGCCCCTACCTCTGACAAATGTGGTGAGCCAATTGTATTTTAGGTATTTTTCTACTGCTTTTTAGGCTAAAGGCTTCACAACACAATTTACATTAAAAATATGGGCACTTACACAAACCATGATTCACATAAATCAGGGCTATATAACATCCCAACAGTCGTGAGGGTGTAGTGGTTTGAGCATTGGACTATGACCTTGGAGACAAGGTTTCAGTTCCCTGCTCGGCCATGGAAACCCACTATCACACACTCAGCCCCAGAAAACCCCATGGTAGGTTCACCTTAGAGTCACCATAAGTCAGAAACAACTTAAAGGCAACAACAAGATAACATTCTAAGGCCAGGTGAGGATGCAAACTGGACCTTCTGGAACCAGTGAGATGCTGCGGCAGCACAATATCTGCTGCCCAAGTTGCCAGTGCAATTCGGCAGTAGTTATAGAAAATCTCTGTGGTAGAGGAAATGCTTTTGCAAGATAGGAAACTGCTTTTTATGGTGCAGCATGCATAAAGCAAGAGTACGTCAGCAAGAGATAGGAATGGGGTTTTGGCTGGTATTGAAATTGCAGTCATTTTGATAGTGATGATGGTGGTCACAGTATAAATTTAGCTGCAAGGATCATAAAAATGACCTGGAGGGGCCTCATGCAGGCCACAGACTAAGTGTCTCTGATATAAACTATTATTCCACTATATTATTCCACTATAACCAAAGACTGAAACCCCAGTTTTGAATAGATATGTAAATCATAGTTACAAGGAAACTTAGCACTGACCATGATTGTTTGTTTGTTTGCTTGTTTTGGTACTCCTGTAATGAGAAAATGTAGCTAATACTTGGAAGAGAAAGATTGCTTTGTGGAGGGAGGGAGGCACTAGTGCTAATTCCTGATTTGCAAAACATGGTTTTCCAGAAGTCAATGTTACCTCTCAACCTGCCAAGCTGTGATGTGCAGTCCTTATCTTGCTTTTCTTCTTCACCTTTCCTAATGCACTTTCTGCAGCAAAACAGTCAAGTGACAGGCTTGTAGTGAAGAAATTACAATTTTTTACCACTTTGCTTTAGCCGTGATTCCTGTATTCTGCTTAAGCTTGCTTTCAGACAAAAAAAATGGAGGGTGGATAACAATGTGATGAATGCAGAGTGTATTGCTGTGTAGGAATTTTCCTGCAATTTATGTAGAGTGTTAATGCAATGAAAGCACATCGATGTTTGTTACAGTGCCTTGCACACACAGTGAGAAAACATAATAGATTCAATTGCAGTTTACACATAACTTTCTAGAAGGAAGTCCTTCCTACAGAAGAAACAACCTTTGGCACTTTAAATGACAGATTTATTATAGCACAAGTCATGAGCTTTCCTGGATCAGAATATCCAGTTTATTGGATGCATGAAATATTTTCCTGAATTTGTGTCTGTGTGTCTATACCTATAGAATGTACATTACACACACACACACATATGTATATATACACACATGCATAGCTTTGTGTGTATAGATATGCAACACACACACATAGTTTAAGAAAAAAGTAAGCGAGCAGTGATCTCAGAAAGGAATGATATCCAAGAAATACTACCAGTAATAATTATGTTACAAATTTAGACTCTGTAAAATAATTTTGTGGCCATTCACCAATTATTGACAAATGACCTGATACTCAAAATTACTGTTGGGAGCTCCAAACAGTAGACGTAAACTCCTTGAAAAGTATTGATTCAGCAGCTTTACACTGAATTCTCACTTTGAAGTTCCTGCAAGTTCAGGGGGCTATTGGAGATCTCATGTGTCTAAGGCCAGATGAGTCATTAGGTACCCTTGCAAGTTACATTTTTTCCCAATGTTCATCATAAATACTAAATAGAATTGTAAGGCTTTAATGTAATGCTGAAATCTTACTAATCAAACTTTAGACTTCAGTGTTTTATTTTTAAAATCTTAATGGAAGGCTCTGTTCCCCCCACCCTTTTTTTTAATGTAGAGCACATCTGGAAACATTTCTTTGTACTGTTGCAGTATATATGATTTGAACAGGTAGGAACAAAATTGTGCTTTTTGTTCTCTCCATCACTTGTAATGCTTATGATGATGTTAAGCTCTGTATGGTGTGATTCCACCAAAGATACTCCCCCAAAATGGAGTTAAACGTTTGCTTTGTTTCTAATGTTTTGGTATGAGTGTTGTTGCTTTTTGTAGCTGAAGGGCTACCAGCATGCAAGAGAGAAGTCTGCTAGATTTTATTGATGATGAAAAAAGGTCTGGCTTCATTAATACAGATCCCAAATTATTTTCAGAAATGGGGTGGGGAAGGAGACTACTAATGTGAAAAGGTAGTAGCAAGAGTGATAACTTCAGAAACCCTTTAAACCCAAACTAGAGCTACTCTTGAGTAAGTGGTTTCTATTTTGTGACTTAAACCTTGAAATTCCCTCATCTTGAGACACAAACAAAAAATAAGGAATAGTTTTGCAAGAATCCAAGAGAATTGGGTTGATAAAGAACCAACAGTTAAAGTAAAAATTATTAGCTCTTTAGCATTATGTGCCGTCCCCTTAATAACTTAATTACTAACTTACTTCTGTAGAAATGTTTATTCTGAAATAATATGGGTTTCCTTGATTTAAAAATGTAACGAAACTGCTTCTTTTAATCAGTAATGTTCCAATTGAAATCTAATTGATTTCAGCTTGTTAATTCTATTACTTCATGGGCTAATGTCTGTTTGGGACAACATTAGTTGTTTCATAATGCTTTGAATCCTAGACTTTGAACAATATGAAGTGTTTACATAATGTATGTCATATTATTTGTGGCATGAGTATGGATGTTGTATGGTTTTAACACAAGATCCTTATACTTGCAGTGTGAAAAAAGCATTTGTCCACATTCAACATAATACAGTAAATACATACTTCATTCAGCTCTGCACAGATATCTCTGCTGCATGATCTTCCTCATGCAGCCTGGGAGTGTTCTCAGAAGTAATTTTAAAACTTACACTTCTTTTTGCATTATCTGTTTTTACTGTTTCACAGTTTTACAGTTTCTGATGTGCAAATTTATTTTTCTCTCCTTGTAGCACAGTTACTGGCAAGTTTGATGGTATTTGGGACAGGGGCTCTCTAGTAGCTATTAATCCATCTGACAGAAAACGGTCAGTACCCAATATTGTATTTTGTGTTAATATTGAAAGCCATTCTGTTAATTGCCGAAGCCTCTGACTCTAACAAAACATATTTCCTTTCTCAGTGTAAACTTGCATTATAGTCACTCTTACACTTCCACTCCAGGTGTCCTTAATAAACAAGGTCCTTATCATACAATGCTGTTATACCATCATAGCAGGGGTTTGGTCCTGCTTTTGTCTCACCTTTATCACACAATGTTGTGATTCTTCCAAATGCTGTTGTGCTATACAGTCATGGTTAATGTGATTTTTTTTTATGCTGAAAATAATCTGTTAATGCTCCCCTTCCCTGCTATGATTCAGTAGCCAGTTTGTGTGCAGATGTCTTGTCCCATTTCACTGCAAGAACAATCGCTTAGTGAGTGGGGTGTGAACGTGGTCTGGTTGTCCTCCCTTGGAGATTCCAAAGAAAATCTTCAGCAGGAAAACCTCAAACTACTTCCAGTGCTTGGGTGGAAATGGAAAGACATCCCAAGAGAATAGCTGTGTTTTCTATGGTCTACACCCTTGAAAGTTTTTTCAGATTTTTTTCCTATTTTTTACATAAATTGTTTGATGTTAGAATGGAATATTTCTGTGACCCTGGCCTGTTAACTATTGAAAGTCACTATTCAGATGCCTTTACTGCACAGGGGAGTTTTCCAAAGATTTCTCCACTGGTTTACTATGGTGCCACACAGTGTCACTACCATAGTATAACTTTTTTAAAATTATTTTTAATTATTTTTGTAAGATAATAGTATAATAGCACTATGATATCATACCATATTAGTACGATTACAGCTAAATTAGTACAAACGAAGTGTTTTTTGAACCGAACGACCTGAAACAACTGACTAGCATGATAAGCAGTTTTGTTTTTCACAAGAGAAATGTATCAAAAATGGTGGAAGATAGTGCAGTTCGCTTCTCTTCCTGTGTCACCCCTCACAATGTGAAGTCTGGGCAGTGAGGGATGCACTGTAATAATGTCATTACGGCTTAATGAGTATGAGTGAAGCAGTTTGGAATAGGATAACCCAAAAGAACTGACTAGTGTGAAAAGCACTTTGGTTTTTTCACAGGAGAAAGACGTCACAGGAGAAAGATGCAGGTGATATTTCTTTTCCTGTGCCACTTTTTGCGAGTGATTTGGGCAAGTGATGTTTGTGCCCTAATGACATCATGCTGTAATCGGACTGTTATTTTTTCAAAAATATATTCAAGCAAACCAATCACAAAGCACAAGATAGGGCAAATGGGATGGTAATATCAGGGTTAGCACAGATGAAGAAAAACAGTGCAAATCGCACTGTTACAGTGCAAATGCAACAAGGGTGTGATGCACAGTGTCCACAACCAGCTATCATTGCAAGTTCAGCTGAAGCAATTTTTGAATAGTATAACTTGGCATGACAGTGTGGGGTGATAATGACCTGAATACCCCATATCATGATAACCGTGGAAACATTTGGCTTCCTATTATGAGTAAGCCAACTGTGCTCATTACTTGAATCAACAATGGACAACTCAGGTCTTCCACATGTTTTTGGCCTACAACTTCCATTAAGTGGCAATGGAATTATGCAGTGCAATCCAAAAACATTTGAAGAGCCACAGTTGCTTACTCATGAATGTCAGCAAGAAAGAAGTCAGCAGGATTGACCCAGGAATTCTTGCAACAGGATGAAATAACCTTACTCTGTTGTACTGGGAACTGCTGGCTTGATTCTTCTTGCTCTGTAGCACTACTTGGAAAAGGGTTGAAAAGCGTTCAGCAGCTTGTGAGCCCAGCTGGATCAAATGTCCTGGTAAGCCTAGAGAGACTTCACTGGCCTGGTATAATGGATGCTTCAACCGTGATTTCTCAAACTGAGCAACCTTTTAACCAGAGCTGTTGATTGCTGGCCAAAGACTCCAGGAGACCAGAGTTCAAATTCCCACTCAGCCATGGAAACCTACAGGATGACCTAGGGCAAGTCACACTCTCTCCTGTGCTCAGAACAGGGCACATTTCATTTCAAAGGGGTGTACACAGGGAAACACACTTCAGTGGATTGTGTCTCATGGGTCAGATAACGTCTGCTTCCTGTTCTCCGTTCATTAGAGTATTTTATAACAGTGACTGGGCAACCTTACTTAGCAGAAGCAAATGCTTCAGGATGATGCAGAGAACTCTCTAGAAAGTCTGGGAGGAAAAACTGACTAGAACATGGGAAGAGTGATATACCCTTGCCCACCACCCCACAAAGGAGGGGACTGGTTTGTTGTGCACATAGAAACCCAATGGCTTGAGGCAAAGACAGAGAAAGACAGAAAGATAGGGAGATGTGTGTGTTAGCTGGGAGCTGAAAAAAGCAACTGTCTTGTGGCACCTTAAAAGCCTAACGTGTCATAAGCTTACTTATAGTAGAGTCCACTTCACTAAAAGCATGAAATGCTATCCCCAGATGACTGGCATATTTTCACCTGTTAGCAAAGATGGGAGGGTATGATGCAATGAGGTTAGAGTGAAGTGAAGGCAGTACACATAATTGTGTCCACATTACTACAGAAACTATTCACATGACAAATGTCCTGGCATTGGTAAGCTATTAGGAGGTGCTTGTTGTTCCATGTCTTAAAGTCCATTTTGACTTATGGTGACCCTCTCATAAGGTTTTCTTGGCAAGGCTTCTTCAGAGGAGGTTTGCCGTTGTCTTCCTGTTAAAGGTGAGAGAGTGTGATTTGCCCAAAGTCACCCAGTAGGTTTCCATAGCTGACAGGGGATTTGAACGCTGATTTCCTGGAGTTGTAGCCCAACATGGAAACCACTACACCACATTGACTCAATTAGGAAATGTAGTGGAACAAAAAAATATTAAATTGATTCTAGCCACAGTTGACCGAACTGACAAATTTTAATTCAGCATTTTCATGCAACTGAAGCTTCTTTACTGAAAAATTACCCATTTTAAGATTAGTAATGAAAGAGTGAGTACAGGTCGGTCTCTCTCTCTCTCTCTCTCTTTTTGCTGCCTGACAGGGTTGTACGTACTATTTGCCTCCACTTATGCTCTACTTGTATATTTACATTAATAATGTATTTATTTATATTCCACCTTTCTCCCAATATTGGATCTAAGCCAGCAGGTAGAATGAGTATTACAAAAAGCCTATAAGCTCCTAATCCTGTGTTTTCCAAAATCCTGTGTTTTCCCAAAAAAGCGCAAGCCAGATACGATTTCTCCTGAAATATCTCATTATTTGTTGATCACTGGAAGGTTGCTTCCAGTGTGGGCAACCTACTTTTATTGATCTTTTTTAAAGTGTAAATTTCTGTGTGCCAAGAATCTTACTTGCTTTAGTTGTGCATTTTCATGCTTTGTTTATATACACAAATTAGTCTGATGCCATGTTTTGTTTCATTTTTTTCTTGTTAGGTATGCCCATTTGATCTTATCCCTGATGAACACGAAGTGTTGTTGTCTTTTAGTTACTTGTGCATATGATCCAAGCAAACATAAAGGTAAGGATATTCTGGATGGAGGGACAGCTGTATATTGTGAAAATGTAACACGGCCTCGCAAAACTGGATTTCCCATCAGGAGATGCCCTTTTATGACTGGAGATGAGTAAGAAACTGGGTCATGGGATAAATCCAACAAGAGATTACAGAGCAGCAGGGATAAACCATGTCGGACTTCTAAAATGTATGCTGACCTGTGACTCCAGTATTTTTTTTCCCTCTGTTTTATTGTGTTTTTCAGTTGTGGGTTTTCCCCCTGCCCTTTTTAGCCTAAAAATGGGCTAAAATAGCTGATAAGCCAAAATAGCTAATAAAAATTCCAGTTAAAATAAAATGCAGTGCTAAAAAATATAGTTAAAACAGACTAAATCACTAATTATTAAGAGCACAAATAAATAGATGATTTAGGTATTCATGGATCTATACTTCAAGCATGTTGCAAAGGAAGGGAGAATTCTATTATTCAGTAGAAAAATTAATCATGGAAATCCATCTTGACTCCTAAAAGTTTAGTTCATATCTAAAACTGGGGTTAGGGTTTAGGTACAAAGTACAAAATCTTGTGTAAGATTTTCCTTACTATTAACTTCTTTTTAACAAATCCTGCCCCACCCCCATATCTGCTTATCTAGTTTTGGAAGTATACATAAACCACCACCAAACTAAATTAAAATTAATCTGGTTGTATTATTGCATTCACTTTGAAAAAGCAACTATACTGGGGTTCTCAAAATCAGTTAAGTAATATGCCTCATTTGGTATTTTTCCTTCTTCTTATCAGATTTGTCTATTTCTTTCTCAGGTCCACCATTCTATGTTCCTGACTCTGAAGTGAAAAGTTTATATGGTGAGTCATCTGAACAGCCTAAAACTTTTAATCTTGATCAAAATGCATTTAACAGATCAAATGCATACTCACTATACAGGAACAAACTTGGCATGCCCTCCACTGAAAACAGACAGCAAATACTCTGTTGAGAAATTTACTTCCTAAGCAGGATTTAGATGCATGTGCAGTCTGAAAATAGAAATGAGAAATGTATCAAACCCCTCAGAAACCATTACTTCCCCAAAAAGTAGAACAGCTGGTTGTTTTATGCTACAGAAAAGAAACCTGAACCCACACCTCTAGCAAACAGATCCTGTCACCTTATGGTACAGTGCTGAGCCCCAGTAATTTAATCTAGATATTTGGATCCATTCTTATTCTCTCCAAAACTTCTAAACTTCATACCAGCCCATAAATCGGACATCTTGTATGCTGTATCATATGGACACCAAACACTGACAGTTGTAGTTATTGCCACTGTGGTTAGGTAATTTCTTTCTGCAATACACAGTCAGAATGCCTTATTATATGAGCAAAATGTTACTTAATTAATTTAATCAATTAATCAATAAATGTCCAGAGGAGAAGACTTTGCTTTTACAAAATAAATCCCCAGCACATGCAAATGCAGAAACCAAGATCCTTTAATCTCATCCTTATTTTTCTTTTCAGGGAAACACTGTGATGTTAAGTGTCTTGAAAAAATCGACAGTTTAACAAAGCGGCCAAAGACATGGGGTTTAGATTATTTCTTTGAGGTATTGTATGCAGTCGCATTAAAATAGTCAAGATAATATCAAACTGTTAAAGAATATCAGGGAATGACAGCTTGATTGCAGAATATGTTAATGGCCTGGACCTTCACTAAAACATTCTCTAGGTATTTGAGTGATATTATCTAATGTTTTCAATTTTTATTTTTATTTTTTGCAAATTTCAATAAAAAGGTGATTTTAAATTTGCTAATGTCTGCCTCCCAAAAGATCTGTCTGCATGTGTGTTGGAGGGAGGGACAGAGCGGAGATAGTCTTCGTAGATTGCACTTCACCAGGACTGTGGAAGGTGGGGGTGGGTCTTTACTGTACTAGCGTTTCCTTGTTTTCTTTTAAAATATTGCTGTTATCTCTTGGGTCATGTAGTCATTAGACTGAGAGAAGATTGACAAGGCCAAATGCCACTTGAAAATTTTCTACAGGCTGGATCTGTGCCTATTACCTTTACTCTTATTAGTCTGTATTATTAGCTTACATCAAAGGTGGCTTGTTAGCATGATCAAAATTGCACACTCCCTTTATTAATAAAAACCCCATACAAGTTGAGAAAAAAAAATAAGCCCAGATGGCTTTCTAAACAGAAAAGTATGGCTAGCCATTTTGAAAGCCATCAAAAATAAGTTTCAACAGACCTCCTGTGACAGATATGCTTCAAAAGACCTTCATTCCAGTGCTGAGGCCACTTCTGAAAAAGCTCTGCTCCTTGCTGAGGTCAGCATAACTTCACACAATGACAGAGCATCCAATACAAGGCTGTATTGCAAGAAGGAAGGGAGGGATATGTAGGGAGAGAGTGTGCCATGAGGACAATGGGCTTGGATCGGGAAGGTTTTAAAATGGGATTGGACAGATTGCAACCCTAGAGCCAAATGCAGCTCTCTTGGTCCTTTCAGCTTCCTTGGACTGCCCTTTTTCTGGATGCTCAAAAAGGCCAGGAGAGAAGCCTCAGAGAGGCAATTCAACTTTTAAATAAATTGTGGCCCCCTGCATTGTTCAGCATAAAAAAACCCACCTATTTTTCAGAGCCAGAAGAAGACAGACTTTCTGCTTTTTTTCTTATTTCACATTTTTAGCAGTCTGTGTAGCTCCCAGGGAGGTTCCAGAGGAAGAAAATTAGCCTCAAATGACTAGGGTGGACCCTGGCTTAAAGGTTAAAGCCACACCTTTAACCGAGCCTGAAACAGTTGCTAATAACTGAAATAGCCTGTGCAAAATCTAAAGAAATTGTGGATTTCTTCTCAGCTTTTTTTGCCTTGCCCTTGAATTAAGCAGGGAAGGAGAGATTTAAGTATCCTGCTGCACTTGTTAAATTACTGTTTCTAAAAGTGGACATAATTTGGCAAAATTCCAGAGAAGAAAGAATGTGCATTCTAAATTTCATTAAGAACTCTTTTATCTCTCCCTCTGTAATGTAACTACTCTACATCTTCATCCACTTGATCATTGTTTCAAATCATCAGTTTAATGTTGAAGCAGAAAAGCCCAAGTAATTAAATATAACAGTGGGTCTCAGCAGCATTTGGAAGACATATTCACTCCACATCTGGATGACCTATGAAAATACTGCCCCATGTCAAACCTCACCTGAGAGACTGTGAGTGGCTGAATTCCCCACACTTTTGACAGGCTAAGCCCCAGAAGCATTGGACATCCAAAGAGGGAACCTAGGAATCTACACTTAATGTTTTCTTCTGAGCGTGCCACTTTCTCATCCAATACTTCTCAAATATATTAAACTATTAACTCCTATCATCCCCAACCACAAACTGAGAGTGATGGAAGCTGTAATTTAATACCTGTAGGATGTTAGATTGGAGAAGGCTGGTCTGCAATGTAAAAAGCCATTGAGAGAACGGTAAGTACAAACAGAGAGTAATTCCCCCATTAGTGTTTAGATTAGGGTGACAAAAATGCAGACTCCAAGGACATTTTGAAAGTGCTGAGAGCCTCTCAGGCCATCAGCACACCCTCCCATTTAATTTGTTGCTGCTGTTTTCCCAAAACATGCAACATACACCTTGCGAGGACAGGGGGTAATTTGATCATATTTTTGTTCCACTTCTTTGGCCTTCTTAGGCCTAGGAGTGACCTTCTCTTCTTTCTGACTTCCTATTTCAAAAGAGGTCTCTCTTGTCCCTGTAATGGTCTGGGAGGAAGTGCTCCAATTGGCTCCCATCTAGAGTCCCCCACACACACTCCAAAATGGAGTGTGGCTCCTCAAGATCCCATGCAACCCTCCAACCTTTGGTAGTTGCTCACTCCTGCTTTAGATGCACTTCATCCACAACACCCATCCAAGTTGTGCCAGTGCAGCTTGAAAGCCCAGCTGAAAGAGATCGAGAAAAAAATGGCTGAAGTTCTTTTTCCACCATGAATTCAGGTTCCCCCTGTCCCCCCAAAAAAGGAGGCCAGACACAGGTTTAAAGTTTGCAAAATCATCTTTGATCAATTTTGTCTTCTTGAGGATTAGCCTGAGCACAACTTCCTTTAAAGAAGACGCAAAGCTGCCTTCCTTCAGTGAAGCACCGTGTTGACTCTGGTGAGTAATATCCCAAGTGCAGTGATTGTGAGCTGCCTTCACCAGGAGCATCAGTCCACCAAGCTTCACAAGTTCCCACACACCCCATCCCAAACTCTCAGAGATTAACAGACTGTGGTGATCCAAGAAGACTTTGCCACCATTAATGTGGATTTCATGGTAACACCAGTGTCTAGGTTAGGCAGGATTCAAATGATTAAACTTTTTTTTAAATCCTCATGGGTGGGAGTAAATGGCTCAGCATGTAGTGAGTCAGCATTTAACCAAGATAACCTGTTTGCTACTCTTAATGGTTTCACTAAAAGTGACCTAGCTGATGCAGTGGTGGCATTAAAAAAAATAATTTGCTGCCACCCTCATCACCTCATATGCCTGCTCGTGTGCTCTATGGTGATAGATTTGGCATGAGCATTCCTGCTACCGCATATGGCAGGCCCAACTGTCCCACTACTTTCTTTGTGTGTAGTCAGGGCAATCTGAAGGAGAAGAACAATATCGTTTATGTTTCCCAGCTAGCACACATACAACTAAGCTTTCTGCATGCCGCTTCTGATGTGAACATTGATAGTGGAACGCAAAACACTTAATCCTGCCTAAGATGATAAAATCTGTGCCATTGACAGGTGATTTTGAAGGTAGTTACACACAAGAAGATGGCAGTCCCTGATTGTGAGGCTGAAGATAGGATGCCAGCAGAGTCAGGATTTTCAAACCCCACCTGAGAGCTAGGCCAAGTGAGTGGTTGTGGATATACACTTCTTTTCCAGCTGCATATTTATTATTATGAGTATGTTTGCACAGCTAAATGATTAACCAATTTCTTGGAAGCACTTCAAAGAAGATACGTTGAGGAAGAAAATTATTTCACATTCTGCCCAGTTTCCAGGGCCAAACTCTGAGTGAGCAGAGTGAGAGCCACATCAGCTGGCAGATTATGGGCAGTTATGGGTGGTATAAAGGGACAGTAGAATCCTGGATGTTCCTCTACTCTAGGATAGAGTTTGTGCCCCATGCAGTCTGCTCTGCATCTCTTAAAATATCTAGCTGCCTTCAGGTGGGGTGTTCCATCAGCAATACTGAGGCGTCACATGTTCCCATCCAGTCAGCTTCCATAGATGGAAAGGGAGATACCATCTTGTCATTTACTTCAGGCAGAAAAGAATCTTATGACAGTTCTCAAATTTCATAGTACATTTCAGAGGAGCTGCTTCCTTTATAGGAAAGTCTACTGAAGATTTACACTGGGGATTGGGGTTTTGTTTGATGCTTTTATTTGTATTGCCTGTTTATTTTTTTAAAAAGTATTGTTTAAAAGGAGGAAGCAAGCAGCCACCCAGACAAACAGTATTTGTTTGGAGATACCACGAGTTACCCAAGCATATTTGAGAAATTCCAATTCCTAGACCTCACAGGTCATCATCACTAAGGCCAGAAAATCAGCAACACTGAAGGAAATTTTGGAGATTAATAATCCATAAAGCAGTGGGAATATTTACACCTCAATAATTTCTGCAAGCAAGATAATGCTTGCTAGCCGCATCCTGTTAATAGTATTTGCACAACTAGACTAATGCTCCCCACAGCATAAGGGTAGACACATATTTGTTTGCTTAAAACATTCCAGTTCCCCAAAGAGCTCCAGAATAGACAATATGATCATTGTCCATTGATTTACAATCCAAAAAGGGGAAGAGGGAAACAAAGTCAGTGGTTTTGAAAGTTAGAAAACTGTGGTAATGATCAACTAAAATGAAAATAATAATAATAATAATTATATTATTATTATTATTATTATTATTATTATTATTATTATTATTATTATTATTATCCCGCCTCTCCCAACGGATTGAGGGGTATTACAACAGTACATAAATACATTAAAAGCAATTAAAACATAACCCATCCTCCCCACCCACCAACCCATCTAAACTCCTTCAAACACATTAACTATTAAAAACATTTCTGACACAGGGGAAAAGTAGCCACATGGAGCTGAACCCTCAGCAGAGCCATACACTCATGAAAACCAAGAATGCATGTTCAGTGACTTCCTGACATGTATGTCTGAATATCTGAAAAAGAGTAGAAATAGTGCAACTTCTCAGATGCCGTTGGACTGCAACTCTCAGCAGACCCAGCCAGAATAGTCAAAGGTGAGGAATGCTGGGAGCTGCAGCTGAATAACAAATGGAGGGCCACATACTTCCTTCTCTGATTTAAGGACATGTATCTTCTTTCTTACACATTACCTCAGGAAACATGATAGCCACCTGAAAGTGTGAGATGGTTCCAAACTGCAGTATAGTTTCTTTATAATCCTAATGGATCAAAGCACATGATAGAGATAGAAAGCCTCTATGCAATTGTTCCACTAAGTAGCCATAGTGGAGCACCATTTCTTCTCAAAATGTGCTTTGCACCACCACCTGTCAAGGTATGTCCCCCTATTTGTGTATGGGAAGAAGGGTCTTGTTTTCATGGTCTTGCTTTCTGCGGTTTCAGTTACCTGCTGTCTGAATATATTAAATAGAAAATACTGGCATCTAGGTGACAGCACCCACATGGCCTGCTCCAGGTCCTGCCACCAGCACCTTGTTTGTTCGTCTGCCTGCTCCCCACCTCCACCGCCACTTTAACCACCCTTCCATTAACAACACCATAAGAAACAGCTCTGGCGTCACCAAAGCAGCCCTCTTCCTTATATACTATAGGGTTCACCACTATCCACAGTTTCAGTTTTAGAGCATATCCCTTGTGGATAAGGGGTGATGACTGTAATTTGTGACAGAAGGACACTATACCCATGATTCATTTAGCACTGCAAATGGTTAGAATGTCAATAGAATGAGTGCACTTTCCATAAAGTCCTTCAAGAAGCTAAAACAAAGCAAAACAAAAAGAATCGCAGGAACTCAACAATGAAGAAGAAACTTGACTGAAAAGATTTCAGGCGACAAGTATAAGCCTAAATGAATATTTTTTAACATAAAAGATTTGTGAAAAACATTGAGACAGAAAGCAAATGAGCAGAAGGATTTTGAGATCTTTTGTAGTATTCATATCAAATAGAAGGTTTTCTGAAAATGAGGAAATAATCATGGCAGTGGGATTTATCAATGAATAAATTCAAGCAAGTAAATTGACTTAGTTCTTTAGGGATCTCAGTACTGACAAAAGAAGTCTTTATAAACCAGCTTGGGTACCATGCTGGGAGAAAGGTGGCAAAATAAATAAACAAACAGGTTACTGTGGCCATTTTTTTTTTTTTTTTTAAGAATAGTAGAGCAGGTCAAATCCTTCAAGAAATTTCCCAGCAAAGAGTGGTCTTTGCAGGTGTTCATCAACATCTGGTTGTTGCAAAGACTTTTGCCTATAGCATAACTATTCAACTTTTAAAAAAAAAATCCTTTCCAAATCAGTTCTATTAGCAAAAGGCTTCAGTGACTTACAAGGATGTAACAGATTTGTTTCTTTTCTGATTTAAGAAGGAAAGGATAACTAGCCTAAAAGGATAACTAATCTGAAAATATAAGATATGATTTTATATTACTTTACTTTTCACAAAAGAAATGCTGCAACTCTTCTGAAGTATTATTTTTTAGTGTAATGCACTTTTTTCATTCCTGTGAAGGTTTATTGCGAAACTTCCATTCAGATTTTTTATGTGTGCATGTTTTAGCGTTTTTATAAATTTACAACAGGAAGTCTGTTATGCAGTAAAAGTAAAGATTCAATATCGCTAACTTCAAAAAATATGTTTATTGTTCTCTGCACTGCTCTCTAAATGCTAGATAATAGTTGCATTGTAATATGTTTGTACTCTTGTGTTTAAACCTGCTTTTTTATAAAGTGGTATTATCATGAAACAAGACTGAACCTGAATTTGAGAGAGCAAACTCCACAGTAGCATTTAACTTTTTAGTTATACCATATAAACAATTGTTTGTTTTACAGTTTCTGTTATCATCTTGTTCACTGTGTCCTTAACATTCTTTCTTATGAAACAAAACCAAAATCCCGTCATTTAATGTTTAACATTCATGCTAAATTCCCTGTTAATGTGACCTTCACATAGCTTACTATATAAATTAACACATTATAGTGGGGTGGGCATAGTGTGTCCCATGGGCTAGCTGAAGCCCCTTGACACCACATTCGTGGCCCTGGAAGTCTCTCAACAATTCGCCAAAGCCTCCCAATATCCTCATTAAAAATTTCAGCACAATATTCAGGCAATTTTTGTCCCAAAGTTACATAGAAAGCCCCCCCCAACACACATGTGAAAATACATGAAAATAACACCCACAAGTATCTCAGAACCCTGTACTATCTTTCCTCTGCGGTGCTTCTCAAAATGGCAGCAGAAAGTGACACGAGAGGAACTGCAGACGTACTAAGTACTAGTACTTAGTCTTGCTGTGGAGGGGTGCAGCCCACAGGAGAACTCTGGGGTGGGGAGGACATTTACCCCTAGCCCTCAGTTTCCAACAGCTGCCCACCCTTGCTCCATACGGTGGAGAACTGAGGGGGAGTTCACAACCTTTCCTTTTCCATGCCCTCATATCTCCCCCACTGAAGGGGGGATGGCTGGGACCATATGCCTCCTCCCCATCTAGAAATGTGACTGCCCCAACTTAACATAAAAGGTTTGCTATAGAACTGCTGAGTCACAACTGAAATTAAAAAGCATCACAAAATATAAAGATTCATGTTGACAAATGGGAGTCAATGGGTTCAGTGGTCTCTTATGTCAGACAAGCTGGCATGATTCGTTAGCTGAGCTGTTGTCTTGGCATGGTCTCCCACCTATGTTGTTTCTTCTGTGTGCTGAGGCAGCTGTTCCCTCTGTTTTTGTCACTCCATAGGCTCTTCTGTGAATCTTTTTTGTATGAGGAAGAAAATACGGCAGCTGAGGGTACAGCTGCTGCCACAAGAACTTTCTCTCTGTGTAGAGAGGGAAAGTGAGACGCAACTGGTGGTGCATGTGTCTCCTCTTTAAGAAGGAAAAGGGAAAAAGGAGGGGGAGAAGGGAATCCAGCAGCACCTTGTCACCCCAGTTCCTGGCCTGCGCTTGAGGGGACATTAGATATCATTTTGATATCAACAATTTGACCTACTATACCCCTCTGTTCTCCATGTGCTTGCAAGGCCCCCGGACAAGCACGCAAACAGGCACGGTCGCTAATTGCTGGAATATTCAAAACAAATACAGGCTGGCCAGAAATAGCCAAACTGCCACTTCAGGACCTCAAGGCACGTACCCTTATTATGTATGCACGCCACATACAAAGACCTCCCTGCCCCGAGCAGGCAGCTTTATAGAAGAATCCTCAACTGTCAAGCACTCTGTGTTTGCATACTGTCTGTTCTGTTGTCAATTCAGAACTAACCCAATCATGCTAAATCTTGACCTTTCGGAGGCTTTTGTCTCCAGCCCAAAACTCATTGTTTTCCCCAAGTGCGGACTAGCCTGTGGCTACATTTCCCTCTTTAAAAACCCCTGACTTGGTGAGCTTCTTCGGATCGCTCCTGATTTCCATCCTGCCTTGCTGCTGCTGTGCCTGGCAAGCTTTCTCCTCAGTCCCACGTACTGAGACTACGCACCTTCGAACTTTCGCAGTGATCTACCCGGGCTTCAGGACAGGTGTAGTATCACCCAAATCAACAATCCCTCTTAAAAATCCCTCTGTCTCACTCCAACCTTTATTTCTTTAGTTCTCTGCATGAGTGTATTGCACACACTGTTTGATTGTATTTTAATAAAAACCACAATTATTATTTCAACTCTGTGTGCTCCTTGACTTGGTCTGACCCCGTAGACATTGGGTAAAAGATTCTGCTGCGTTGCCCTGCCTCTCGTATTGCTAGCTTGTGCTCTTGGCTAATTTCCCCAACTTATATAATTGAGAGTGCATTTAGGTATCCCTCCCGGGACCCCCAGAAAACAGGGTAACAACCTTTAAAACTTAACAGCTTTATATTATAGTATGAACTTCCATGGGTATCAGTCTACTTTTTCAGATGCACTGATAGAGTGATGTTAAAGCCACAGGTTTATAAGCATAATTGCACAATTGTGGGAGTGGAATAGAATGTAATAGGATGCAGAAAGATGCAAATCACATTAATCTTTAAAGAGCGGTGTAAGTTGATATGAGTCTTTGACAGTATGGATGTCCCTAGGAAGGAAGGAAATAGAAATCTTGTCCAAGGAAAAGGGACAGAATTTCATGGCTCCTAATAGGACATCTGAACTAGATAAAGGTTTGGTCTGATCCATCAGTGTTATTAAGGTGGAGTGATTGCATCTAGTTCATAATGAGGTTCTCTGCTCAGAAGGGATAAATGAATTGGTTTATTTCCACTACAGAGCAGGACACACCAGATGGGATGAATTTTTCAAAATCCACATAAAAGAAGAAAGCAACTTCTATCTTTAGCTAGTTAATAGGTATCTGAACTGGCCAAAGTCATTCCTTAAGCCACCACTCCCTCTCCTCTGATTCTGATATTCCTCAGCAAGATTATGCAGGACAGAATGCAAATCATCACATAAACTAATCAGGTTTAGGCATCCTTTGTTACCACTACTCGCAGGGTCATCTTTTCAGTATCATCAGACTTCTTGTCCCACGATTCGATTCAGTATCTAATCCAGGCATCCACATCTAACCATATAGAAGTAAAAAGGTAATTTTACTTGAATAATGACTACCATATTTGCCAGTGTGTAAGACACACCTGTGTATAAGACCCACCCCATTTATACACTGGCAAATACTATTTGCTGGTATATAAGACACACTGGTATATAAGATGCACCCTGTTTTCAAACACTATTTTTTGGGGGAAAAGTGAGTCTTGTATGCAAGCAAATACAGTATTTCAAAAAGACATCTGAAACCTGAAGGCAAATGTAGCCACGTGGCACATTCTTGCTCTGTGTCCTTTCCCAGAATACTCCATTCCACCTCTTTCTTCAGCAGAAAGAATTCCTTTGCCACTGAACATTCTCAGGCAGTGGCGTAGCAAGAGCTTTTGCCATCTGGGGCCAGTCCCTGAGTTTGCTGCCCCCTCAATACACACCAAAAATATTACAAAAAGTCAAAACGACATATAGGGAAATAAATTTCCTCTTGTTAAAGTGATGTTATTGAGGATTCTGCAATGACAGTGGGTGATGGTGTTTTGTTTTTAAAGACTACTTTCTCACTGACTCCAAAGGACTATTATGCCTAGAGTATGGCTACAAGAAAACTACATATTTTCCAACATTTCATGGATTAAGGCCAGAGCAAGTATGGCTAAACAAAGATGAGTGTCAAGATGGCAAATGTTATTAATGAGGAAGAATATACACGATAGGAGACGCTGCAGCAGTTTGCTTTTGCCTGAGCCTACTGGGAAGGGCAAGATTCTGCTCCCTCCTCCGCCCCCCCACATAACAGATTGCAAACTACTTCTGCACTTTGAACTCAGCTTGTAGCAACTGAAGTAAACCAGGACAAAAGGGGAAGGTGGGAGGAGAAACTGGGACATTTAAAACGCAGGTAAAAAAGTGGAACAACAGAGTATAATCAGGATTGTCCCTGCCAAATCTGGACAGGAAGAGGTCAGGAAAGAAGATTTGTTTCTGCTCCTTCACCTTAGTTTTTTAGTAGTCAGGTAAAGCAGCCATACATTACTCTTATGTTCCGTTAAGTATTTCAACGCCTTCGAACTGTAGGGCCCAGAAGCAGTTTGGACAAATACTCCTTACCTGAACCTAGGCCAGCCTGACTATTTATATATTGCTTAAACAGAAGATATGAACTGACCTTACCCCACCACCAAAAGAGGACATGAAAGAGCACAGATTTGTATTAAATGTGCATATGCTCCCTTATGAGTATAGACAGAAATTTGGAAATAATTGTCATTTAAATAGTAAAAAAGGACAGTGATCTGATGAACTGTGTGACTAATCAGCCTGCAGTGCCAGGGATAACTGCTGGCCAGACTTGAAGGCCTTTCTCTCCCTACCAATGCCTTAATGTCTGAATCAGGCTTGGATCGGACAGCCTTGCAAATGGAGCTTGAAGGGGCAAGGTGCACTGGAGTGGGGTGGGCATCCAGGTCTCTGGGCCACCAGACGATGGCATGGAGGGAGGGAGAAGCATCTGGCAACTGCCTGGCCCACACCCAGTCCCTGCCCAGCCAGATGCCTCCAGCATGGGGACAAGTTGGGGCCTTTCCGCCCTACACTGTTATAGTACTATTATTCCACTTTCAATCTCCTGTGGAATTCTGGGGTTTGTAATTTACTGAAGCCCAAGAGTTCTCTGGCAGAGAATTCTAAAGGCCCCTCCCTAGACTGCAAACCCCAGGATTCCGTAGGAGGTTGAAAACAGAATAATAGCACTGTAACAGGGTAGTGTGGAAAGGCCCTGAGAATGCAGCTGTTGATTCAAGGAACAACACTGGCTAACATTTTTTAATGAAAGCTAAGTTTTCTGAAAAATTGTTTCTCATAATGTTGGGAATTGGAGTTTCCCAGGGTGCTAGCCCTATTGGGAAATTCCGTGGAAGCTAAAACTGTAAGGATTCAGCCTTCTTTTATCAGAGCAGCAGAAAAAGCATACCCAAATTTCTGTGTGACTTTTCTGATCTGAAACTGACTAAGAAAACAAAACAAATGCAGACACTTTCAGGTTACAAACTTAGAAAAGTTTACTAATTGCATCTATATTTACATATGCATTGAGGAACCTACATCCTAACTAGCTAATGAATAGTACTAGCTTCGTTCTTAACTCACCATCTTCTGATGGAGATGTGAAGCATGGTCAGAGAGGAGGAAGAGAAAGCAAAAATGGAGGAGAAGAGAGAACAACCCCTACTCCAAAATTTTCAAGCGAGAAGTGGAAGATGCATGCTAATCTTTGTCTGAGCCTAGTGTGTGTGCATGTGTGTGTGCGTGCGCATGTGTGTGTGCGCATGTGTGGAGAAGAAAGGAGGCAGCTCCTTATCAGTGACCAAATGACTGACTGAAAAGGGAGGGGAAGGGAAGGGAAGGGAAGGGAGAAGGAACACACGCCAAGCGAGGAAACTCTTACTTCTCTGGCACCTGAAATCGCTGCTGCTTCTTTCCTTGCCACCCCTACCCCCACCCCCTTTGCTCTTTCCTTTTGACTCTTGTTTCCCCCAAGTCTGCCTTGGTGGGCATTAGCTGAAGGAAGTGGGGACTGCTGAAACTCTTTCCTTTAAGCCCTTCCTTGGTGCAGTAAGGTACATACTTGCTGAGGCCAGTCCTCCTTAAAATCAGAAGCGTGGTTTCTCTGCAGCCTTCACTGCCCCCCAGAAAGTGCCACCTAGGGTGGATCGCCCTCACTGCCCCAGCTTGCTCCGTCACTGTTCTCAGGCCCCCTCAGGATGCTTTGGAGATCCCTCCATCCTTTACACGTTGTTTCCTTTTGTTTTCTGTTAACCTGCTGACATCTTCCTCTTTTGTGTGGAACCATAGCTGTTTCAACTATGTAAAGACCCACAGTCACCCAAAACTTTAGAAATTGGGAATTATCGTCTGTGTGGATCTTCCCTGTTGCAAAGCAGGGCCCCACCAGTCGTATTTATTAATTTCACTGTTTCTCAGTGCAGACATGTGGTCATACCTCTTGAGAAGTGCAAAACTAAGTAACAGAATAGAATTTTTACAAGAAAAGTTGGGTGGTGATTTAAATCCCAACATTCAGAAAAAGCAGGTTCAATTCTAACAAACTCTCTGCTTATGAATGCACAGAACATTTCCTATGTGTTGGGCCAGCATTTCTCTTCTTGTAAAATCAACAATGCTTCTCAACACAGAACATAAATATAGCTGTTAGAACCTTAAGTTAACTTCCTCATAGTACAGAGGAAGTTAAGTATAAAGAGTGATTTATTATTCTGTGTATGCCAGCTTTACCTTTCTGATAGCAGTGACTTCTGCCACAAGGTTGTTTGAGCGGGAAACCCTTAACTAGCTCACCCTTGTATCTTTTATCTTTTGTTCTGTTCTTGTGTGTGGCTATGTCCTGCACCTCCCACTATAAACTTTCATATCTTTCAGAGTTATGTTGTGTAGAAAGTTTTTATAAGTAGAGCTTTCATAGCACTGAATGACAAGCCTCCCGTCCATACACTGTGCAGAGCCTGGAAAAGTTGCCTTTTACACAACTCAAAATCTCCAACAGCCATCACCACTGGTTCACTGGCTGGGCAGATTCTGGTAGTAATATTTCTAAGCTCTTATTCTGTGTGTTCTGTAAAGGCATAGGAGGTTTATCCTTTGCCTCTGGGCATTCTATGGGATGATAGAAGGAGGCAGAAGTAAGAAACAATTGAAGCAGCAGCTGTGTGAGAGGGAGCATGGGAGGGACAAAGGGGAGTTAGAAAAGGGGAGAGCCAGCCAAAGGTGTGGAAAATAACACGCAAGGACAATAAAGGAGAGGATAAACCTGGGCAGCCTTGTCTCCACAGCTGCATGACCTGCCCCTAAAAAACAGATATTGGTTGATACTGGGTTTTTTTTAAGTGCCAAAATGGTTAATTTTAGATATATATACGAAGACAGGATTTTTAGCAAACTTATGAGCATTGCCAGCATACAGTCAGACACTTTTTAATTAAACCAGCTCTTACCTTAGTCCTTTTATTTGTTTTTATGGACTTTAATCTTACATTGATTACTGACCACTGGAAATGCTGCTGCGGTCATGACCCCAGATTTCCCAGACTGGACTGCCGTAGAATGCTTATACGGCTACATTACAGTCCTTCAGATTCATATTACAAATGTTCAGGAGCATTGTTATTATATCAGTTTTCTCTCGAGCTAAAAATAAAAACACAAAATAAGAGAGGAATGCTTGAATAACTTGTGGTATCTTAGAGCTTACACTGAAAGTGCTCTTGTAAACTTGTTTTTATTATAAGTTTCCTTGAGAGGGCAGCAAAGGACAACCAAAGGATTCATTGTGGAATCCAGCCTTCAGAGTTAACTGCAAGCTGTATAAAGGCCTCTGATGTAAGAGGTCTTGTGACTATACCAATGT